>CM077156.1:88021569-88324408 GCA_039583875.1 Platanthera guangdongensis
GAGGGCTACACCATATCCTGGATCTTGGTTAACAATGGAAGCTCCGTCAACGTCATTTTCAAGAAGGCGTTTGACGAGATGAAGGTAGAGCCAATGAGGGTGTTGGCCTCGGACGGACCCCTATTCGGATTTTCAGGGGAGAGCAAGGAGGTAGAGGGTGGAGTAGAACTCCAAGTAAAGTTGGGAGGGACTTCAAGGAACTGCCGGTTTGTCATTGTTGACGCTCCAAGCATCTACAACATCATCTTCGGAAGGCCCCTCATCAGCACCTTCCATTCCGTGCCTTCTTCTTTCCACCAATGCCTCAAGTTCAGCTCAAGAGGGATCCAGGTCAGAGTCAAGGGAGACTCCAGAATGGCAAAGCAGTGTTATATCACGGCCGTCAACGTTTGGCCAAGGCGGAGGAGATGGAGAGGATCATGAAGAGCATGAGCAAGATGGATGTCTCCGAGGGGAAGGATGATGACCACCATGCCCAGACCCCCTGAAGAAGCCTCACCCCAAAAAATTCCTGTATTTTTCTTATGTTGTAGTGAGTCCAGCCCCCGACCAGCTGATTCGTGGGGGGGGGGGGGAGGTCATGTAACCCATCTTTTTCCCCGTTTGAGGATGTTGGATTTGGTAGAGTTCAAGTGACACACCTGGTTCGCCACCCCGAGAGGATCTCCTCAGCCAGGCTCCCACTAGCTAGTTGGGTCGAATGTGCCTCGGTGAGAGTATGTCCCACCCCCGAGAGGATCTCCTCATCCAGGCTCCCACTAGCTGGATGGGTCGAATGTGCCTCGGGGAGAGCAAGTCCCACCCCCAAGAGGATCTCCTCATCCAGGCTCCCACTAGCTAGATGGGTCGAATGTGCCTCGGGGAGAGCAAGTCCCACCCCCGAGAGGGTCTCCTCATCCAGGCTCCCATTAGTTGGATGGGTCGAATGTGCCTCGGGGAGAGCAAGTCCCACCCCCGAGAGGATCTCCTCTGTTGATGCACGAAAACGGACAGGGAGTCGGGCACCACCAGCTAACGGTTCGAACACCGCGGAATAGGGAAGGAAAGGAGGAGACTGTCGACTAATCGGTTACTAGCGGTCGCGGCTAAAGGGCAGAAAAGAGGAGGGGCCGCTGGCAGCGGCAACAGCAGAGTTCGCCCGCCGCGGCTTAAATGCCACTCTTGCGGCGGGCTTTCCTTTACTTAAAAATGGGAAAGTTACAACGAGTAAAAGAAGAAGCCGGCCGGACTACAAGCCGCAATACACTAGAATTGAGACCGCAGCTCTTAACAGGCGAGCTCCTGGATCCCAGTCATGGTGTCTTGGGGAGTGCACCCACCCCCTATTTATAGGCTCGGGGGCCTGCCCAAACGGGCAGGGCTAAAATTACCGGCTGCCCGGGGTACAGGAGAACCGGGCAGAGGTGAGGGGAAGCAAAAGAGAAAGAAACAAGAAAGGAGGGAAGCCGCGCGGCCTGGCGGATTCCTCCTGGCGAGCTGACGGCTGGGTCCTTGGGCCTTGTCGCTGAGCAGGGTCGGCGCTGGCAGCGGCCTGACATGGAGACCGCCCGGCTTGGGAGGCTTGGCAGCTTGAATAATCAGACCGCCCGGTCTGGAAAACTGCGCGGGCAGGCCGCGGATTCCGGACTTATCATAATCCCCGCACATTTTTAAGTTTCCAAAAAACTTCGAAAATGTAGAACTAAGCCGGAGACCGCGACTGCCTCATCGTCGTCTATAAAATCCCCTGACCCTTGACATTCTTCAGGATTCCTGCCAAGCCACGGGTCGCTACTCGCCACTTGCGGTCAGAATTTTGCAAGCCGACGCGATTTCTCTAGCGATGGATGTGATGTCATCAATGTTAGCCCGCAACAAGAAACCGCCAGAAACGAAGCAGAGCCGGAGCGAGAATTCGAATGATTCTGCCCGTCCGACTGCCAAGAAGATTGGGAAGCCGGAGACATCAGCGGCTTCTGGAGCTGAAAAGAGGCCGACTGAGATCGTCGACAGAACATCGCAGGCCGCAGCAGATCCCAAAGCGGTCTCGAAGGCGGCTCCACTGCAAACCGGAACTGCCAAATCCTTCGACCTGACTTTCTCTCCATCAGGAGAACCACTCCTAAAAATCGGTGGGACGGAGGAGAAGAGCGTTGAATCTGGGAAACCGCCTGAATTGCCGGGCAAGGTCGACTTAATCGTTGTGGATGACAACGAGCCGGAGAAGGCGCAGGAACCCGAGCGGACTGAGGTTGAACAGCGCAAGCGGACTGAAAAGGTGTTCGGCTCCCTGAAACGGCGGAAAGAAAGGAGCGAAACCCTTGAAGAGAGGATGAAGAAGAAGATGAGGAAGTTGCACGCCAGAAACCGGAATATTTCCGAAAAGACCGGCGCGGACAGTCTGCAACACAGGCCGCACGAGAAGGAGGTACCCGAGAACCCGCAGACACCGGGTTACAAGCCGAGCGAACTGGAGGGTACACCTGCGGTTAGCGATTCGCTGAGCGAGCTCCTGAAGGGCATGGAGGCTCTCCAGCGGCAAGACGCGCTATTGGTGACTCCAGCGGCTTCTGAGGAGGTTGACCGCCCGGACATCCAGGTTATTGGGGAGAAGCCTGGCGAACCGGCTTCCGCGGCTTCTGAAGGAGCCGAGAAACTGAAGCTTCGCGAGAAGATGGAGGAGATGAAAAAACTGATCGCCGATAAGCCGGTGGTGACCGCACTTCCATTGCTGCAAGGTAAACACCGGGACGTTAGGCGAATTATTAAATTCTACAAGTCGCGGTCAAGGAAGAAGGGGGCGAATATTATATTAATTCCGCCGGCCAGCTTTTTCCTGACCACGGCTCAACTGAAAAGCCGAAAGGAAACCGAGCGGCTATGGAAAGAAAAGCTGAAGAGGATAGATCCTGAGCGGCTCAGGCGGCCAGTGATTAAAATCCATACCGCGGCCTCTGGAGGAGATAAACATCAAACCGGCGGTCTTGTCCTACCGATTTCCTTACAAGAAGGTCGCAATAATCCGGCTGAACCTGACTGCGGTTTATCTTCTGCAGGTGTACCGGAGACCGCGATGAAACCGGGCGACCTGACGTCGTTTTTGTCCATGCTGCCACCGCCTCCGCCTCCAAGTGTTCGCGAGAAGGAGATGGCCGACTTCCAGAAGGACGTCGGCATGCTGCAGGCGGCTTTGGACGCGGCCACCGAAACCCTGCGGACTAAAGACGAACAGCAGCGGGTTGCCCAGGAGGCCGCGGAAAAAAGGATCCAAGAGTTGCAAACCACCCTGGAGCAAGAGACCATAAGGTTGCAAACTGCGCTTGAGCAGGAGACCGCCAGGTTGAAGACTGCGATGGAACAAGAGACCGCCAGACTCCAGACCGCGATGAAGGATGAGACCGCCAGGCTCCAGACCGCGAGGAAGGAAGAGACCGCCAGGCTTCAGACCGCCATGGAAACCGCTGAGGCGAAGATTGCTGAGATGCAGGCTGCCTTGGAGCAGGAAAGGGCGGAGAAGTACTTGCTGATGGCCGCGCGGCTGGAAGGAAACAGAGAAGAGATCCCACATGCTGAAGGCGGCGAGAACCAAGACCTGCCGGCGGAGACCGGCGGAGAACAGCAGCCTGCACTACCAACTCCTGCAGAGTTGCCGGGAACTAGCCGCCCGGCCTCTGGCGAGAGTTCGCATCCGCCAGTGGCCGCGGCGCCTAACCAGGTCACAGTTCCAAGCGGTCTGGGGGTCCAGGCGATCCCCATGATACCGTTTGCGAGAGTAGAGCGCGACGCTGCGCGAGTTCATCGGTCTCTACATGCACTTCATAATCTGGTTAGCCAGGTGTACGTCGCGATTGTGCAGACCGGGGAACAGGTCGCGCACATAGGACGAGACAGGCCGGAGGACGACAAACGATCCTGAGCGACTTGAGAGAACTAAGCCGCGCGGACATTCGTATATTATGTTGTAATATATATTTTTTCTCTGGATACTGGACAGTTTGATTGCTGTAAACTGTTGTATTCTATTATGCTACGAACTGAATGCGGCGTATGCGGCTTGAAATTATAATCCACATGTCTGCTGCTTTGTTCTGAGAAATTTAAAGTTTAGGATAGTAGCCGCGCGGTCTGGCGAACAGAGCGCCGGCTTGAATACTTGATATCCACATGATTCGCCATAGAATTTTTCTAAATGCAGGGAAATAGCCGTGCGGACTGACGGACTAAACGGCGGCTTGGTCATTAAGCTGACCTGCACTTCCAGCGGACTTAGGCCGCGCGGCGTGAAACCTAGCCGCGATGTGACGTTGGGCACTGTAGCTTCACGGATTTTCTATAAATAGAGCAGATCCCGTAGATTTCATCACAAATCAAGAAGGATGCGGGCTAAGTCCAAGTCGTTGCGGTCTGACAAGGCCACAGCCGTTAGGACAGACGCGGCCTCCGCCTTCCACTCCGCTGACCACAAAGAATGCCGGCTTACAAAAGCCGAGCTGGATGACTTTGTCGAGAAACACATGCAAGGAAGTCCGCTGATCGCGCGGCTTCCCCGGCAGGATGAACAGATTAACTCCTCCAATGCAAATCAGATCGCGGTCCCCATTGACCACTTCGACTGCGGCTTCAGCTTCCCGGTCTTGCTCGAGGCCGTAGCGGTCTTCGACCACTATGGAGTTGTGCCCGGACAACTTCCCCCAAACTCGATAGCCGCAATATACAGCTTCATTTCTTATCTGAGGTCGGAAAGAGTCCGCTTCACTATGAGGCTCTTCCGAGAGTGCTTCTCGGTGCGGTCTATCCCGGACTCCGGGACAAAGATCTTCCAGGGGCACCTCTACTTCGGCTGCAGAGGGCTGAAGATAGTCAACTTGGCCAACAGGATCGCGAACTGGCCGGAGCGGTTTCTCATCTTTGAGGGAAACCTGGGGTTGCTGCCGGTCGACCCCCAAATCCGCGAAGAAGCCGCCTTCGGCAGCAGCGGCTTGGACGGCATGGAGAAGGAGATCTACGACTTCTTCCGAGGCGAGCGGCTTGATGTAAACCACTACATACCGCTGTTGCCATCTCTAGTTGGAATTGAGGCGGAAGACAGTAAGCTCCAAACCGGCCGACTTGATATCTTAGCCGCACGGACTGGAAACTAACTTTGCCTTTATCTTTGCAGCTGTTGTTGCGGTCCCGCTGAACAAGCCGCAGACTCCTGGCGGCTTGACCCTCACTCAAAGAGAAAAGAGAGCGAAGCGAGTCAAGCCGGCGCGAGCTGCGGAGGAGGAGGAGTCGGCCTCCTCTGGAGAGTTCATGCTGCAAGGAACCGGCAACAGCCTGAAGGATGTCCACGGCGACCCGGCCTTGCGGTGGAGTCCGTACGGCAAGTCGGTGACGATCTCCACCGCCCTCCCCTACTGGGGAGCAGAAGAAGTAAGCCACCATGCGAGCGCGGTTGGCGGCGCGCTGTACGGCAAGCGCAACTTGAGGGCTATGCGACGAGTTCCTCCAAACGACCTGCCGCGGCTAGCCGCGCAAGTCGGTGCGAGGAGCTTTGTGGCAAGTCACTTCATGGGGCTTGCCTACAAGCAGCTGATGAAGGAGAACAGCGGCCTGAAGACACAGTTAGGCGAACAACAAGAAGAGAACAAGCGGCTTAAAGAGAAGGAGACGGTAAGACATTACCGATACCCGTGCGGTTTGAATTATGTAACCGCGCGGCCTTACCTTTACCTTTTGTTTGCAGGAAATGTACAACCCGACCAATCCCATCTTCCAAGACCAAGTCTTCCCCCAACTCGTCCAAGGAATCGATGGAGCGCTTAACCGCCTCCGGGACATTGGCGGCTTGGCCACCGGCTTTACCGACTTTACATGTGCCGACATCTACCCCTCCCTGAAGGAGCAGGTGGCCGACGTCTATAGATCGATCAAGGGCAAGGCCAAGGTCACGGAAGAAGTCGGCGAGGTGGTGGGAGACGTTGTGGAAGAGGTCAGCCAGGGAAGCCGGAGTCCACGCACATCGCCTGAGTCCGGCGGCCAAGAATCGGAGACCGCGCGGCCAGACTCGACCACTTCTGATGGTTCAGCGAGCTCCCCAACTAGCAGCGGGTACTCTTTATCATCTGTCGATGTTGGCGATGGCAGAGATTTGGATTCTCCTGCGACTAAGAAGCTCAAATCGGGCGATTAGAAAATTTATAAATTGTTTTTGTATTTTGAACTTTTTTGAAATCGGCGGTATTGTTTTTGTAACCGCGCGATTAATATTTTGTAATACTTAATGACATAGAAATGAAGGCATTTTTACCTTACTTTTTGTTACATCTTACTTTTCTTACTTGACTAAGTCCGCGCGGTCTCAGTTTAGCTTCCGATATTAAAATATAAGTATGAAAACCGGCTGAGTTTGCGCTGCGACTTCAAGAAAGCTATCCGCAAGAGAGAGATATTTCCCTACGGTTTATTCCGGAGTGCACGTCAACAATAAGCCGAGCGGCTAACAATTTAAACCGCAATTTTCCTTGATAAATTATTCAACGTTATCTGCTAGAAGAGCTAATTGCAGCGGCTTGCTCATACATAAACCGTGACCGCTAAGCCGCGCGGTCACCTGTCGCAGTCGGCAAACATCCATAACATTGAAGTATTAGATTGTGGCTAGGGCGAACTCTGAAACGAATTGCCCATTTGATTAAAGGAACAGGAATAGAGAAACAAGCTTCGGCTTCCGATAATACAGACCGATATAGGCATATGGAAGCCG
This sequence comes from Platanthera guangdongensis, assembly GCA_039583875.1. Taxonomy (NCBI): domain Eukaryota; kingdom Viridiplantae; phylum Streptophyta; class Magnoliopsida; order Asparagales; family Orchidaceae; genus Platanthera; species Platanthera guangdongensis. The sequence continues at coordinate 88,028,297 of CM077156.1, forward strand.
GGAATCTTTGTGACGACAGTTCGCTGATTAGCTAATATAATTAATACCATAAGTCGGCAGATCAAAGCCAGGAATTAAGTGCCAGACGCAGGTCGGGCGACTTCCTTTCCATATGAATAACAAACCGACAATTGATATATTTAAGCCAAATAAGATACTGAATAGCGGATAGGCGGACGTAAGTCGGCCGAGTTCCCAAATATATTAATGATAATCCGGCCGGTAAGAACTGGGAAGTTGAAAAACTTAAGCCGGAATATGAAACCGGGCGGCTTGTGTAAATAATTATAAAACCTGCACAGGCCGCTAAATAAAACCGCGAGGCAGCAGATAGGCGCGTGTTGTCCTGCAAAAATAGGTGAAGACATGCACTTATGTGTCAATGTGGGCAGGTGCGTGTGGCATTGCTTTCCACACAAAGAACACATAAGCGGGATCGAAATTCTTAAATTCCATGACCAATGTCAAGCGGGACAAGTACGCAACGTCTGCGACTGAAGTCAAGCAGGACAAGTACGCAATGTCTGCGATGAAGGTCAAGCGGGACAAGTACATAATGCCTATCTGTGACTGAAGTCATGCGTGACGGGTACGCAATGTCTGCGACTGAAGGCCAAGCGGAAAACCCACTACACATCTGCGACTGAAGTCAAGCAGGATGTGGAGGGCTTAAGAATTCGAAAGGGGCTCTTGCCCCTACATGCATGCATATAGGCATAAAGGGTAAAGCTAAAAATAAGCTTCAAATGAAAAAGTAACATTTGCATGATGTTAAGGAAGTGATAAAGGATATATATCTGTAGTTTTATCATGCCTTATAGAAAGATAGAGATGTTGCGTATTATTCTTAACATAGGCACTTTTCATTATAGAAAGAGAGAGGAATCACTGCTTGATCCATTGAGCAAGAAATAGAAGATTGCCTTAGAGAATAATTAAATGAAATATTCTTGCAGCTTTCCAGCTCTTACAAGTTGATTAGCCAATTCCTTGAGAGCTATGCAATCTTCTGTTAGATGACCAATATCTTTATGATACTTGCAAAAAAGCTGCTCGTGCCGATACTTGACTTTGGATTTCATGCGCCGAGGCTTCTTGAACTCAGGCATTCCCTGAATGATTATCAAAAGATCTTCCATAGGAATTTTGAACTTAACATACTTACCTGAATATTCTTCATACTTTGGAGTTTTATCCTGGAGAATATAAGGAGACTTGCAATATTCAACTTGCAAAACAGCTTGTGAGGAAATAGATTGTTGTTGACCAGAAGTCCCTTGGGATTGTTTAGCCATTTGATTCAGAAATGAAACATAACCTTTATTTGCCTCTTCGCCTATTATGAATGTATTAACTGTATCAATAAGATTTCCGTAGCTTTTGGGATACTTTGTGGCGAGCTTGAATTTTAATGGGCCCTCTTGAAGGGCATTTATGAAAGCATGCAAGTAATAGTCTTGATGGACGCTACAAATGTCTAGAACCTCCTTTTGAAACCGATCAACAAAATCTGAATTAGACTCGTCAATTCCTTGCTTGATTCAGAAGAGAGCTCCAACGTCTCTTTTCCGCTTCCTGTAAATAGCGAATCTAGAAATAAATTGACTTCGAAGATCCTTAAAGCTGGTTACTGATCGAGGTGGGAGGCTATAAAACCATTCTCTTGCAACATTGCCAAAAGATATAACAAAGAGTTTGCATTTTACTCCATTTGACACTTTTCTTAGTGAAATAGCTGATTCAAAAGCTTGCAAATGAGAAAACGGATCATCACATCCAGAATACTCCGGGAGACGCGGTACTCTGAAGTTATCGGAGACGGTATCCCACTGAATTTGATTAATGAATGGAGAAGGGGCCTCTTCTTCGTCCTCACAAAAAGGTTCATTTGCGACAGATTCTAATGCACGCTCAACATTGTTTGCAAAAATTTCTTTATGAGTGTCCACAAACTCACTATCCAAATACGAGCAATCCTGCACTTCGGAGAGATCTGCAATAACTGAGATGCGGCTCGATTTATCATGACCCTTTGCAGGATTCATCCTGAAAAGAAAGAAATAGCCGAACTTTTCAAGAGACTGCAGAACAGCGGCGGCTTAAGGTGGCGACTAGGCGATTCTGCAAACCGATAAGAAGACCGGCTGAAAAGAGAGCGGATAGAATGCCAGGTTCCACAGCGCGGGAGGCGGGCTGAAAGCCTTAGCCGGCGAAGTCGCGGCTTGCTCGACAGGCCGCCGAACTCTAGAGGATAGAGCGGTCTGGATCCCTAGACCGCTGACTTCATCGATTAGTCGAGATCTGAAGGTCGCGTGTTAACTGTTGATGCACGAAAACGGACAGGGAGTCGGGCACCACCAGCTAACGGTTCGAACACCGGGGAATAGGGAAGGAAAGGAGGAGACTGTCGACTAATCGGTTACTAGCGGTCGCGGCTAAAGGGCAGAAAAGAGGAGGGGCCGCTGGCAGCGGCAACAGCAGAGTTCGCCCGCCGCGGCTTAAATGCCACTCTTGCGGCGGGCTTTCCTTTACTTAAAAATGGGAAAGTTACAACGAGTAAAAGAAGAAGCCGGCCGGACTACAAGCCGCAATACACTAGACTTGAGACCGCAGCTCTTAACAGGCGAGCTCCTGGATCCCAGTCATGGTGTCTTGGGGAGTGCACCCACCCCCTATTTATAGGCTCGGGGGCCTGCCCAAACGGGCAAGGCTAAAATTACCGGCTGCCCGGGGTACAGGAGAACCGGGCAGAGGTGAGGGGAAGCAAAAGAGAAAGAAACAAGAAAGGAGGGAAGCCGCGCGGCCTGGCGGATTCCTCCTGGCGAGCTGACGGCTGGGTCCTTGGGCCTTGTCGCTGAGCAGGGTCGGCGCTGGCAGCGGCCTGACATGGAGACCGCCCGGCTTGGGAGGCTTGGCGGCTTGAATAATCAGACCGCCCGGTCTGGAAAACTGCGCGGGCAGGCCGCGGATTCCGGGCTTATCATCCTCATCCAGGCTCCCACTAGCTGAATAAGTCGAATGTGCCTCGGGGAGAGCAAGCCCCGCCCCCGAGAGGATCTCCTCAACCAGGCTCCCACTAGCTGGTTGGGTCGAAAGTGCCTCGGAGAGAGTAATTCCCACCCCCGAGAGGATCTCCTCATCCAGGCTCCCACTAGCTGGATGGGTCGAATGTGCCTCTAGGAGAGCAAGTCCCACCCCCGAGAGGATCTCCTCATCCAGGCTGCCACTAGCTGGATGAGTCGAATGTGCCTCGGGGAGAGCAAGCACCACCCCCGAGATGATCTCCTCATCCAGGCTCCCACTAGCTGGATGGGTTGAATGTGCCTTGGGGAGAGCAAGTCCCACCCCCGAGAGGATCTCCTCAGCCAGGCTCTGTAATGCACCAAAAATCGTATTTGAGTCGGTCGCGAAAAAGGGGTTTTTGGTGCCTGTATAGGGGTACACGGCCTAGGACACGGGCGTGTCCAAGGCCGTGTATGGCAGGTGTTTTTGGCCGTTTTCATCCCGAGAAGGACATGACCAGGAACATGGCTGGAAGACACGGGCGTGTCTTTGGACATGGGCGTGTGCCTACCCGTGTCTGTACCCGTGTTCTGCGTTCGGCGATCGACGATAGTCGCTCGATGATTTTCAGGTGACACGGGTGTGTGCATACCCATGTCCCTACCCGTGTTCTTTTGGGTCGTGTCCGTTGTCGTGGCGGTTACGCGTGACACGCCCCCGAACACGGGCGTGTCCTCAGACCCGACACGGGCGTGTCAGGTTAGACACGGGCGTGTAGTTGCCCGTGTGTCTTTTCTCAGTTCGACGTTCGTGCCTGGAGCGAGGCACACGGCTTGGGACACGGCTGTGTGCCAAGCCATGTTCGGCCCAGGTCTGGGAAATTTTATGCAGATCTGAGCCGTTCGTTTTCTTTAATTAAGATCCAACGACCCAGATGGTTTCCTGCTCTGTTAAGGCCGGGAATAGGGGAGTTAATCCCTCATTTCTCTCCAAGGCTTTCTCTTTCCAAGGTGTAAGAGAGAAGAGGAAGAAGAAGGAGGTTTCCGGCCACCGGCGGAGCATCGGAGCACCATTTCGAAATCTGAGAGCGGATCCGTGGAAGAAAGGTCGTTGCAAAGAGTTCTGTCCGCGTAGTTTTTCCATGGCGCCAAAACGGACTACAAGGGTAACGATTCTCAACTTGAGCATGTGAAGCTCTTTCTTTTTTGCATAGGGAACCCCGCTCCTGTGAGTGTGCGGTGAGTGCGTGGTGTTCCTTGGGGTTGATGTGAATAGTCCCCCTTGTGTTGCATATAGAGCCCGGAATCGTAAGTACGGGCATAGACATTGTGTGTGAAGCCTACCCGGACGTGTATTGTGTGGATCAGTGATGTTGCATTTGATATGTTTTGCCGGAGAAGACTCTGTGCTTTGGGTTTTTGGGTTTCTACGCGGTAGATTGCAGCAGGGATCCTTGGAGGCTATCTTCAAGACGCACCCAAAAAACTGAGCGGAAACGTGTTCTGCTAACTTGGCGGTCTGGGAACCAGCCTTGTTCATAACCGGGTTATGAGATTGTTTGGGAAATTTTGGGATCCGAGAGAAGCTTGGCCTGCGTAGGACTTAAATTGTATATGCGGCGTGAGAAACAGACAAGTGGAATTAGACCTAGGCTATGTGGAACGGTGCGAGAAATCCAAAAAGGGCACTGGCCGTTGGCATAGTCGGAAGCCTTAGACGGTGGTCAGATAGGCTAAATGCTCACTTGGTTGCCATCTTTGGGATGGTGGTGGAGATACTGATATATCAGGACTCACCATTAATGTGCCCTGAGTGCACGGGGTGTTTGGCCGTGCGAGCCTACACCTGTGGCATAGTATAGTTGCGCTTTACTATTTTGTTGGGCTAACGTTATGCAGGGAAAGAGCACCACCGTCCCGAGTAAGGGGCGGGGTCGTTATAATTTGGTCGGCTTTTGGCTGACCGTTGCTTTGTTTGCCACCGTGCGGTGGTATGTGCTTGCAGGTGCTGCAGAGCCGAGTGCCAAATAGCGGGCTGGAGCCCATATTGCTTTGCTGGCCCTAGAAGGCCGTAGAATAGTTGTTTCTATTTTTATCATGTGTGGCCGACCTGCGAGCCGATGTATGTAAGACATGCTTTTATTAAGCGAACTATTGTAAGGCCATAAGGCCATGTACCCTTTTCAGTGTATTTTGGGTTTCATTCCTGTAGTGTGTTGTGGACATTCATGCTATTTGGATATAAGATTTGGGTTCTTGCAACTTTAAAAGCTTCCGCTAGAATGTTCTGTGTAGGACGAGTAGTCTTAATTGGATTGTTTGAATATTCATTTAGTAATCCTTCCGACTGTCTGTGGTATATGGCGTTGGGTTCCAGCTGGACCTTCTGTTATATGTCATGCGACAGATGGGGGTGTTACAATTTGGTATCAAATTTCTGGTTACGGTCAGGGTTAAATGAATTCGTGGGCGAATTCTTTTAAGTGGTGGTGAGCACATGTGTGCGTCATCATTATAACATCAAAAAGAAGCCATGAATGTCCACTTAGTAATGAAAATACACTTGTTTTGTGGTATTTGAGTGTTCCAATGATTGCTTTTAGCAATTTGTTTGTCGTCTAATCGTGTGTCTTTGCTACTATAGGCAGCTAGGAGCGGTGCTGGTCAGTCAGAGCGTCCGCAATCAGCGGAAAGTAGTGCACCAAGGGACGTGCCTACAACACCTCCTTCGGCGGAAACCATCAGGATGGTGGCTGAAGCTGTGTTTGCAATGATTAATGCCCAACCTGTAGGGAAAATGCATCGCGCACCTCCTGCGAATGAGCATGAACCGATTAGGATGGCAGAGCCGAGAGTGGTGGAGCGCACAGTAGTTGATTTGGTAGAGCCGAGGAGAGCTACGGAGAGGCAGCTAAAGCATGTGATGGGCTTTAATCCTCCGAGGTTCGATGGGGTTGGAACGCCAAATCAAGCAAAGGACTGGCTCACTTCGATAAAAAAGGGTGTTGACAGCTACAATAACTGAGGAGTGGCAGAAGACCACCATAGTGACTTTTCTTTTGGAAGGTGAAGCGAGGCCGTGGTGGGACGAGTTGGAGTTTCATCTTCTAGTGGGAAGGCAACTTGTGGATGTGCCGATGGAGGAATTTTCAAGATTGTTCCTAGCCAGATTTGTACCCACTACTCAGAAGTTGGATATGGAGAATCAATTTCTTGGGTTGACTCAAGGATCCAGAAGTGTGGACGAATATCTGCATGAGTTCACACGGTTGGGTCGTTATGCTGGTGCTATGTTTACGAAAGAAGAGAGGAAGACCAACCGATTCTATGAGGGTCTTCGTGGTGACCTACAGTTACTACTTGCTGGGCCTAAGGCGCAAGGCTTCCTAGCCTTGGTCAATTCGGCCCGATCATTGGAAAAGGTCGCTTAGAAAGTTCAAGAGAAGAAGGACCCAGGAGAAAAGAAGTCCGAGTTCAAGGTGCCAAATAATAAGTCAAGTTTCCACAGGTGGAGCAAGAAGCGGAGGACTTCGAACTCAGCCCCTTCGGCTGGTGCGTCGGGGGCAACTACAAGTCGAGTCTCAGGTGCTTGTTACAACTGCGGGAAGACTAGGCATTTTGCTCGTGAGTGTTAGAGCGGACGTGCAAAGTCTGAAAGGAGACCTGGAGCGACCTATGAGGAGAAAGGGAAGGCGGTGGAGTCAACTGCGTCCCATCATGCTCCAGCCCAGCCTAGAGTCTACAAGCTTGGTCTTCAAGAGGCCATGAAGCAAGCAGACGTGGTGGCAGGTATGAGTTAAATTGTAGTTGTTTAACTTTCATAGTTGTTACCTCTTTTGTTTGTTAGCTTACTTTTGTTGGTGCTAGGCTTTGTGTCGATCTTTAAGTTTCTGGCGAGAGCCCTGTTTGATACAGGAGCATCACACTCCTTCTTGTCCGAAAAATTCATATCGCACATCGGAGTTCCGTTCTCGATGGTAGAAAACAAGTTGGATGTGTTGTTGCCTAATGGGTGCTCAATGCTTGTGGATAGGATCTGTGTAGTGAAGATTCGGATTGGAGACCAGGAGTTTGTTTTGCGAGCATTGGTTCTACCGTTAGTAGAGTTCGACGTAATCTTCGGTATGGATTGGCTCTCGGAGCAGGGTGCATACATTGATTGCAACCGCAAGGAAGTTAAGTTGGGTCAGAACACTGATCGGGAGACGACTTTTGCGGGCATGAAGGGGTCAGAGAATGTTTTGATGTCGGCACTTCAGGTGATCAAGGCAGTTCGGTCTGGGGCAGAACTGTATGTCACTCTAGTGCAGACTTCGACGCCTAAGCCTAGTCTGGACAGCATCCCAGTTGTGTCTGAGTATCCCGATGTGTTCCCAGATGATCTCCCAGGAGCCCCTCCTCAGCGAGAGATTGATTTTACCATTGAGCTGGTATCGGGTGCCAAACCGGTGTCACGCTCTCCATATCGGATAGCGCCAAGAGAGATGGCGGAGTTGAAGGTGCAATTGCAAGAGTTGCTAGAGCAAGGCTATGTGCGTCCAAGTTCGTCGCCTTGGAGTGCACCAGTTCTTTTTGTTAAGAAGAAAGATGGGAGCTTGCGGCTTTGTATCGACTACCGGGAATTGAAGAAGCTTACGGAAAAGAATAAGTATCTGATTCCGAGGATTGACGATCTGTTTGATCAGTTGGTTGGGTCAACACTATATTCGAAGTTAGATCTGAAGTCCGGTTACTATCAATTGAGGATAAGGGAGAGCGACATCCCAAAGACAGCATTCAGTACGCGGTTTGGGCATTACGAGTTCACGGTCATGCCGTTTGGGTTGACGAATGCGCCATCCGTGTTTATGGATCTGATGAACAGGACGTTCAGAGAGTACCTGGATCGGTTCGTGATAGTATTTATCGATGATATCCTGGTGTACTCACAGTGCGAGGAGGATCACTATAATCATCTACACATGGTGTTGGAGACGTTGAGGAGAAATCAGTTGTATGCTAAGTTCTCCAAATGTGAATTTTGGTTATCCTCGATAGCGTTCCTTGGTCATGTTGTCAGTGGAGAAGGGATAGCTGTGGATCCGGCAAAGATAGTGGCGATACGAGAGTGGCCTACTTTGACTACAGTGGCAGAGGTCCGGAGTTTTCTGGGGCTTGCTGGCTACTACAGGCGCTTCGTAGAGAACTTCTCGCGGATAGCTCTACCACTCACGACGTTGACTAGAAAGGATCAGAAGTTTGTGTGGTCTCCGGAGTGCGAACATGCTTTTGAAGAGTTGAAGAGGTGGTTGACCACGACGCTTATTTTATGTTCGCCAAGTGGAACCGAAGGGTTCAAAATCTATAGTGATGCTTTGGGTAATGGTTTGGGCTGTGTGCTGTTACAGCAAGGGAGAGTGATAGCCTATGGTTCATGACAACTGAAGGTTCACGAGAGGAATTATCCGGTCCACGATTTAGAGTTAGCAACCGTGATATTTGCTCTAAAGCTTTGGAGGCACTACCTGTACGGTGTGAGGGTCGATATTTACACCGATCATAAGAGCTTGAAGTACATGTTGGACCAAAAGGATCTAAATATGAGGCAGCAGAGGTGGATGGAGTTCTTGTGGGATTACACCTTCAAGATATATTATGTGCCTGGGGAGGGAAATGCGGTAGCAGATGCGTTGAGTCGCAGGATTCCGGCACAGGCCAACTGGTTATCGGTACATGATGAGAGGTTGGTCCACGAGTTGGAGGCTTTGGAGATATCTTGCGTCGACTAGCAGTCTAGTGCCAAGGCGAAACTGTTTTGGATAGAGGTACAATGTGACCTAGCGGATAGAGTTCAGCGGGCTTTGGTTTAGGATAGCAACATGAAGCAGATCTTGGATGAATCTTTGGAAGGGTCAAATTCCTAGTTTGCTGTTGAAGATGGGTTGCTAAGGAAGGATGGTCGCCTATGCATTCCTAGTGCGGATAATCTTCGAGAGGAATTGATGTATGAGGCTCATCATACCAAGTACTCAATCCACCCGGGAAGCACGAAGATGTATAGAGACATGAAGAAATTGTTCTGGTGGCCGGATTAAAGAAGGATGTAGCGCTTTATGTGACCAAGTGCCGTACTTGTGCGTTGGTGAAGGCGGAATGCCAGAAGCCCGGAGGTTTCTTGAAGCCCCTACATATCCCAGAATGGAAATTCGATGACATATCTATGGATTTTGTACATGGTTTGCCGAGGTCACAGAAGGGAAACGATGTCATTTGGGTGGTTGTAGATAGGTTGACAAAGGTGTCACACTTTATTCCGAACAGGAAGGAAGATCCGGTGGAAACGTTAGCCAAACTCTACGTGGAGAATATTGTACGATTGCATGGTGTGCCCCGCAGTATTGTTAGTGATCGAGATGGACGCTTCACGTCGAATGACTGGAGGTTGGTGCATAGTCTATTGGGTACTAAGCTAAAGTTCAGTACAACCTTTCACCCGCAGACGGATGGCCAAACCGAGAGGGTCAACAGGACTATGGAGGACATGCTTCGCATGTGCGTCCCAGATTTCGGGAAGCATTGGGAGGATCACCTGTATATGGTGGAGTTTGCGTATAACAACAGCTTTCAGGCGAGTATTGGTATGGCCCCTTTCGAAGCCTTGTGCGGGAGGAAGTGTCGTACACCATTGTCTTGGTTGGAGGCATGCGAATCGAAGTTGTTTAAACGTCAAGCGGTGGAAGACGCCACTGCAATAATACGAACAATTCAGGAAAGGTTGAAGATCGCTCAGGATAGACAGTCAAAGTATTACAACGCCAAACATAAGAATGTGGAGTTCAATGTTGGCGACATGGTGTATCTAAAAATCAAGCCGTTCAAGGGTGTATCGCGGGTTCGACGCTTGAAGAAGCTGAGTCCGAGATACCTTGGACCATTTGAAATCCGGGAGCATGTTGGCGAGGCAGAGTATAAATTAAAGCTGTCGACGGAATTGAGTGGGCTGCATGACGTGTTTCACGTATCGGTGTTGCGTAAGGCAGTGCCAGAGCCTTCGGAGATCATTGCAGACAATCAGGTACCGGTTGATTATGAATTAACAACAAGGGTCAAGCCGGTACGAGTTGAAGATATTGCAGTCAAATGACTCCGCAACAAGGAGGTCCGAATGGTTAAAGTCCGTTGGGATAACTGCGGACGTGGGGAACTTTCTTGGGAGCGAGAGCAAGCTATGTTGGAGGAATACCCCGATTTATTCCACTCAGGTATTATTTAGATTTGTGTACCTTTGCTTAATTTCGGGACGAAATTCCTTAAGTGGGGGAGATTTGTAACACCCCGAAAATCGTATTTGAGTCGGTCGCGAAAAAGGGGTTTTTGGTGCCTGTATAGGGGTACACGGCCTAGGACACGAGCGTGTCCAAGGCCGTGTCTGGCAGGTGTTTTTGGCCGTTTTCATCCCAAGAAGGACACGGCCAGGAACACGGCTGGAAGACACGGGCGTGTCTTTGGACACGGGCGTGTGCCTACCCGTGTCTGTACCCGTGTTCTGCGTTCGGCGATCGACGATAGTCGCTCGACGATTTTCAGGTGACACGGGCGTGTGCATACCCGTGTCCCTACCCATGTTCTTTTGGGTCGTGTCTGTTGCCGTGTCGGTTACGCGTGACACGCCCCCGAACACGGGCGTGTCCTCAGACCCGACACGGGCGTGTCAGGTTAGACACGGGCGTGTCGTTGCCCGTGTGTCTTTTCTCTGTTCGACGTTCGTGCCTGGAGCGAGGCACACGGCCTGGGACATTTTCGTGTGCCAAGCTGTGTTCGGCCCAGGTCTGGGAAATTTTGTGCAGATCTGAGCCGTTCGTTTTCTTTAATTAAGATCCAACGAACCAGATGGTTTCCTGCTCTGTTAAGGCCGGGAATAGGGGAGTTAATCCCTCATTTCTCTCCAAGGCTTTCTCTTTCCAAGGTGTAAGAGAGAAGAGGAAGAAGAAGGAGGTTTCCGGCCACCGACGGAGCATCGGAGCACCGTTTCAAAATCTGAGAGCGGATCCGTGGAAGAAAGGTCGTTGCGATGAGTTCTGTCCGTGTAGTTTTTCCATGGCGCCAAAACGGACTACAAGGGTAACGATTCTCAAGTTGAGCATGTGAAGCTCTTTCTTTTTGCATAGGTAACCTCGCTCCCGCGAGTGTGCGGTGAGTGCGTTGTGTTCCTTGGGGTTGATGTGAATAGTCCCCCTTGTGTTGCATATAGAGCCTGGAATCATAAGTACGGGCATATGCATTGTGTGTGAAGCCTACCCGGACGTGTATTGTCTGGATCGGTGATGTTGCATTTGATATGTTTTGCCGGAGAAGACTCCGTGCTTTGGGTGTTTTGGGTTTCTATGCGGTAGATTGCAGCAGGGATCCTTGGAGGCTAGCTTCAAGGGGCATCCGGAAAACTGAGCGGAAACGTGTTCTGCTAACTTGGCGGTTTGGGAACCAGCCTTATTCATAACTGGGTTATGAGATTGTTTGGGAAATTTTGGGATCCGAGAGAAGTTTGGCCCGCGCGTAGGACTTAAATTGTATATGCGGCGTGAGCAACAGGCAAGTGGAATTGGACCTAGGCTATGTGGAACGGTGCGAGAAATCCGAAAAGGGCACTAGCCGTTGACATAGTCGGAAGCCTTAGACGGTGGTCAGATAGGCTAAATGCTCACTTGGTTACCATCTTTAGGATGGTGGTGGAGATACTGATATATCAGGACTCACCATTAATGTGCCCTGAGTGCACGGGGTGTTTGGCCGTGCGAGGCTATACCTGTGGCATAGTATAGTTGCGCTTTACTATTTTGTTGGGCTAACGTAATGCAGGGAAAGAGCACCGCTGTCCCGAGTAAAGGGCGGGGTCGTTATAATTTGGTCGGCTTTTGGCTGACCGTTGCTTTGTTTTCCACCGTGCAGTGGTATGTGCTTGCAGGTGATACGGAGCCGAGTGCCAAATAGCGGGCTGGAGCCCATGTTGCTGTGCTGGCCCTAGAAGGCCGTAGAATAGTTGTTTCTATTTTTATCATGTGTGGCCGACCTGCGAGCCGATGTATGTAAGACATGCTTTTATTATACAAACTATTATAAGGCCATAAGGCTATGTACCCTTTTCAGTGTATTTTGGGTTTCATTCCTGTAGTGTGTTGTGGACATTCATGCTATTTGGATTTAAGATTTGGGTTCTTGCAACTTTAAAAGCTTCCGCTAGAATGCTCTGTGTAGGACGAGTAGTCTTAATTGGATTGTTTGCATATTCATTTAGTAATCCTTCTGACTGTCTGTGGTATATGGCGTCGGGTTCCAGCTGGACCTTCTGTTATATGCCATGCGACAGATGGGGGTGTTGCAGGCTCTCACTAGCTGGTTGGGTCGAATGTGCCTCAGGGGGATCAAGTTCCCACCCCCGAGAAGAGCTCTTCAGTCAGGTTCCCACTAGATGGTTGGGTCGAATGTGCCTCGGGGGGAGTAAGTTCCTTTTTGCTCCGATGATGGTCTCGCTGTCAGGCTCTCACTAGCTGGTAGGGCAGACGTACCTCTCGTGGAAGCCCAAGTCCACTTTGCTCTGAGACGGTCCCGTTGTCCAGGCTCTCACTAGCTGGACAGGGATGGTGGTACCTCTCGTAGAGGCCAAGCGTTTTTTACCCGGAGGGGGTCTCGCCACCCAGGCTCCCATAGCTGACATGATAGGTTGACCCCTCCGGGGGGTGAAGTGTTTTTTACCCGGAGGGGGGTCTCGTCACCCAGGCTCCCATCAGCTGGCATGACATGATGACCCCTCCGGGAGGCTAAGTGTTTTTTACCCGGAGGGGGTCTCGTCACCAAGGCTCCCATTAGCTGGCATGATGAGTTGACCCCTCCTGGAGGCTAAGTGTTTTTTACCCGGAGGGGGACTCGCCACCCAGGCTCCCATAGCTGGCATGGCAGGTTGACCCCTCCGGGGGGTGAAGTGTTTTTTACCCGGAGGGGGTCTCGTCACCCAGGCTCCCATCAGCAGGCATGATAGGTTGACTCCCCGGAGAGGCGCGTCATAAAATTACACTCAGCGAATACGTTGGGTTGGACGTTTCTTTCCGAGCTTGTGCCAACCTCGAAAAGAGCGGGGATTGTGTACAACCTCGTATTCGCAGGTTTTTGGTTTTAAGCTTTTGAAGCGATTTGAACCCTTGGTGGCCAATTTTGGCCTAGCCCTCGGAATATACTAGTAGGGGGAGGAAAAATATGCCTCCCCCCAGTGGCCCCTTTTTTTGGGGGAGCGGGTGCCATAGGTTGGCGGGGGCGAGACCGGCCCGGTGCCGGGCTCTCGCCCCGCCTCGCGGGTTGGCGGGGGCGAGACTGGCCCGGGGCCGGGCTCTCGCCCCGCCTCGCGGGTTGGCGGGGCCGGGCTCTCTCCCCGCCCCGCGGATTGGCGGGGGCGAGACCAGCCCGGGGCCGGGCTCTCGCCCCGCTCCGCGGGTTGGCGGGGGCGAGACCGGCCCGGGGCCGGGCTCTCGCCCCGCCCCGCGGGTTGGCGGGGGCGAGACCAGCCCTGGGCCGGGCTCTCTCCCCGCCCTGCGGGTTGGCGGGGGCGAGACCGGCCCGGGGCCAGGTTCTCCCCCTACTCATCTCGGGTGCCCGGGGAGATGAGGGGTTTGGCTCCCCCCATCCTTGTCCCCCTCTTGGCCATGCTTTTACCGTTGTATGCTCAGGGGTGGAATTACCTCTTTACCCCCCGGTGTGGCTGTTTTCTATTGGCCCGAGGCATTTCTAGCGTAGGGGTATTGTTGACATTTTGGTCCATGAGGTTGGAATAACTATAAATAGACCCTTAGGGGTGCCTTGTAGAGGACATCACTTCTTCACTCGCTCTTCATCCTTCAAGGCACCCTAGCTCAAGCATTGGCTAGGGACGGGGATACCTCAAAGGTCTTCCGGGTGTGAGGTGGGACCTCCACACTAGAACTGAGGGTCTGTTCCTAGCTTCTTGATCCTTTGGTCCGTGACGTTCTCACGAGTGTAGTAGGTGCAAGGTTACCCCTTTCTAGGGACCCCGAACTGCACAGAGGTCATTTTTGGCTTCAACACTCTATATCATATATACTTGAAGTGGAAGTCATATCTCCCCTCATCTTTTGCGAACCCTCGATGTATGAAGGACAGTTCCTTCTCCAATGACTGGTCTTGTCATAGTGGTGGCACTTTCCCTCCTTCGCAGAACCTTTCCTTTTTAGTACGAAAGACTTAGGCTCCAGAGCAGACTTAGGTACTACCTTCATCTTCTTGAATCCCTTGGCCTTACCCTTACCTTTATACACCATCAGTATGGGGCTAGCAGGCTTGACCTTCGTCATCTTGATTTCGGCAGTTCTCAACATACCTAGGAGCTTGGGCAGTGTCTTGTCTATTTCATTCATGTTATAGTTTAAGGTAAACTACTCATAACTGTCCGGTGACGATTGCAGGATCGGGTCTGTGGCCAACTCTTGGCCCAGAGGGAACCTTAGTCTTTCAAGGTTCTCGATATACCCAATCATCTTGAGTACGTGAGTCCCTACTAGGTCCCGAGCTCCCATCTTGTACTAGAACAACGCCTTAGTGACATCAAATATCTCTTGACGAGCTTACCCTTGAAACATTTTCTTGAGATGCTCGTCAATTTTCTTACAACCCATGTTCTCGTGTTATTTTTGGAGCTCAGAGTTCATGGTCGCAAGCATGAGACATTCGACGTCTAAGGAGTTGTCGAGATACTTCTTGTAAGCATCTTTATCAGCATGGGGTGCATTCCCAACAGGCTCATTATGGGTTACATTTTCCAAAACATAGAGCTTTCGCTCTTGCCTGAGAACAATTATCAAGCTCCTGTACCAGTCCAAATAATTAGTCCCACTCAACTTTTCTTTCTCAAGGATCGCTTGGAGGGACAGGGTGGAATGTGAACCACTTGCCATAGAAATTCTACAAGGATAAAGCAAAGCAAATTAGTACTGCATTTCAAAAATACATTTTATAATTCCAATTAGGACTTTAATCAAAATAACTCCCACTATTTTTATCAAACTTATGACCCTCAATATCAATTCGAAGAGTTTATACGAGTAACTCTTTTAGTGTACAAGATCCATGTTTTACTAACACTATAAGTCAGCTTTGGCTTTTCTCTCACAATATAGCTATTTAGGTAAGCAACGCTTTCCAATTGCATCACAATGCAATTCTTGTATGACTGGTGAATAACTCTTTATTCGTATCCTTCATACGGTTCATGCCAACCCTATGCCTCTGGACACTCAACCTTTGAGGTCACCCAGTTAAGTCTGACCCGACGTCGATAGTGGGATATCATAATTATCCGCTCGCACCCTCACCAAGATAGATTAATGCACCTTGCTTTGGCACGCCCACACATCATCGATCAAGGCAGGAAGAGTGTCATCCATCGAAAGGCATCTGAATACTTAATATTACACATGAGAGTTTTAGATACCTGATTAACTCTTTAATCATGGTTAACACTTAACCAGTGTGCACATCAAATAAAATAAAAATTCAGCAGCAAACATAATACAAATACATCCCACTTGTGCACAAGAACATCATCAACACTTGATGAGCCGGGCTAAATCTGAACATCTAGAACACTTTTAAATCTTCAGATTTTCATGCATAGGACAACACAAACTCTACTTACACAGTAGACAAGTTCTTCAATTTATATGTGAGATTCAAAAGCTACGACATCCTTGGCTTCACAAACCAACAAAAGTGACGGTTACTGTTAAGGAATAGCAACAAAGAAATCACATGCGTTCTTGGTGGGATTCCAAGAATAGATTTTGTCTTTTTAGAACACTTCTAAAAACTCCAAATCTACACGCCATGGATTTAGCAACTTCTGAAATAATGAATATTGTCTGCAACCTGGATCTGATATCATTGTTGGATTTTGCTAAGGTGGTACAACTCTTATGCACGCAGTGGAAATAGAGAACAAGAAAATCCAAAAGTTTGTATCTTCGTGGAACCACTTGAAGGGGTAAGACCCATAGGGTGCAAGTGGGTCTTCAAGAAGAAGACCGACATAAATGAGAATGTACAGACATTCAAAGAGAGACTGATGGCTAAGGATTTCAAGGAAATTCATGGTATTGACTATGATGAGACATTTCCCATGTTGTCATTGTTAAGTCCATCCGAATTTTACTTGCTATTGCTGTGTATTATGACTACGAGATCTGACAAATGGATGTCAAAATGGCATTCCTAAATGGAAACCTCCTTGAGGAAGTGTACACGACACAACCCGAGAGTTTTGTATGTCTAGGTGAATCCACTAAAATATGCAAGCTGTAGAGATCTATTTATGGGTTAAAACAGGCTTCTCGAAGTTGGAATCTTCGTTTTGATGAAAAAAATCAAAGAGTTTGGTTTTATCAAGAATGAGGATGAACCGTGTGTTTACAAACGGATTAGTGGGAGCATAGTTGTCTTCCTGATATTGTATGTAGATAACATACTGCTTATCAGGAATGACAAACCGACCCTACAAGTTGTTAAGAACAACCTAGGGGACTGCTTTTCAATGAAGGACTCGGGTGAAGCAACTTATATACTTGATATTAAAATCTATAGATGTTGGGTACATTGGACACAATGTACTTGATTTCAAGAAGGCATTTTAACTCAATGATATACACATATTTGTATTTGATGTATATTTAAGTTTATGTTTGCATGACATCTATTTCATGTTGATTGGACAAGTGGATACAAGAAGCTGACTAGATTTTGAAGGAAAATTGTCTAAGTACCAAAAGCGTCGAGTGGTGTCAGCAAAGTGCTGAGTGAAGTCAGCACAGTCTACATTCAGCAACTTGTAGTGCAGAAAAATGGCTAAGTACAAAAGTGTCGACACACTTCAACTGTGTCGACACCTTTGCAGACAGTTGTGTCAAGACAAGTCAGTTATCTCGACACAGAGAAGATTCAAGACAGTTGTGTCGACACAAGCCAGTTATCTCTACACTTTGAAAACTATGTCAGCTTACTTCACACTACATAGCATAAAGCAATTGTGTCGAGATAATACAACTGTCTCGATACAAAGAAGGAAGGAAATTTCACTAAGTAAAATTGTGTCGAGACAAATCAATTATCTCGACACAATAAAGAATTAAAGCACAGACTTTCCGACATCTGACAGAGAGTTGTGTTGGGACAATCCAATAGTCTCGACACAATGCAGAATTAAAAGTTGGCGACACAGGCAATGCTTGTGTCGAGACAAGTCAACTGTCTCGACATCTTCAAGTTACAAATGAAAATTCTTCTAAGTAGAATTGTGTCGAGACTGCTAAGATGTCTCGACACAAGTGTCGAGACACTGTGGACAACTCGACACTTATGTTTTAAAAAATGTGCAGAGTCAACACAGAAGTGTCAAGATGGGTCAGAACTGTCACATCAGCTACATGAATAAGATATTTTGACATAAATAGTCTAAAGGAGGATTTGGAATATGATGTCAGATGCTGATCTCATCATTCAATAACCACCCATCCATGAAGGATATAAATAAAGGGGTAGTCTACATTAACATATATCAAGATAGAATCGATTAAGTAAACAGAAATTCTCATTCTTATTCTAATCCCGAGGAAGAGGAAGAAGATGAAGGTCTTCAAGAAAATCTCTAGATCCTCTCACCAAGTTGATCTGAGGATTAAGGCGGATCTAATCTATAATCTCTCCAAGCAAATCAAGCTGATCAACATCAAGAAGATTACAGATCTAAATAAGTAACTTATTAGCAAATCAATTTATCAAGAAGAAATCCATTGCTGCTGATTGGAAGAATCTGTGCTAACTAATAAGTCAGACTACAAAAATTCTGTCTTCTGAAGATTATTGATTATATCATCTTTACCTCTTTATTTTTTGTAAGATCTCCTTGAGATCTGAGTGGGTAGGAGATCTTATCTCTGAGTTATAAGCCTAATTTATAAAGGCTGAGGTAGGGTTCTCGAGGGACCAGAGGTAGGTGGTTTTGGGTGAATCACTGAGTTGTAAGCCTGATTTATAAAGGTTGAGGTTGGGTTCTTGAGGGATCTAAGGTAGGAGATTGGGAGAATCTCTGAGGTAGGACATAGGATCTTTAGATCTGAGTTAAAGAGGAGGTGCTATACCCTCATCTAGCACATTGCTAGTAAGGAAGAAGGGGGAAAGTGGATGTACCCTAGATAGAGGAACCACTATAAATCTTTGTGTATTGTGTGCTATGGATTGCTTTTGGTTGTGTCATGATCTGAATTTTTGTAACTGCTGAAATAGTTAAGTGATTAAAATCTGCTAGTATATTTTAAAATGACACCTATTCACCCCCTAAGTGTTTATCTACACACAGGATTATCTTTCAAGTGGTATCAGAAGGAGGTTGTTCAAGAAAGACCTAACAGTTTGAAAAAGATCCAAAGGGTATTACAAAAATTTTAGATCTATGGCTTCTGAATCTCACAGAAAACCCAGTTATATGAAATTACCAATATGTACTAAGGACAACTTTGCTATATGGAAACAAAGAGTGAGATTGTTCATGGAAGCCTCAGATCCAAGAATCTTTGTTACTGTACAAGAAGGACCATATGTACCAATGAAGACATCTGTCTTAGATGCAAATGTTCAAACTCCTAAGAAACTGTCAGAAATGACAAAGGATGTGGTACTTGCCACCGTGGACAAAAAAGCACAAAATATAATAGTAAATGCAATAGACAATTCAACCTTTCAGAATCGTAGGATCTGTAATACATCCAAGGAGAAGTGGAATACTCTCATAGTATACATGGAAGGTACAAAAAAGTAAGAGATGACAAAAAATCTCTTATCAACTAGCAGTATGAGGCTTTCAGATAATGAAAGACTAATTCTATAGAACTATGCTATGAAAAGTTCTTTAGAATTGTATATAACTTAAGAAACTATGACAGAATTTTCTCAAATTATGAGCTGAATGACAAGTTCTTGAGATCCCTAAATAAAGAATGGGACATCAATATTTGTGTTGTAAGTGAAATGAGGAATCTAAGAAATATATTACCCCAAGACTTGAATGGGAAGCTTATATCACATGAGCTTCAGCTAAACTCTAGAAAAGCTGAAGCAGAATCTGCCAGAAGTTCAACTCAGACAAAATCTGTGACCTTCAAAGCAGATACATCTAAGAAAGATAGAAGAGAAATCCCATCATCATCCAAAATGGATGAAGATACAGATAGCACTGGAGTCTGTTCTTCATCAAAAGAATTATCCGATGATGAATTGACATTGTTTACAAGGCAATTCAAGAAGATGCTGAGAAGAAGGAAGTAGTGGAATAAAATGAAACCTTCTAGATCAAGCTCTAGTAAAAGCAAAGACAATCACAGAGACAAATCTGTGATCAGGTATGATTCTCATCAGAATAAATAATCTAAGACTGATATTATTTACTTTTGTTGTAACAGGCCTGGGCATGTCAAAGCTGACTGCCCAGTTGAAAGGAAGAAAAACAAAAAGTCAAAAGAAAAGAAGGTCTATAAAAACAAGAAATTAGAGAAGAGTCTGATGGCAAAGAAATCAAAGACCTTATCTGATAGTGATACTGATTCAACTGAATCAGAAAAAGAATTTGCTGGACTGTTCTACTATGAAGAAGAATTTATCAGAAATGCTATATACAAAGGGAAAAGCTCCCCAGCTTCATCACACAATGATGATTCTGAAGAAGATATGAAGGTCAATTTAATGGCACTATCAGATGATCCAGATATAGAAACTTTTGACTGTCAGGATACTCAGGTAATATATGACAATTCAACATATTCTAAAACTTCCATTTATGAGACTAGGTATGAGCTAGACTCATGAGAATCAAAGGATGATTCATATAAGACTGACTCAGTGACTGAACTGCAGCAACTCACAGTCAAATTTGGGAAGCTGTTGGCAGCCCTAATAAATAGCAAGAAGCTTGTCAAAGAACATGCTGAAGAGATAACATCGCTAAAAGGTATTGAGTATCATCATAGGATGGATACTCAGAAAATTGGTCTTCAAAGTTCTAAGTTGGCAATGTTGACTAAGATCATTAATGATCAAACCTTACTTCTGAAATAGAAGGATGCAACTATTCAGAAGCTGAAACTCAAACTCCTAAAAGAGAAAAGATTAGTACAATAATTTTCTAAACCTAAGACTATTTTGCCCATTATAGTTACCTTCTCAGGAACTCTTGGAAGTGGTCTTGGGTATGTTAAACCAAAGAGAAAAAGAGGCAAAAAATTGGCAGGACAAAAGGATCCAGTCATTCCACAGCCTGTGTTTCAAACTAAGGGAAAAGAATTCTAGAAGTCTGAACAGGTTGAACCAAATTCATATATAAATAAGAAAGTTATTCCTAATGTGCCTGCTCCAAGGAGGATAATTGTTACTGAGATACAAAATAACTTGTTTGCTCCCAGTCAAAATACAACTGTCAAGTGTGCTAATTCATGTCCTAAGGAATGTCAGCACAGAGTTCCTTCTGTTCCTCCAAAGAGGAGGTACAACATGTATGAATGTTAGTGTTGTGGAAAGATATGGCACTTTGCCTTGGACTGTTGGTTCAATTACACAGTGTCCCATATTAACAAAAGATATCCAATAAAGAAGCTCACTGGTGGTTTTTATAGAGCCACAGCTAACAAGAACCTAGGACCCAAAACAACTCGAGTTCCTAAGGAATTTTTTTTATTTTGTAGGAATATCCAAGCACCAGTGATAGACCAATCTGGTACTTGGATAGTGGGTGTTTCAGACACATGTCTAAAACAAGAGGCAATTTAAGGGAATTTATCCCCATAGAGAATGGACCAAAGGTGATCTTTGGTGGAGCTGACAAAGGAATAACCAAAGGTTGTGGTAAGCTCACAAATGGCTTAGTCACACTCACCAAAGTAGCTTATGTCGAAGGATTGCAACACAATCTTGTAAGCATAAGCCAACTTTATGATCTTGGCTATGATATTTCATTCCACAAAGATGAGTTCCTAATAAAGAAGTCAAGTGACCAAGAGGTCATCTTGACAGGCACTAGATGTGGAAATATGTATTGTTTGAATTTTCTTTGCTTGAAGTTAGACTCACCCTTATGTCTAGTTGCAAATGAGAAAGCCTCACATATTGTCAAATGGCACAAGTGGCTAGCTCATTTGAACTACATGGCCACAGACAAACTTTTCAGTAAAGAGATTGTTAGGAATGACCATAACATTAAATGCTTAAAGGAGAGCATGTGCTCAGCATGCTAAAAAGGCAAGCAAACCAAAGCTACATTCGAAAGTATTAAATGTAAAGATTCAGTAAAGTGTTTATACCTTTTGCATATGGACTTGTTTGGTCCTATGCCAGTTCATAATTTAGGAAGGAGAATTTACACTTTTGTAATACTTGATGACTCTTCCAGATTCACTTGGGTTTTCTTTTTAAGGAAAAAGCCTAAAACCACTGATATTTTCAAGACTTTTGTCAAACAAATTCAGAATGAATTAAACAGCTCTGTGGTCAAAATTAGAAGTGATCATGAAATTGAGTTTCAATCTGATTTTATGACAAAGTTTTGTGAAGAATTGAGGATACAACAAGAGTTTTTCTCAACAAGAACACCCAAGCAGAATGGGATTGCTGAGAGGAAGAATAGGACTCTCATTGAAGTTGGAAGAACCATGCTGAGTGATTCTTCACTTCCAGAATACTTCTGGGCTGAAGATATTAACACAGCATGTCATGTTCTTAATAGAGCTTCAATCAACAAAAGGTTGGATAAAACTCCGCATGAACTGATGAAGGGCAGAAAACCAAACTTGGCCTATTTCCGAATCTTTGGATGTAGATGTTATGTCCTAAATAATGGAAAACATGCATAACCAAGTTTGCTGAGAAGTCTTATGATGACATATTTGTTGGTTATAGTGACCACATTAAGGCCTATAGGGTATATAACTTGAGGCATCAAGTTGTGGAGGAGTCTGTTTATGTTGTATTTGATGAAAGTTCTATATTTTACGATGATAAGGCAGGTTCATCAAGCACAATAGGTGAAGACTTGAAGTTAAAGGAGCTGACTATAAAGGATATTGATCAAGCAATTCAGAATATGCAAGATGGAGTCAACATAGTTGAGGAAGTGCTTGGACAGGAACAACAAGGAGAAGAAGCTTAGCATGATGCAGGTGGCTCAGGAGAAGAAGTCACATTACCTGTTGCAATCAGGCATCTAAGGGATCATCTAAGAGAATTGATTATAGGAGATGCTGCACATGGTGTGACCACAAGAAGGAAACATCACAAAACTGTGATGTACTCTAGTTTCCTGTCCCAAACAGAGCAAAAGAAATTTGAAGAATCTAAAGTGGATCCATTTTAGATAAGTGCAATGCAGGAAGAATTGAACCAGTCCAAGAGATACAATGTCTGGAAGCTGGTTCCCAGACTAGATGGTTGTAACATCATAGGAACCAAATGGATATATAGAAACAAACTGGATGAAAATGGTGTTATAGTCAGAAACAAAGCTAGATTGGTTTCAAAGGGATATAAATAAGAAGAGTGGATAGACTTCGATCAAACCTTTGCACCAGTGGATAGATTGGAGGCTATAAGACTTTTCCTAGCATATACAACCTACAAAAGTTTCAAAGTTTACCAAATGGATGTGAAGTCAGCCTTCCTAAATGGTAATCTTAAATAAAGGGAGTATGTTGAGTAACCCTCAGGTTTTGTCGATTTTACTAAACCTACTCATGTTTATTTGCTATTAAGAGCTCTCTATGGTTTAAAACAAGCTCCAAGGGCTTGATATGAGACTCTGTCTAAGTTCCTCCTGGAGAATAAATTCTCAAGAGGGAAAATAGACAAAACACTATTCCTAAGGGAAGTCAAAGGCAAGACCATCTTGGTACAAATTTATGTGATGACATTATATTTGGATCTACTGATGTGTTACTTTGCACTACATTTGCCAAATTAATGCAAAGAAAGTTTAAGATGAGTAGCATAGATGAACTTAAGTTTTTCTTGGGTCTCCAAGTTAAGCAAACATTAGATGGACTTTTCATTTGTCAGTCTAAGTTCAACAAGGAGTTAATCAAGAAGTATGACATGGAAACAACCACTTCAATGAGAACTCCTATAGGGTCCAGTATGACTTTAGACAAGGATGGTGCTGGGAAACTAGTTGATATCACCTTGTATAGGGGCATTATTGGATCACTTCTCTATCTAACAGCCATCAGACCAGACATAATGTATGTCACATGTGTCTGTGCCAGGTATCAAGCATGTCCTAAAGAATCTCACTATGTAGTAGTTAAAAGAATATTGAGAAATATAAAGGGCATACCTAATCTTGGCCTATGGTATCCCAGGAATAGTAATTTTGAACTGACAGGCATTTCAGATGCAGATTACGCAGGATGTAAAGAAGATAAGAAAGCACATCAAGCTCATGTCAATTTCTTGGAAGGAGACTGGTGTCATGGAGCAGCAAAAGGCAAACATGTGTAGCAATTTCTATAGCTGAATCTAAGTACATATCAGCTGGTGGTTGTTGTGCACAATTGCTTTGGATTAAGCATCAGTTACAAGATTACAACTTACAGCTAAGTAAAATTCCTTTATTCTGTGATTCTACTAGTGCTATTTCTATTGCAAACAATCATGTCTCACATAGTAGAACAAAACACGTTGAAATTAGATATCATTTCATTAGAGAACATGTAGAAAATGAAGTTATTAGCTTAGAATTTGTTCCAACAAGTAAACAAATTGCTGATTGTTTTACTAAGCCACTGGAAGAAGAGAAGTTTAATTTCTTCAAATTTGAACTTGGAATGTTGAATCTAGAGTAAAACCATTATAAATTTCGTATAAAACTGATTGGTCAGATATTAAGTCTATTCATTTAGATTTCAAGGATAAACTTCATAAGTATTAAGAATCAACACTTAAGAAAAATCAAAATTTTGATTAGTGTGTGTTGTGACACCAAAACGTGTGTGGACACTATAGATAGTAATATGTCGAGACATATGGAAGTGGGTCGACACAGGATACCTTCAAGTGTCAAGACACTAAAGTTGGTGTCGAGACACACAGGTGTCAAGACCCTAAGGTATATGTGTATAGAGACATAAAACCTATGTCGACTTGTGTCGACACATCTCAACTTATGTCGACACATCTCGACAAACTTATGTCGACACATCTCAAAAAACTTGTGTCGACACTCAAGACTGGTGTAGACACTAGGTCATTTCCTAAAGACTTGGAACAGTTTTAGCAGCACGCCTTTTTAAATTCTGTGACATCTACTATAAATAGGGTAAGAGATAAGTTATCGTCCATGCTTACCTGAATTCCTAAGAGATTGATCCCTGAGTGTCGAGACCTAAAACTCCTTTAGTCGACACATCTTCTTCCTCAATTCCTCTCAATTCCAATAGTTCCCAAGAATGATGGCAACATTAATGAAGGTTACGAACTCGTGCGACAAGGATTCGTCTCTACATAAGAAGAAATCAAAAATATCATTGACTTAATCCAAGAAGCAGGGCTCGACTATCTGCTTTCTGAACCAACAAATATCTGTAAAAGAGAAGTATTGGAATTCTTCACTAATGCAACACTAGATTCAAGTTTGACAAAGATAAAGTCAAAGGTAAATGGAGTAAAGGTGGAAGTCACAACCAGGAAACCGGCGAAGGTGTTACAGATACCAATAATCTAGCAGGAAGATGAAGTAGACACCACCAAGACTGCTGAAGGATTGTTGTGGTGTGGCTTGGCATCAGTCACTAAGGTTGGAGGCACCCTGAACATGAAGGGTATAAATTCCCAAGGAAAATTTCTATCAGAAATTATTGGGAAGGTGCTGTTGTGTAAAATAGGAGCACATGATAGGATATCAGCTCAGATGTTTGTGCTCATGACAAGGGTAATATTCAAACTCAAGACTGACTGGAGTACCGTTGTGTTTGATAAGATAGCAGAGAGTATCAAGAAACCTAACATGGCCAGAATTCTAAGTCTATACATAGTCCAGGACATACTAGATAATGTAAATCTTAAGCTTGGATCAAAAATCAACCATATGAGAAGGATGGATATGAGGATCTATCTAGATGAGGCAAAATATTTACTAAGGAAACCCCAGAACCTGAGAAGAAGAAGGAGAAGAGTAAGACAACTGTAGTTGTGGATGAAGTTTCTTCCAATGATTCTAGAGAGAAACAAGATAATATAATAATGAGAATTCTCCAAGGACCTCACCTAGAATTGGTGGTCAGGTGTAGGGGAGAATATTTTAGAGAAAGATCAAATAGAGGGGGAGAACCTCAATGATCTATGTGAAATGGACATGAATACAGTAAATAACATAATTATGGAAGCTGTACAAGAGAAGGAACAGTCAAAGGTTCCTGAAAAGGTAATGCCTGAGAAAAAGATAGAGGATGAATTCCTCAAAGAGACTGAAGAAGAAATATTTCTGAATACAGATGGGGGAGAAGCTGAGATTCCTGCACAAGATGTGTAGATTTCTGAGAAAGAATATGACGATCCCGCCTCTAAGGAGACAATGGAAGAAAATCTTTTGTTTAAGGAAACTGACATCCGGGGGGGAGATAGCTGCAACTCCATAGAACCAAGTTCAAGATACTGAAATTCAGCAAGAAGTTGCTAACTCAGAAAATATCATTATTAATGAAGGTGGAGCAATGGTTGAGGGGGAGTTACCGGATCTAGCCCTAAGTGATGAGGGTGGTGAACAACAAAAATCTGTTGAAGTGGTAAGTACTTCTGACTCTGAGAAAGAAGAAGACACTCTTTTGAAGAAAAGAAAACTTTCTGAACTGAAAAATAAGAGTAAAAGCTATAAGAAGATTATAAAATCTTGACCAGCATCTGCTCCTCCAGTGGACTCAAGCTCACTGCTAGTTAAAATGCAGATTATGTTCGACCAGTAGAGAACTAAACTTGAGCAATATGTAAATGAAAGGAATAAGGACCTGCAATTTCAATTGGCATAAGACATTAAATCAATTAGATTTGAAGTAAATCTACTGAGAACAGATATGACTGCTTACTTCCAGAAGAGAGAAAATGCTATAGTTTATATTGTAAAATAGCAATAAGAAGCAAAGCAAACTGAAGATGAAATGATTGTTAAACAAGGTTATGTCCTTGAGAATCAAAGAATCTTAGATTAAAACATGACTATCATGCATACTAAAACATTGGTCAAGCTAACTGAGCATACTACAACCCTAGAAACCATGATATCTTCTGCCAAAAAGGACATGGATACTCAACTAACCACTCATTCAGCCTCCTTGCATCTGACAAACAGTTAGATGAACATTTACCTAAAATCAAGAATACTTTAACATCAGGAATTAATCATCTAGATGGACAAGTAAGGTTTAACAAGAATGATCTGAGAGATCATGTAGAAAGAGAAGTCATAAAGGGAGAGAGGGTAATGAAAGGGACAGTTCTGTGCATGCTACCTGGATATCAAATAACATCAGAGACACTTTAGGCCATCCTCCCCTATGGTATGATGGAGATCAAATTGCTGAGTCTGGTTGTCAACCAGCTCAATTTGAAGCAACTCATGCTCTTGGATAGTCCTTGTACAATCCTGCAACACAAGTTCCATTTGAGGCTATCCAAGCTGCAGTCCAAACCATGTACAGTTCTCCACCTCCAGTTCAAAATATTATATGTGAAGAGGTGGAGATGTCTGCTTCTGCCTTACTAAAAGAGAAAGAAGCTCAGCTGTCAAAGAAAAGGTTTAGAGAACATGCTGAAGCTAGACCA
The DNA here is from genome assembly GCA_039583875.1 of Platanthera guangdongensis. Lineage (NCBI taxonomy): Eukaryota > Viridiplantae > Streptophyta > Magnoliopsida > Asparagales > Orchidaceae > Platanthera > Platanthera guangdongensis. The sequence continues at coordinate 88,055,179 of CM077156.1, forward strand.
GACTTTGAACAGTGGAGCCCAACCTCCAGTTCAATAATCCTCACTACATGGAAAGCAGTTAGTGTTAATGCTACAGATATGGGTAAATGGTACCAAGAGATAGAATGGGCTAAGCACTTAAAGCATTAAGAAGTCATCCCAAAGTTTTGACATAATATGAAGGCATGGAAAATTCCTGCTAATCATTTGAGCCCAGCAAGTATTTCCCCAAACCTTATCATTATTTTGAAAAACCAAGGCTAATGGCTGAATAAATCAACAAATCTAGGATTGATAGAAGTAAAAAGGTAGCAGATGACAAGGTGCCTTGTACAACCCCATATCCGCCGAGTAGAGTCCACATGAACCAGACCCAGCGGTGCAGATCACTCAGAGGCCAGGCGAGCTCGACAGGGAAATCAGAAGCCCGAGCTTGGCACCTGCCGACCCCGAGCTCGGCATTCGTCGAGCTCATTCCAGGTTTCGTCGAGCCGAGATCGACTAATGATAGCCGACCGATGGGTGAGCTCGCCATCCCAGCTCGCGCTCATGCAAAGGAGCTCGGTAACAGCAGGCGAGCCAGATCTTCAGGGGTGGCCGGGCTCCCCAGCTCGCCTAGATCTATGAGGTACTTTTTACTGTTTTGCTCCCGCTGGTCTGCCCATAGCCCTTCAAAACAGTGGAGTTTGGCTGTTGGCAGACCCAACCAAGGGTATTTTGGTAATATCAGGTCAGTTTAGTTTGGTTATTGGCAGTTCAAATTCTGAAATCTATAAATAGGACCCAAGGGGTACCCCAAAAAGGACTGATCTTATGCTCTCTTGCTCCAGCCTTCAAGTACTTTCTGAGGGTACCTTAGCTCGGCCTTTGGCTAAGGAGGGGAAGCGCTCTCAGATCTTCCGGGTGTATGGTGGGTCCTCCCCGCCGAGCCCTTGGGTCAGTTCTTTCCTATTTTCCTTTGATATTTTGCTTGCAGGAGCGAAGTAGGTGCGCAATCACCGCTTACCTAAGGGTGAACTCCATAGGAGACCGAGGAACCGGTTTTAACATTTTGGTGCGGTGAGCGTGGAGCGTGGTCAGTACAGAAAAGCTTCAGCGAGCTCGATGACAAGAGGACAGGGATCTGACAGGTTGGGCTCGCCGCCCCCACCTATGGCCACGGTGGGGATGTTTGAAGATTTCAGGAACGAGGTGCTGAGCCTTATCAAGTTCGCACTCGGCACGTGGGCCGAGTGCTCGACTCCAACAGTCCAGATCGCAGCAGCCCCCTCTCTGGGTGAGGATGACCCCGACAGGCGAGCTGGGAAGGAAGTTACCGAGGAGGGCCGGGGATGTGAGCTCCCCGGGCGCGAGCTCTTCCCCGGCTCGGCAGGTAGAGGCCGGCTTGGCGAACTGAGCCCGCGAGACGTGCCAGCTCGCCCTGTAGGGGGAGGCAGCCCGTCCAGCGAGTTGGTCTCTTCAGCTCCAGTTCCAGAGGGCTTTAGTGAACCCGAGATGTCCTACTACACCGGGAAGGGAGACCCGGTCCAACATGTCCAGTGGTTTGAGGATGTGGTCTCGATCCGGCAAATGTCGGATGGGTTCAAGTGCCGACTCTTCGCCATCACCCTTAAGGAGAAGGCGAGAGAGTGGTTTCACCAGCTGCCGGCCAGCTCCATCTACTGCTTCGAGGACCTACGCCGGGGGTTCATGCTGAGGTTCACCACCTCGAAGAGGAGGAAGAAGGAGTCAGATTCCCTGTTCCACATCAAGCAGGGAGTGAATGAGATGCTAGGAAGCTACGTGGACCGGTTCCAAGAGGAGGTCACCCAGGTCCAGGAGATGCCAGATCATAGCCTGATGATGGCCTTCACCCTGGGTCTGCAGCAGGGATTCTTCAGGATGGAGCTGAAGAGAATACCCCCCTCTCCTACGAGGAGATGATGGATAGGGATGCGAGAGAATTTGACGGGTAGGCGTCAAATCCGGAGTTTGCCCGGAAGCTGTCCAGGTGGGCCACGGAGGAGGAGAAGGAGCCAAGGGGAGGAAGAGGACATGAGGTGAGGAGAGTCGAGCCCCGACAAAGGGAGCAGAGCCAGCTCCAGGGGCAGCAGTAGCCTAGGTGGGGGTGTCAGGAGCCGGACCGTCGGCTAGGCTGGGGTCCGAGTGGCAAGGGCAGGGGCCATAGAGAGGGTACCAAGGAAGGGACCACCACCGGGGGTAAGATCAATTCCACCCCCCCGGGTTGGAGGCAGGCCCAGAGGCCTCGACTCCACAATCAAGAGGAGGATATGGCCATAGCTGTAGGGGAGAGGAGGAGAGTAGCAAGGAGGAGGAGGAGAGAAGTTAGGGTGGAGTTGCCCTACTGCGATTTCCATCAGGAGGAAGGGCACGCCACAACCACGTGCCCGGAGTTCCTCGAAATGAGGGGAAACAGGGAGCAGCAGCAATAACAGGGGCATCAGGTAGTGAGGATCGAGGTGGTCCTGCCCCGGGTGGAGGAGGACCATTGTGAAGACCGGGTGGATGTCGGGATTCGAGGAGGGATCAGAGTGATCCACGGGGGTGGGGGGGGGGTGGGGGGGGGGGGGTTGAGGCTTCTCGGAAGGCGAGCCTCCACACCATGTATCGCCGGAGCGTTGGCTCCATATCCCAAACCCCGCCCCAGGAAGAGAGGATCACCTTCTCGAGGAGCGATACAGCGGATCATGAGGATCCATTTTGCGATGCGCTGCTCATCTAGACAGCCATAAAAAATTTTACCGTATCCCAGATCCTCGTCGACAACGGAAGCTCCGTCAATGTCGTCTTTAAGAAGGCATTTGACGCAATGAAGGTGGCGGCGAAGAGGGTGCTAGCCTCGGATGGGCCCTTGTTCGGATTTTCGGGGGAGAGGAAGGAGGTCAAAGGAGGGGTAGGCCTCCATGTCACCCTGGGGGGGGGGGGGGGGGGCAGTCCAGGAACTGCAAGTTCGTCATCGTGAATGCCCCCATCAGCTACAGTGCCATCTTCAGGAGGCCCCTCATCAGTACCTTCTGCTGCGTCCCCTCATCATTCCATCAGTGCTTGAAGTTAAATGCCGAGGGGATTTAGGTCAGGATCAGGGGGGACCCCAAGGTGGCGCGAGAGTACTACGTCACCGTCGTGAACTCCATTTCTTGGCAGGAGGGAGCCGGGGATATGGAGCGAAGGATGGAGGTGGCGGAGCAGGAAGCTGGCAGGGAGAAGCTGGAAGTGAAGAGCTGCACCGAGGTTGAGGTGGCAGGAGGAGATCAGGAGGAGTCGGCCGAGGCGATGGCCGTGGAAGAAGAGGTGGAGGCGGAGGTACTCGTCCCAAAGGAGAGGGATGTTGAAAATGGGGGGAGCAGTCCAGGTTGGAGGCTGCAGAAGAGGTGGTGGAGCTGGAGGTCCTCACCTGTGAAGGCAGGGTGGAGAAGGTCCGCGTCAGCGGAGGGCTGACCCCAGAAGCTCAGGGCAGGATGCTGGAGTGCATCCAGAAGAACGTGGACATCTTCGCATGGAGCGCCACAGAGATGCCGAGGGTTGACGTGGATGTGGCCTGCCACTGCCTCAACTTGGATCCGGGAACACGCCCCGTCCAACAATAGAAGAGGTCCACCGCGGACAAGCTGGCAGAGCCCATCAGAGTGGAGGTGGCAAAGCTTCTCAAGGCCGGCTTCGTGTCTGAGATCCATTACCCCGACTGGGTCTCCAATGTAGTCATGGTGAAAAAAGGGGATGGCCGGTGGCGTATGTGTATCGATTTCTCTTTGCTTAATAAATCATGCCCTAAGGATTGTTATCCCTTGCCTCAGATCGACGCGCTGGTTGACTCAGCCGTTGGTTTTTCTGTAATGAGCTTTCTAGATGCATTTTCAGGTTATCATCAAATCAGGATGCACCCCCGGACGTTAAGGACGTCTCGTTCATCATGGGGGATGGATGCTACTGTTACAAGATGATGCCCTTTGGGCTAAAGAATACAGGGGCGACCTACCAGAGGATGATTGATGAGGTCTTCAAAGAACAGAAGGGGAGGAACATGAAGGTGTACGTGGATGATCTCATGATCAAGAGTCAGGATGTGGACTCTCACCTCCAGGACCTAGAGGAGACCTTTGCTACCCTGCGCAAGTATAAGATGCGGTTGAACCCCCTGAAGTGTGTCTTCGGGGCCAGCAGGGGGAAGTTCTTGGGGTATCTCCTCACCCCCGCGGGGGTCGAACCGAATCCCAATAAGGTCAAGGCTATCATGGAGTTGGGGTCGCCGCAAAATACTAAGGAGGTGCAACAGCTGACGGGGAAGCTGGCAGGACTAAGTAGGTTCCTCTCTCGGGCTGGGGAGAAGTGCTCCCCCTTCTTCAAAACACTGAGGGGGGGGGGGGGTCAAAAATTCGAGTGGACCAAGGAATGCGAGGAGGCATTCTAGGCCCTCAAGATGCAGTTGACACAGGCTCCATTGCTCAAAGGGCCGAAGGAGGGGGAGGACCTATTTTTGTATCTCGGGGTCAGGGCGGAGGCCCTGAGCTCCGTCCTAGTTCGTGAAGAGGGGAAAAAGAAGCTCCCCATATACTACGTGAGCCGGGTCCTGAGGAAGGCCGAGCTCCGATATCCAATTTTGGATAAGCTGACCTTCGCCCTGGTCATCTCGGCCCGGAGGCAACGACCCTATTTCCAGACACACTCCATCCGAGTAGTGACTGACCATCCCCTCCGCAACATCTTCAAGGGGGTGGAGCATTCTGGCTGGCTGGCTAAGTGGTCGGTGGAGTTAAGTGAGTTCGACGTCTCCTTCGTCCCCCGCCTCTCGATCAAAGCTCAAGCGATGGCCGACTTCTTGGCCGATTATGTGATTGTGATGGTGAAGGAAGAGCTCACTCGTCCGACTCCTTGGAAGGTGAAGGTAGATGGCGCCTCGGGGAGGCATTCCCTAGGAGTAGGGGTGATCTTGGAGAGTCCCTAGGGAACTAGAATTGAGCAGATGGTGGTGGTACACTTCACCATCACCAACAATCAGGCCGAGTATGAGGCCGTGATAGCAGGGCTGCACCTGGCCAGGGAGCTGGGGGTGTTGGACGTGGAGGTCCTTACTGACTCTATGGTGGTAGCTTCCTAGATCAACGGGGGAGTTCGAGGCGAGAGAGCCTACCCTGCGGCTATACTTGGCCAAAGTAAGGGGGGTCATTGGCGCATTCCAAACGTTTTCCATCCAGCACGTTCCCCGAGTGGAGAATGAGCAGGTCTATCAACTAGCGAAGCATGGTCCCCGGATGGGGGGTACTATCACCGACTTGTTCCGCCCTTCCATCGAAGAGGGGGAGCTCATGGAGATAGATCAGTGACCCTCATGGATGGACCCGGTCATAACTTTCCTTTCCATGGGAGAGTATCCAAAGGGGGTGTAAAGGAAGAAGCTCATGTACAAATCAGCATACTACCTCCTCCGGAATGGGCAGTTGTACAGGAAGACTCTCTCGGGGATGTTGGCTCGTTGCATGGCCGAGGGGAATGTACAAAGAATCTTGGAAGAAGTCCACTCCGGGGAGTGTGGGAGTCACTCCGGGAGTCGGACCCTGGAAGGAAGGATCGTCAGGCAAGGGTATTTCTGGCCCACCCTGGGACGCGATGCGACAAAGTTCGCAAGGAGATACCACAAGTGCCAGCTATTTGCCCCCTCCAGCTACAGCTGGCTCAGCGGCTCAAGAGTATCACAGCCCCCTGGCCCTTCGCCATTTGGGGAATGCACTTGGTTAGACCATTCCCCCAGGCCAGTGGGCAAAGGAGATTCCTACTAGTGATGATCGATTATTTCTCTAAGTGGTTGGAGGTGAAGGCGCTGGCCAAGGTAACCTCCCAGGTCATCGGAAACTTTGTTTGGGGGGGGGGGAGATCATCTGCTGCCATGGGCTGCCCCAGGCCATTGTCACAAACAATGGGCCCCAGTTCGCCAGCGTAGAGTTTACCCATTTCTGCGAGCAGCTTGGGATCGAACTCAGGTTCGCCTCGATCCACCACCCTAGGAGCAACGAGCAGGTGGAGGCCTCCAACAAGATCATTGTCAACCTCCTAAAGAATAAAGTGGAAAATCTGAAGGGGAGCTGGGTGGAGCAGCTTCCCGCGGTTCTCTGGGCCCTGAGGACCACCCCCAATATAGCTACAGGAGAGACCCCCTTCAAGCTCTCCCATGGGTGCGAGACAATGCTCCCCGTAGAATTCGAAGTTCAAACACCTCGAGTTGTTGCGGCCGGGGAAGGCATGGAAGAATGACAGGCTGAGAATGAGGAAGAGCTATGACTCTCTCTTGACATGGTGTAGGAGCTACATGACCTCTCTGCCGTCTGACAGGAAGAGGTGAAGAGGAGGATGTTCAAGTACTTTGACAAGCACGTCAGAGTCAAACAATTTGTGGAGGGGGACTTGGTGCTAAAGAAGGTGGACGCAGCAAGGAGGTCAACAACCGTGGGGAAGCTCAACCCCGGCTGGGAAGGGCCATTAATTAAAAAGAGGCATTGAAATCAGGAGGGTATCTGTTGGATCTTACGGTGCCCTTAGAGGGGGGGGGGGGTGAATAAGGGTACTTTTTAATTTTCTTACACAATATAAGCAACCTTTACAAAATGAACAACAACAATGGAAGAGAGCAAATAAACACAAGCTAGAAACAACAATGATATAATTCCAAAAAGTTACAATGAATACAATGTGTCTCTATAGAGCTAGAAGCAAAGGCTCATGAAATAAATAATTTGCTAGTGTATTCGCCGGTTCTTCTACCAAGAAACGACAGGCTAAAGCGTATCTCTCCCTAGATCTTGCTACTAGCCTCCCACTAGATCTAACCCCGATCTAGACGCTGTACACAAGGCAACGATTTCTCCCTAAGCCACACAAGGACTTGGACGCCACTCACAAGGCGACAATTTCTCCCTAAGCCACACATGGACTTGGCCGCCACTCATAAGGCGACGATTTCCCTTCCGATTACAATGTGAAAATAAATGAAAAAAATAACAAAAACAACTTAAGCAATTTAGGCTAGACACTCCCTTCAAAACAAAGCACTGAAGATGCCGATGAATCCATGCAAGTGATGCTTTGAATTCTTCGCACGTGTCGTCAATCTTCCGCGCTATTTGGCCTTCTTAGAAGTATGGAGTATCTCTCAGTTCTGGAGCTCTCTGGATCGTCTATGAAGGTAAGTGCACTCCAGGTAATGAAAAATCCGTCCCTTTCTCAGGAAATGAGAGGCTTTTATATTCTGGCTCTATCGCCGGGCGATACTGGGTATTGTCATCGGGCGATAGTGGTAACTGCTGCCACGTGTCCCACGAACTCCTCATTTTCGCATCGCACAAATGTTGAGCGCCGAATCGTGCACTATCACCGAGCGACACTAGATATCACCATCGCTGAGCGGCACTGGATAGCGCCATCTGGCGATAGCGAAATAATGGTAGCCATGAAATCGTCGAACGTCGAACAAAAATCGTCGAACGTCGAACGAAAATCGTCGAACATCGAACGAAAATCGTCGAGTGGCGCTATCGCCTGTGGCGATACTTACTATCGCCTGGCGATCTCTCCAAGCCATGATTTCGTCGAGCGGAATTGCATCGAGTGTCGAGCGGTGTTGTGTCGAGTGGCGCTATCGCCTAGGCACGATACCTAATATCGCCTGGCGATATTGCCCTTGTTCAATTCTGACCCGATTCAGCACCAAACAAATATTAGTTAAACACCTGTGTTATCTGCATACCAAAAAACATCCAAATATCAAATACAAACAAGAATTGTTATTAGCAAACTAGGAAGCGTGGAATGCATGCTCCAACAATCTCCCCCTTTTGATAATAACAAACCCATTAAGGAAGGAATCATGAATGTTAAAAAGGTCCACCCAATTTGAGTATCATGACGAAACAAGTGTATGTGCACAATTGCTCTTGGATGAAACACTCCCCCTACATGTGATCTCCCCCTAAATTGAAGCATAGGGAAATTCGTGTAGTGTAATTAAAAATAACTCAAACAAATAATGTGTCTTCCAAGGGTGCACAAAGATATAAGAACAGACTGCAGTAAATGATTGCTTTCTTTTGAAAATTTTCTCCCCCTTTGGTATTGTCAAAAGAGAGGGAAAAGTGCGACGGAAGCGAAAGAAGGAAAAACATAAAAGAGAGACTCATAGAGTACAAGTGAGCAATGTAGAACAAATAAAGTGAGTAAACAGTAACTATGGCAACGTTCAACAAACTATATCACAAACACATACACTAGTGAATAGGTTTGGTGAAACAATTCTCAGTCTAATTCTCATAAGAAGAACGTTTAGAGAGGATAATGTTGTGTACAGGTGAGATGGTGTGTGGAAACTGATGCGTAGTCTTACAAAAAAATGAACATGCGAATGTTAAAAAAAACATAACATAGAGGTATACATGCGGAGCTATACTCGTACCCAAGAGGGCAGTACCCATAATAAAGAAATTATTCATATACAATGTGGACAAGACACTTTACAATTCTGGCCAAGGTGCTCAACCTCACAATGCTCATGAAGACTTATCAGGAGGGTAAGTAGTGCTTGGTGGAGGGTCCTTGTCAGCCATGTAGTATTTGTTTTTTTTTGTTTTTTGTTATTTTTTTGTTTGTTTTTTTTGTTTTTTTTCTTTGGCTGAACAAAGGAGTCCGAATTCACTTGTGAAAGCAAACCGAATAATTTAATATTTTGGTGCACTGGACTAAACTTGGATAAAGCAGAAGCTGAAAGCATGCATCACAAGTGGTTATGGTAAAAACATTCACAATTCACACTTTGTAAGATGAAGGCATACGGAGATTTGCACAATCGTGAGTGAAAGAACATTATCATAACTAAAAGATTTCTCATACTTAGAGACATGCAAAAACAATTTCATGAGTGTAAAAACACTAGTATTGAAATATGTAGAATGGATATACGAGTGGTGAACTTGAGAACCAAGTTAGTATACAAACTTTAAAAAAAACATTCCACCTGGCCTAAAACTGAGTTAGCAAGACAATTTGAAGAAGCAGCAAAAAGGCACTATCACCGGGCGATACTGGGTATCGCCGGTCGGCGAGAGTGGGAATTTGTTTAAAAAGGGCGCAGTCAGTCAAGGTCATCAAAGTGAACCATTTTTCCTGAAGACTGAGTGCGGAACGCGGAGGAGAAAGCGGCGAAACCCTAAACCAAGGTATGAAAACTTGGATTTTTGCTTGAATGCTTGGTTCCTTTTTTTCTTTTTATGGGTATAAGAGTTAGGAGAGTGTAGCATGTGAGGGTAGATTAAAAATTTCAAGGTTTTCAAGTTTTAAAATGTTGATTTTGAGATCTTAAGATACTAGGCTTGTATGAGTGAAATATGAGAAGATGTCCTTGAAAAACTGATTTGAAGAACACACACTTGCAGATCTGGTATTTTGGATGAAGGGGGAAACCAGATCTGAAAGCGGAAATGAAGAAAACTGAATTTCCGCTATCGCCCGACGATAGTGGGTGTCGCCGGATGGCAAAAAATAAATTTCGTTTTCTGAAACAAAAATATCATATATGCAGAAATGGCTTCCAGTTCGAAGGCTCGAAGAAGCACAGAGAGTGACTCATACTCATCATATCAAGCAATCCGTGGAATAGAGAACGCTAACATAGGAATCAGACTGGTGATTGAATTCAACCCGGCCCGGCATGCACATATTCACGACTTGTTAGCAATGGCGAAAATAATGTCAATTATTATTCCAGACACATTCTCCTCCATGCTCATCCGAGAATTTTACAATTATCTCAAAGATCTGCGATTCACGGAATTGAATGGCGGAGTTCGATCGAAAATTCAAGGACATATGGTAGAAATAACATATTATGATTTGAGAGATGAATTTGGACTAATAGAGCATGAAACCACGCTAGACGTCGTAGAGAACTATCAGAAGGATAGGGATTGGACATTATTGAACATGGTTTTGCATGGAAATTCCAGCAAAACACTAATCCAATCAACGACCACCTTGACGGAGAATGCACGGCTAGTGCAAGAAATACTGAGGCATACCGTCCTATTGAAATCCGAAGACACACGTAAAATAACGGCCCAAATTAGTTATATGACATATATGATTTTGGAGCGTGAGCCGTTTGACGTGGCAGATTTTATTCTCTCAATAGTACGCTACTTATTCAGATTGAAAAGTCCGAATTTGAAGAAATTGAACACCCTACCACTTGGAGCCATCATCCAACAGATCTTATATAAGAAATACGCGTGGATTGACCCCGAATTGTACGTCAATGATTGTATCCCAATGATATATTCGACGAGTGGAACACCTTCCATCGACCGATCAACACGAGGAGGGTCATCAAGGAGGAGTGAACCGGTGTCCACTATCCGAAACCCGCCAATTCCTAGAGGTGGATCGTTTCAAGAAGGGTTAGAAGACTTGCGAGAGTCGTTCGAAGAACATAAGAGGGAAGTGAAGAAAAACGTTTTGGGAATCCAGAAATTCTTTAAATTTCTGACCAAAAGTTTGAAGTTGAAGCCTACTCCAGCCAAAGCCGCAGAATGGGAAGATCCGGTCACGGAACCGCCCCGTACATCGACTCGCCGAGCACGTCAGACGCGAAGCAGCAAGCACAGTTCTGCAGATGATCAAGGAGAGACCAGTGGAGGGGACAACAGAAATTTTTGAAGGTTTCTGGAATGCTGGACATTTTGCCACTATCGCCGGGCGACAGTTACTATCGCCGCCGATAGTGAAATTTATGGAATTTTTCTTAGATGTTGATTTCATGCTGTAATATTATTGATCTTGTAATGTTATGTGGTAGTTCTTCTAGAAGAATGTAAGACACTCAGTATGGAACGTTGAAATTATTTTTTTCTTATGATTTATGGAACGTTTATTTTGGTGTAATGTTCATGATGTTAACAATGGAATTATGTTAAGTTTTTGTGTTGCTTGCGATGGTAGTTTAGTAATTTGACAAGTCTAGAATTCCTAGTTCTAATCGTAAGAGTGAAAAACGGGAATCTGGAAGTGCTTTAGTAAAAATATCCGCAAGTTGTGAATCAGTGCTTATAAAATTGACTTTGATTGTATTCTGTTTTATGTGATCTCTTATGAAATGGTGACGTACATCAATGTGTTTGGATCTAGAATGATGAACTCGATTATACGTTAAGTCAATTGCACTTTTATTATCACATTTTAATTCAATGGTTTCATGAACTATACCAAAATCTTCTAATGTTTGCTTCATCCATAAAGCTTGTGCACAACAACTGCCTAGTGCTATGTACTCGGCCTCAGTGGTAGATAAGGCAACAAAATTCTGTTTCCTACTCGATCAAGAGATAAGTGAAGGCCCAAGAAAATTACAGGTGCCACTGGTGCTTTTACGATCTAATGAACACACTGTTAACCCCCCAGTCCGCAACATACTGCAAGATCCCAAAGCCCCCCTTTCAGCAGGCGCGGACGCAATATGGCAGTCCGCTCAGTCCGGCAATATCATCAGTCGGGCGCCAAGGATGGAACCCCAGCAGCGGACGCAAGGACCTGTCCGCTCAGTCCGCCGGCGCTTTGGGTATCAGGTTCTCTACAGCAGCGGACGCAGTATCTCGTCCGCCCAGGCCACCGGCCCCCAGTGGGCGCGGCCAGCAGCAGTGGAGGCTCCAGTTCGCGAGCCCAGTCCGCCCCTTCTGCGCGGACTGGCGTGTTCTTTCTTTTTGCTTCCAGTCACCGCTGCCCGGTTCTCCTGTATCCCGGGCAGCCGGTTATTTTAGCCCTGCCCGTTTGGGCAGGCCCCCTATCCTATAAATAGGGTGGAGGTGGTGTACCCAGGGCACGCTGACTCGGACCCAGGAGCCTACTTGTTACAGGCTGCGGACTCGATTATTGTGCCTTGCGGACTCCCCCTTGCTCAACTTCCCTCAGTCCTTTCTTTTCACTTGTAACTAAACCCTTCGATCAAGAGAAAGCCCGTCGCAAGAGAGGCATTCAGGCTGCGACAGGCGAAGTCTGTTGTTGCCGTGGTTCACGGCCCTGCTCTTCTTTCAGCCCCCATCCGCTTAGTAGATCGCTACTCGCAGTCTCCCTAATTCCCCCTGTGCTCGAACAGTTAGCTGGTTGTGCTCGACCTCCCTTGTGTTTTCGTGCATCAACAGTTAACACGCGACCTTCAGATCCGAGTAGTGTTTTGAAATCAGCGGACGAAAGATGTCAGACCGCAGAGCCCGCTCTTCAGATCGCTCTAGTTCTTCAGAGGATTCCCTTTGGGACGCAATAGAACAAGCTCGCCTTGAGGTCGAGTAGTCTCGCCGGCAGACCGACCAGTGCCTTGACACAATCAGCCAAGCTTTGCTCGCGCTGGCCCAGCGGCTTGCTCCTCAGGCCGCAGCGAACCCAGCGGACTCGCCAGTCCGCCAGACCCCAGCTCGCCGAACTCCGCTTCGACAGTCGCCAGGAACTCCTCGGAACCCTGTTCAGTCCGCTGCCCCTCTGCGCCCTCAAGAGGAAGAGTTTGCTTTCAGGGATTTCTTCAGAGAAGCTGCCAGGGGCACTCCAGCCCGCCAGCTTCACTTTGCTGACCGCCAGTCCGCCGAGCCTGTGGACTCCTCGGCTCCAGTCCGCCATTTCTACCCTGCAGAGTTTGACACCCCGTCTCCCTTTGTTGACCGAATTCGATGGGAATCGGCTCCGAGTAACTTCAGGGAGCCTCGCATCCCATTCTATTCAGGAGCGACAGATCCCGTTTCTCACCTCCAGGCATTTGAGGGGGCAGTTGCGTTGAGATGCCTCTCAGATGCAATTAAGTGCAAATTGTTGGTTACCACTCTCGAAGGGCAAGCGAGAGAGTGGTTCTACGAGCTGCCTTCGGGCACAATCTCTTCTTTCGCAGAGCTTCGCAACCAGTTGATGTTGAGGTTTGCCACCTCGAGGAAGAGAAAGAATGGGCCAGCTGCCCTATTCGAGATCAAGCAAAGGGATAACGAATCAGTAGCAAGATTCGTTGATCGCTTTCAGAGGGAGATCCAGGGGGTGAGGAATGTGAACCCCGACTATTATAAAGTTGCCTTGATCCATGGCCTCCGGGAGGGCCCCCTGAAGTTCAAAGCCACAACCAAGGCTCCTGAGACCTATCAAGAGTTGATCGCCATGGTCAACCGTTTCATAGAAGGGGATAATGCCAATCCGACTTACGTCTCATCCCTGACAGCCAAGGCTGAAGGAAGGGATGCCTCCGCTTCTTCTTCCCGTGGCAAGCCCCCTCGCCCAGACTTCCAGCCTCCGTCTCAAAGAGGCAGGAACTTCCGCAACAAAAAACCTTTCCAAGGCCATCAACAGTTTCATGAGCAGAGATTGCCGTTGGCCGCCACTCCCGCCGTTCCGTTGCAGGCTCTTCCCATCCTCCAACAGGCAGCCTTGCCTGCCCCGTGCCAATATGATGAAAGTCCCTTGGAGGATGTAGCAGATCTGGACCTTGACGAAGTCATCCAGATCCTGCAAAGGAGATCAGAAGAGAAGAGGCAAGAGCCTCAGAAGCTGTGGAAGCCGAGGAACAATTCGCAATTTTGCCAGTTCCACAAGGAAAAGGGCCATTTGACTGAGGAATGCAAGGCCCTTCGTGCGCTGATTGATAAGTTGCTTGCCGAGGGCAAGATTGACCTGACCAAGAAGGATTCTCCTTCCTCGTCGAAGCCATCCACCTCGAAGGGCAAAGAGGTAGCTGAGGCTTACCAAGAATGCGTGGATGTAGAGGACGAAGGCCGTCTCGGGCCGATCAATGTCCCAGTGGAATGCTTTGATGCAGATGATGCGGGAGTTCTGGGACGCCTCTTCTTCATCCATGGTGGAGCAGGAACCGAGTCCACTCGGAAGTCATCAATTTCAAGGGTCACCCAGGCAGAGGTGGCCTCTTCTTCCGTTGCTCCTCCAAGGGAGGTCGTCACTTTTGGTCCGGAAGATCTGCCTCAAACAGCAAATCCATTTGACGATGCTGTTGTAATCAAGGCTGTGCTTGGAGACTTCACAGTGGACAGAATTCTTGTTGATACGGGCAGTTCAGTCAACCTCCTCTTCAAGTCTACTTTTGAGGCCCTGAGGACTGGGAAGCCTTTGCTTTCCACTGAGGGGCCGCTCTATGGTTTCTCAGGAGAGAGGAAAAGTGGAGGGCAGCGTCACCTTGCCAGTGAAGCTTGGAGGGGCAACAAAGCAGATACAATTCATAGTGGTCGACGCACCCAGCAGCTACCATGCCATCTTCGGCAGGCCCCTGTTGAACAAATATCAAGTGGTGATCTCCACTTATCACCTCGCCATCAAATTCTTTGCCGATGGGAGGATGTGCCGGGTCAGGAGCGACCCAAGGAGAGCAAGGGAGTGCTACGTCCGCACTGTCAACATGGTTGAAGCTTCCCTTGTTCCAGCAGAAGCTGCAGAAGCCTCTTCCAGCTCGAAAGTTGCTGCTGATGAAGATGCTCACCTGGAACCTGCCCAGGTGACGCAAGGAGTCCCCATTGCTGAAGGGGAGGAGAGGAAGCTCTCCATCAACTCGGAGCTGCCTGAAGATCAAAAGGCTGAGTTGATTTCCTGCCTGCTAAAGAACCTGGATGTCTTTGCCTGGTCAGCAGAAGACATGCCGGGGGTGGATCCTGATGTAGCTTGCCACCACCTGAATGTTGATCCCAGCTGCAAGCCCATCCAACAGAAGAAGAGGAACGTGGAAACAAAGCTTGCAGAACCAATAAGGGAGGAGGTTGCGAAACTCCTCAAGGCAAATTTTATTAAAGAAGTGCAATATCCCACCTGGATTTCAAATGTTGTAATGGTTAAAAAACCAGGGGGAAAGTGGCGAATATGTGTAGACTTTACAAAACTTAATAAAGCATGTCCTAAAGATTGCTACCCCCTGCCTCGGATAGATTCTTTAGTTGATTCCGCGGTAGGATACTCTTACATGAGTTTTTTAGATGCGTTTTCTGGTTATCACCAGATAAGAATGCATAAGCCCGACGTTCCTCACACGTCGTTCATTACTAACGATGGATGTTATTGCTATCTTGTGATGCCCTTTGGGCTTAAGAACGCCGGTGCAACCTATCAACGGATGATGGACCGTGTGTTTAACCATCAGAAAGGGAGAAACCTAGAAGTGTATGTAGACGATCTCTTGATCAAGAGTAAATCGTTTTCGCTGCACTTGCGAGACCTAGCAGAGACGTTCGCTACTCTGCGTAGGTATAAAATGAAGCTCAATCCTTTGAAGTGCACCTTTGGAGCGAGTAAAGGGAAGTTCCTCGGTCATCTCCTTACTCCGGAGGGACTTGCCCCCAATCCTGACAAGGTAAAAGCTATTCTTGAAATGCCTACCCCCCGTTCACCAAAGGAAGTTCAGCAGTTAGGGGGAAGGCTAGCAGGTCTTGCAAGATTCCTCTCTCAGGTTGGAGATAGGAGTGCCCCCTTCTTCAAAACTCTCCGCGGTGCATCCAAGTTTGAGTGGACAAAAGAGTGCTCCAAAGCCTTTGAACAGTTAAAGATGCAGCTTACCTCGTCGCCTCTGCTTCAGAGCCCCAGGCCAGGAGAGGTTCTTTTCTTGTATCTAGGGGTTGGCCCTGAGGCCGTCAGCTCCGTTCTCCTTCGGGAAGAAGGCAGAAAGCAGTTTCCAATCTACTATGTCAGCCATATCTTGAAGAGTGCTGAGACGCGGTATCCGATCTTGGAGAAGTTAGCCTTGGCACTGGTCATGTCAGCTTGCAGGCTCCGACCATACTTCCAAGCACATTCAATCCAAGTCATCACCGATCAACCTTTGAAGGGTGTGTTGGAAAAGCCCGAGCATTCCGGCAGACTAGCTAAGTGGGCAATAGAGCTAAGTGAATTTGAAATTTCTTATGTGCCCAAGACAGCCATCAAAGCTCAAGTGCTAGCAGATTTTCTGATTGATATGCCAGAGTCCAGTTCTGATCAGGCAGAAAGGTCACCTTTGGCTTGGACCATCTATGTTGATGGTGCCTCAGGCAGAAGTTCTTCTGGAGCAGGGGTGGTTCTCATCAATCCAAACAGAGTCAGGTTTAAAAGCTTCACCATCGAACATATTCCCAGAACAGAGAACGAGGAGGCCGACTTTCTTTCCAAGTATGGGATGCCTTCAGGAGGAACAACTTCCGAACTCTTCCGTCCGGCAGTGGAGGAAGGAGATTTGATGCAAGTCGACCAACGTGCCTCTTGGATGGATCCATTCATCCTATATCTGTCAACAGGAAATTATCATCATACAGTTAGAGACAAGAAAAAGTTCAGAATAAAAGCAGCTCACTACTTCCTAGTGGCGGGAATCCTTTATAGAAGGACTTTCCTCTCAACAATGGCCCGATGTGTTTCAGAGGAAGAAGCTCTTACCGTTCTGCGAGAAGTTCATTCAGGAGAGTGTGGAAGCCACTCTGGAGCAAGAACTCTTGAAAAGCGAATCCTGCGGCAAGGGTATTTCTGGCCCACAATGAAGAAAGACTCAGAGATCTATGTCAGAAGGTGTGTTCAGTGCCAGAAGTTTGCTCCACTTCAGCACCAAGCAGCTCAGTCCCTCAGGTCGATTGCAACTCCTTGGCCCTTTGCGGTTTGGGGAATGGATCTCATTGGTCCTTTTCCCTTGGCAAGCGGGCAACGACGTTTCATCATCGTAATGATCGACTACTTCAGCAAGTGGATCGAAGCCAAGGCATTGGCTAAGACAACTACTCAGATCATCAAGAACTTCATTTGGGGAGAAATTGTCTGCCAGCACAGGATACCAATGGCAATAATCACTGACAATGGGCCACAATTCAACAACTCAGAGATGATAGATTTTTGCAAACAGATCGGAACAGAGCTGCGTTTTGCATCAGTTCATCATCCCAGAAGCAATGGCCAGGTGGAAGCTGCCAACAAGCAGATCCTCAACTTGCTCAAAAAGAAAGTGCAGAATCTCAAGGGTAGTTGGGCTGATCAGCTTCCATCAGTCCTCTGGTTCCTTAGGACAACGCCATCATCTGCAACCGGGGAGACTCCATTCAAACTTTCTCATGGCTCAGAGGCACTCATCCCGATTGAGTTTGAAGTCCCGTCACCTAGAGTGCTGCTTGCAAGAGAAGGTGTCGATGATTGGGTTGAGTTGAATAATGAGGAGATGAGGTTCAGCTTGGAACACATCGAAGAGGTCAGAGATCAAGCAGCCATAAGGCAGGAAGAGGTCAAAAGGAGGATGGCCCGTTACTTCGATCAAAATATAAGGATCAAACACTTTCAAGTGGGAGATCTAGTTCTGAAGAAGGTTGATGCTGCCGCAAGAGCTGGTTCAGTTGGAAAGCTTAATCCGAATTGGGCCGGCCCTTTTATCGTCAAAGAAGCATTAAAAAGCGGCGCTTACCGCTTACAGACTTACGAAGGAGAGGATATACCACACACGTGGAGTGGGGATGATCTCAAGCGGTTCTATTCTTAAACCTCATTTTTTCTACTTTGTGTATCCTCTTCAAGAATTATTATGAATAAAAACTGCTTGCTAACACTTCTTCAAGTGTTTTGTTGTAATCATAACAGATAAAGTGATAAGAGAGATTTCAAAAACGGTTCGACATCCGAACTCTCTTTTTTCTTTCTTATGTTTCCCTTGCAAATACATTTTCTTAATCAAAGAATCCATACTGACATTTTTTCTAGTGATTTCTCTCTCTCCCATAGACCTTTTAACGGTTCCCTGATACCAGGAGACATCGCCGAGTTCAGCTAGACCTCCCCTAGAGCCGTTGTCATTAGCGTAACACCACGAAGACCACGTGTTGCGAGGAGATTTCGCACCGTGTAGTGGGAGCTTGTAGGCTCTAGCGCGGTTGGATTCTGGACTTCGGATCCCGGCAGGTACCTGACCCCACCTTTGCATTATGGAGGGCAAGGTGGGTGTAAAGCTCTACCATGCCGCCTTAGGGATATGGTTACAACTTCGATGATCACATGAGGAAAGTATGCCGTTCCGGCTCACCTGCCCGCGGGTCATCTTAGCTTGTAATCCTCGAACACTCCATGGTACCCTCAAGCAGTGCCTGCAGGAGACCCACAGTTTAGACTGTACTCCAGGCAAGAGGGCAGGGAACCGTTCCGCCAAGTGAGGGTCTTGCTTTTTGCAGGGAATATTATGCGGACTAGTTTTCTCTGTCCGCAGAGTCCGCCTATCTGGGTTGATCTTATGGCTCGTGGCCCGGCGAGGAAAGTATGCCGCTCAGGCTCACCTGCCCGCCTAGTCGCAAGCTATAGATCATTTCTATCTTTGGCGGACTGGATTCGTTGTCCGCACAGTTTGGTAGTTTCCTTGGGATCGCAAGCTGGTTATCTTTAGCGGACTGGTCTTCTCTATCCGATCAGTCCGCCTACTTGGGTTGATCTTATAGCTTGTAGCCCGGTGAGGAAAGTATGCCGCTCAGGCTCACCTGCCCACCTGGTCGCAAGCTATAGATCATTTCTGTTATGAGCGGGTTGTTTTTCTGTATCCGCTCAGTCCGCATGGCAGTCCATATTCAAGTTTATAGATCTTTTCTATTATGAGCGGATTGGTTTTCTGTAATCTGCTCAGTCCGCGGAATGGTTTTCGCATTAAGTTAATAATCAATGTGCTTTTATATTATGTGCGGTCTGGCTTGCGGACTACAACTATAACTCAAGTACCCCAGGCATCAGCTGGCTATTCTCTGAGGCGGATACTGAATGAGTAGTTGATGTCTAATTCTTTAATCAACAAGGTTCACTATAAATAATGTATCATGCGGACTGCAAGTGAAACTCGACAGAGTCCGCCTGACAGTTTCTTGGTCCAAAGTGAAACAATAATTCTCTAAACAGCAAAGGCTCAGGTTTATCAAGCGTGTTGTGCGGACTGCTAAAAAATATCGGTGCGGTGAGCGTGGAGAAAAAAGAGCATTGCAGAGAGCACACATGCCAAAAAATATCCTTTCTATTTCATCAAAAATTTACATCATTCAATATGTTCGGCGGACTGCAATCTTGCGTCCGCCACTTTTTACAAAAACAAGATAACAAAATATATACATATGCATTGATCAATCAGTCCGCTGTCTCTTCTCTGGAGGTGCAGGGCTGTCACCGACGATGTCTAATTCTGTAGAATAGCCTCCCGAGCCGCTCCCGCTGCTACCTGACCCTGTACTAGTGGCGGACCCGCTATGCGAGCTGCCAGTAGCAGAGGAAGATGCAGAGGTGTCGGACTCGGCGGACAGCTCCTCTCCTCGCCGGCTTGATTCAGCATTATCCGCATTTTCCATGGCGCCTTCCTCTTCGCCCTGCGAGCCTCCGTCTTCCTTCTCTTCTTCCTCGTCTTCTTCTTCTTCACTTTCCTCAATGACGTCTTTTCCTTTTTTGGCTTTCTCCATCGCTGCGACCCGAGGGGACAGCTCAGGGAAGATCTCCAGAAAAGGGACGCCGCCCATGCCCTCCTTCATAAGGCCATCACGGGCAAGTCGCTCAACAGCGACCTCGACAGTTTCCATCACAAAAGGGAGCGTGGCGGCCTGGAATTTATTATTCTCCAAGTCGTAGGCGACCTGCGAAAAACAAGATTGCAAACATCAGACAGATCGCGGCGAATAGAAAATCAAGACCGCGGCAAATGCAACTCACCGCCAGCTCCTCTCTTTGCCGAGCATTCCTTTCTCCCAGCCGCGCGTTCCTTTCCCTTAGCACTTTGATATCCTTCTGAAGCTGCTCATTCTGCCTCAACAGGTCTCTAGCCAGAGTGGCAACATAATGATTTGTCACCGCACTATTCGCAGAGGCTTGAGAGGCCAGCAGAGGGAGGTCGGCGGCGGACACCTTCTTGAGCTCGCTCAAGTTGCGCTTTCCGTAAAGAGTGGAGAGCGCAATATGGGCGTGGCGTGTTATCCGCGGACTCCTCCACGAGGGAAGCGCGGTGGATAGGCGGACATGCTTATTCTTGCTATGCCAGTGGACCATAGGGTTCCCCCTAAGGTCCCTCTGGCTGATACCGAAGCCGGTCATGGAGAAGCTTTCGGAGGAAGAGTAGTCCGCTGCGGGGTCCCCTTCCTCCTTCCTCTTCTTTGCAACCACTTCCTTCTTCTCTTTTTGTGTAGGGACGAAGCCGCTTGGCGTCTGCGGCAAGTTGGCGGGCACCGCCAATGTCGCTGCAAAAAGAGAACCAGAGTTAAACAGTATGGTCGCGGCGGATACAAAAGATGAGTCCGCTAAACTACTTACTGTCCTCAGGCATGACATCCGCTAAGCTCGCCAGCAGCGGAAGGTAATATTCAATATCAAGCCTGGCGTTGGCCAAGAACTCGACAATTACGGACTCCAGGTCGTCCAGCTGCACATTTTTGAAGACAGAGTCCGCGCGCACCTGCGGATACGTATGCGCGAACCCGAGGTCGCCCTCGAAGATCAAGAACCTCGAGGTCCAGTTGTGGATCTTGTTTGGAAGACCCACTACCTTCATTCCCCTGCAGTAGAAGTAGATTACTCCCTTATAGGGGCGGCCTCCGGAGGCGGTTATGGAGCGGACGGAGAATATTTTGCGGAAGATGTTCATCGAGAAAGCAATCTTTTCAGATCGCAGGTAAGAAATGTAGCTGCAGATCGCGGCAAGGGTATTCGGCGCGAGCTGGCCGGGCACCATCCCATAGTGCTCAAAGATTGCAGCAAGCTCCCATAAGAGCGGGAACCTGAATCCGCTATCGAAGTGGTCAACGGGGATGGCGATCTGAGTCGCCGTCGAGAAATTCAACCTTTCCTGGTGGGCGGGTAGGCGGACAAGTACGCTTGAGTCCGCCATCTTCTTTTCAACAAAGGCGGCCAGGTCGGCCTCTGTCAAAGTACATTTTCTGTGATCGGCAGAATGGAAGGAGACTGCAGCATCAGTGCGCGCGGACACCATGTTGCAGGCCGCAGGATTCCGTTTACTTCGATAATTTCCTGTATAGAGAAAGCAGAAGGCAGTATTTATAGATAAAGATTCTGACAGCTTTTCGCAAGTCCGCGCAGGTCGCATATTCAATCCGCACAGTCCACAGAATTAAAAAGCAGCCAAACAAATAACGCGGATACAAAGACAATTTAACATTCCAAGGGAAATTCAGGGCCAAGTTGTGGCCATCGCAGTTTCCTATCCGCTCAGCTCGCGTATTTTCCACCTGCAGGTTAACAAGAAGCGGACACAACGCCAGTCCGCACATTCCGCCACAGCATGCCAAGGTTAACATAAAATTGCGGATTTATAATCTGCGTCGGCATAGATCACAATAAAGGTTCAATCAATCACATCACAGCATTGTTTAAAACGTAATTATACAGACAATTATACAAATTCAACATATAAAAATGTGCACCGCGGACTCAGCGGTCCCTGTTTTCAGTTCGCTTCTCCGTCCTGTCCCGGCATAGATGAGCCGCCTGATCGCTTATCTGAAGAATTTCACTATATACACGGCAGAGATGATGATGTATGACGTTTATAGTCCGGTGCATATGGGCGGCTTCCCGGTCTACTCGACTGAGAGGCACCATTGGCTCCGCTGCCGGCCTCGGCTCCTCATCCGCAGCGCGTGGAACACCACCTGTCGGTGCGGCGATCTCCGAAGCCGCGCGATCTGATACTCGCGGCCTTCGGTCAGCGATCTCCGCGTCCCGCTTCCCTTTCTCCTCACGCACAGATGCTAAGTGCTTGCCCTTGTAGTAGCTGACATCATCCGCAAGCCTTTTCTTCTCCTTATCAGATCTCTCCAGTGCCCTGGAAATGCTAGCGATCTGGTCCTTCAGGGCCATCTCGCGCTCAGCGGATTCTTTCGCACGCGCCGCGGACGCTTCTTCTCGCTCCTTTGCTTTCTCCAACTCTCTTTTCATGCATTCCATTTCGGATTGAAATTTCTTCTCTAACTCTTGTATCATACTCAGGCTGGGCGGCTCGTCTTCCGCTGGTTCCACATGTGAGACCGCGTCAGCACCGGGGGTCGGCGTGGCTGCGATCTCGCCACTCTCGGTAGAGTCCGGCGGCGACTTCCCACCTGCAACAAGCAAAGTCAACTCCACATTCAAAGGCAGCTCGCGGCGGACACAAAGGAAGGATGAAAAATCACTTTGAGACATAGCAGCGGCGAGTTGCCGACTATCGAAGATGACTGGACGCCTTGCCCGCTCCGGGTCAAAGGCGCTTAACCGCTTCCTCCACTCGCGGTGGACCTTAGCTCTTTTCTCAGCAGCAGAGCTCGTCGACACTACAATATCGTCCGTCTCCGTGATAATCTTGACTGGCTTCAATTTCCGCGGCGGCGACCTGTAAAGCCACTTGCGCTGAAAATATTTAGGCGCAGGTTGAAGTTTACCTGACCGCAGCAGCTCCGCATCAATCCGCAGATCCTCAGCGGCTTTGTCCGCGGCGATCTGCTTCGAGGCCGCCCCAACTGCAGCGACATGAGCAACGATTTGTTTCTTCTGCTCCTCTATCTTCTCCTTCAGCCTCTCTCTCTCCTCTTCCTCCGCAGCGGACAGAGATGGAAGTTCATCGCCCTTATTCGCAGCGGCCTCCACCTCATTCTGTTGCAGTACAACCAGCAAGGAATCCTGGATTAAGTCAAGTTGATCGACGTCTATGGTATCAATTATCTCATCCGTGGAAAGACTGACCGTGGAAAGGGAGTTGTCTCCCCGAATTTGGACCTCCGGCGTTACCAGGTCGCCGTCTGGGACTTCTTTGTCGCGCGGCTTGTGTTGCAAGTCCGCTTCCCCAGTCCGCTTGGAGACATTCTTCTCCTTCATGGCGCGCAGTTTCTTCTCAACCCGCTCAGCGACGGTCGCTCCGCTCCTCTTCCTCTTCTTCCTCTTAGCTGTCTTCTCAGCAGGATCCGCGGCGGACCCCCCTAAATCGGGCTGGTCTTTGCGGACGGGCTCCGGGTTCGCAGCTGTTGATGCCTTTGGAGGCGCGCCGTCCTCTTCCTCAGTCCGCCGATCTTCTTCATCCAGGTTGACAATAGGCACCTGGGCATTATGAGAAGATATGTCGGCCTCAATGTGCTCGCCAACAGTATCCGCCGAGGTCGCGGTTTTCTGGGAATGGGCGGAGTCCGACAAGGTCATCATCCTCTCACTTCTCAGTGGTTCGGCATCGACTGCGGCTTCTCCGCGAGCAGATATATCGGTTGGGCGGACAGGATCTTGTCTTGCCGACCTCTTTGCAATCTTCTTGGTCTTCATGGGCGTTGTCGGCTCTGAGTCGCCTTTAGAAGTGAGGCTAGATAAGAACGCTCCAAGTCTTGCCATGCCGGACTGGAAGGTGGAGACCGCAAGTGGTGAGTAGCGCCCCGTGTCGATCAAGATTCTCAATAGATCCAGACCCTCCAGCGATATTTATAGCGTTGGCGGGGTTTTCGAGGTTTGCGGACTCGGCGGTTAGGAAAACATTTTCGAAGTCTTCTGAAAACTTAAAAATGTGCGGGGATTATGTTAACCCCCCAGTCCGCAACATACTGCAAGATCCCAAAGCCCCCCTTTTAGCAGGCGCGGACGCAATATGGCAGTCCGCTCAGTCCGACAATATCATCAGTCGGGCGCCAAGGATGGAACCCCAGCAGCGGACGCAAGGACCTGTCCGCTCAGTCCGCCGGCGCTTTGGGTATCAGGTTCTCTACAGCAGCGGACGCAGTATCTCGTCCGCCCAGGCCACCGGCCCCCAGTGGGCGCGGCCAGCAGCAGTGGAAGCTCCAGTTCGCGAGCCCAGTCCGCCCCTTCTGCGCGGACTGGCGTGTTCTTTCTTTTTGCTTCCAGTCACCGCTGCCCGGTTCTCCTGTATCCCGGGCAGCCGGTTATTTTAGCCCTGCCCGTTTGGGCAGGCCCCCTATCCTATAAATAGGGGGGAGGTGGTGCACCCAGGGCACGCTGACTCGGACCCAGGAGCCTACTTGTTACAGGCTGCGGACTCGATTCTTGTGCCTTGCGGACTCCCCCTTGCTCAACTTCCCTCAGTCCTTTCTTTTCACTTGTAACTAAACCCTTCGATCAAGAGAAAGCCCGTCGCAAGAGAGGCATTCAGGCCGCGACGGGCGAAGTCTGTTGTTGCCGTGGTTCACGGCCCTGCTCTTCTTTCAGCCCCCATCCGCTTAGTAGATCGCTACTCGCAGTCTCCCTAATTCCCCCTGTGCTCGAACAGTTAGCTGCTCGACCTCCCTTGTGTTTTCGTGCATCAACACACACAGCATAATCAGAATCAGAAAAGCCATGTAATATAAATGTATCGTTATGTGGATACCACAATCCTAATTTAGATGTGCCAATAAGATATCTAAAAATGCGTTTAACTGCTTTTAAATGTGATTCTTTGGGATTAGCTTGAAATCTAGCATATAAACATACATCGAACATAATATCAGGCCTAGAGGCAGTCAAATATAATAATGATCCTATCATTCCTCTATAAAGTGTTTGATCTATGGATATTCCACTTTCATCTTTTCCTAACTTTAATGAGACACTCATGGG
Source organism: Platanthera guangdongensis (assembly GCA_039583875.1). NCBI lineage: Eukaryota > Viridiplantae > Streptophyta > Magnoliopsida > Asparagales > Orchidaceae > Platanthera > Platanthera guangdongensis. The sequence continues at coordinate 88,079,692 of CM077156.1, forward strand.
GGTATTTGCTTGTTTGAGATTTTCAAATCCAAATTTTTTAAAACATCATGAATATATTTAGATTGGCAAATAAAAATGCCATCTTGCTTTTGAGAGATTTGAAAACCAAGAAAATAAGTGAGTTCGCCTACCATGCTCATTTCAAATTCATTTTTCATGATTTCAATAACACTATCACATAATTTCTCATTGGTGGATCCAAAAATAATATCATCAACATATATTTGTAAAACGATAAGATCATCATGGATATGTTTAACAAATAAAGTACAATCAGCACTGCTCATTTTGTAATCATTTTTTCAATAAATAAATAGTCAATCTATCATACCATGCTCGGGGTGCTTGTTTCAAACCATACAAGGCTTTTTCTAATTTATAAACATGATCAAGAAATCTAACATCAACAAAGCCTGGAGGTTGTTCTACATAAACCTCCTCCTTAATATACCCGTTAAGAAAAGCAGTTTTAACATCCATTTGAAATGACTTAAACTTCTTAAAACTTGCAAATGCAAGAAATATTATAACTGCTTTTAAACGTGCTACGAGTGCAAAAGTTTTATCAAAATCTATTCCTTCTATTTGTGAATATCCTTTTACTACGAGTCTGGCTTTGTTCCTAGTGACCCTAGATTCACTATCAAGTTTATTTTTAAAAATCCATTTAACCCCTACAACTGGATGATTTGACGGTCTTTCTACTAACTTCCAAACTTTATTACGTTCAAATTGATTAAGCTCGTCATTCATAGCTAAAAACCAAGAATTATCATTTAAAGCAGCTTCAACTCTTTTAGGTTCTATATCAGAAATAAAGCATATATTTGAACATAATTCATGTACGGATGAACGAGTACTTTCCCCTCTTGATGGTTCTCCAATAACCAAATTTTGGGGATGATCTTTTGAAAACTTTAGTTCACTCGGAGGCACATATCCTTGCTTTTCTTCTTCTTCTTCTTCTTCTTGTTCAACACCTTTTTCTTCATTTTTGTCTCCAAGGTTGTCATCGTCATCTACCCTTTGTAGAGGGGAGAGCTCTTCATTTTTACCTGTATTATTAGCTTCTACACAAGGAGAAAACTCATCAAATTTAACATGTATTGATTCTTCAACTACTTTAGTTCTCTTATTATAAACTCTATAAGCTTTACTTGTAGAAGAATAGCCAATAAAAATGCCTTCATCACACTTCTCATCAAACTTGCCTAAATTATCCTTAGTGTTCAAAACAAAACATTTACATCCAAAAACTTTAAAATAAGACACAATCGGTTTCTTTTGAAAATACAACTCATAAGGTATTAATTTTAAGATGGGTCGAAGCATAACACGATTAATAACATAACAAGAAGTACTAACATCTTCAGCCCAAAATGATCGAGGTAATTTGTATTCAGATAACATAGTGTGAGCTAGTTCTTGCAAAGTTCTATTTTTCCTTTCCACCACACCATTTTGTTGCGGTGTTCGAGGAGCAGAAAATTCATGTTTAATTCCTAACTCATTGCAAAAAGAAACAAATTTCTCATTATCAAATTCACCTCCATGATCTGAACGAATGCATTTTATTTTTAACTCTATTTCATTTTGAACATGTAAACATAATTTGGAAAATTCTAAAAATGCATCAGATTTAGACGATAAGAAAATTGTCCAACTAAAGCGAGAGAAATCATCAATCAAAACAAAAGTATACTTTCTACCTCCTAGGCTTAGTGTATTAACAGAACTAAACAAATCCATATGTATCAATTCTAAAGGCCTAGTGGTTGAAATGATATTTTTTCTTTTAAATGAAGATTTGTATACTTTCCTTTTTGACATGGTGAACATAAGGATGATAAATTTCCATGCAAAGAAGGTAAACCTTTAACAAGTTGGTTTTGAGATAATTTTATGATAAGTTTGGAACTAGAATGTCCAAGACGTCTATGCCACAAATCTAATTCCTCATTTTTAGAAATAAAACATTTTACCGAAGAATGTGATAAGTCATTAAATATAATCATGTAAACATTTTGAAATCTAGGAGTGGTAATAACAATATCATTTGTTTTACAGTTAATAATTTTGCATAGGTTTGAAGATGAATCAAACAATACATTTAAGCCAATATCACATAGTTGACTGATTGAAATTAAATTATGCTTTAAACCTTTAACATATAAAATATTTGAGATAAAAAATGATTTGTTACCTACTACTCCAATGCCGATGATTTTCCCCTTTCCATTGTCTCCAAAAGTAACTACTCCTCCTTTCTTCATCTCTAGGCTAAGGAACTTTGATTTATTCCCCGTCATGTGCTTGGAACACCCTGAGTCCAAGTACCACACGTCCTCTTTGTCCCTAGCCTGCCAACACACCTAGAAAGAGGATGAGAGTAAAGATCCGGCTACCCAAGTGGTTCCTCCCATAGAATATGTGGAAACCTTAGGCACCTAGATTTGTTTAATTGAACAGTATCCCGTCTTTTTACAAGTATGTGTTATGTGACCAAACTTATAACATTTAGCACACTTGATGAAATGAGACGACGGGTTTTTTAAAATAAAGTTTGACCTGGAAGTTACAGGGACATTTGATTTATTGTTTTTATCCTGAAAATTAAATTTTCTGGAATTTTTCCTATCGCCAGCGACAGTGGATGTCGCCGGACGATAGTGCTCTTGAGTGTATCTAAGTCCGAATTTTCCAGAACTGTTATGCACGGAATCCGCGACCTGTTCGCGTAGATTTCCAGACCGCGCGGCCTGATCTTTCTAGCCGCCACGTCTCCCAATTCGGCCGGTCACCAGGGGGGGGGGGTCTGGACGGCTAGCCGCATCTCAGATCAACTCGTCTGGTCATCACCGAAGCCGGGCGGTCTCCCTGTCAGACCGCCTCCAGCGCCGGCCCCGCTCAGCGACAAGGCTCAGGATCTAGACAGTCAGCTCGCCAGGAGGAATCCGCCAGGCCGCGCGGCTTCCTTCCTTTCTCGTGTTCTTTCTTTTTTCTTCCCCTCACCTCTGCCCGGATCTCCTGTACCCTGGGCAGCCGGTAATTTTAGCCCTGCCCGCTCTGGCAGGCCCCCAAGCCTATAAATAGGGGGAGGGTGCACTCCCCAAGACACGCTGACTTGTATCCAGGAGCTCGCCTCTTAAGAGCTGTGGTCTCAAGTCTAGTGTTTTGCGGCTTGCAGTCCGGCTGACTTCTTCTTTTTCTCCTTCTTGTAACTGTTTCTCACCTTAAATAAAGGAAAGCCCATCGCATGAGTGGCATTTAAGCTGCGGCCGGCGAACTCTACTGTTGCCGCTGCCAGCGGCCTCTTTTTCTGTTCTTTAGCTACGACCGCTAGTAACCGACTACTCGACAGTCTCCTCTTTTCCCTTCTTCCCCCCGGTGCTCGAACCGTTAGCTGGTGGTGCCCGACTCCCTTTCCGTTTTCGTGCATCAACAAGAACCATATTACTGGTTTCCCAAAATCATATTTAGAGATTTTTGGCCCACTCCAAATTTGTTTGTGGCCATTTCTAAATTTCGGACTTGTCCTCTTAACACATTATTTTCGGCAACTATGGTGCCGCAACGATTAGCGAAGGACTTCTTACTGCCTTCCACTTGAGATTGAGAGAATTTTAGAGATCTCTCTAAGGCTTCTTTTTCTTTTGTAAGAGTTTCAACCCGAGTCTGAGTCTTAGAGAGATCTTTCTCAAGTTCCACTATCTTTGTCAAAGAGGGACAATCCTCTTGAGAAGACACTTTCTTCTTTCCAAGAACTTTTATTTCATTTTTTAGTTTTTTATTTTCTTTAATTAAGACTTTTTTTTTCAGATTTGATCCGTTTAATTTCATGCAATGTTTTATCCAAAAACTCACAAGTACTCAAAAATTCAGAATATAAATCATCAAAGGTTTCAGGAGGTACCTCAGTATCGCTCTGGACACTGCTTCCTTCATCATAAGATGAAGCGCTCTTTCCCATCAAGCACATTTTGGCCTCCTCTTCTGTTTCTGACCCAGAACTACTCGACACCTCAGAAGTGGCTTCATCCCACGTTTCAGCCTTTAGGACCTTCTTCCTATCTTTCTTTCCGTGCCACTTCTCCTTCAGCTCTTTCAGATACTTTGAGCACTTGCTCTTTATGTGACCAATCTTCCTGCAATGATAGCATTCAGGTGGTGATCTATCTTCATCATCCTCTTCTTCAGCTTGGGATTTTTCTTTCCTATTCCCATACTCTTTCTTCTTGAAAAATTTCTTGAAAGAACTTCTTCTTTCAGGATTTCTCATAAATCTCCTGAATTTCTTCACAAACAGACTCTCTTCATCTTCATCATCACTTTCATCAGACTCGCTTTCCTTCTCCTTCTTGGACTTCAATGTTGGATCCCTAGTTGATTTGGGCTAGGTTCACTAACTTAGGATGTGACCCAACATGTATAGCCAGGGTCAAATTTGTGTCCTAGAGTCTAGGCCAAGTCCTTAGGGTCAATATCAGATGGACCAGCTATCAACAAGACCATCAGAGACTCAAGACTTAGAAGATTTCACGACCAAGTAAAATGAGTTCGACGTTCGTCGAACTCAGGTCGACGAAAGGCATTCTCAGCTCGACGATCTTGAGATATTTCTCTGAGCTGAGCTCGACGATCTTCATTCTCTGTTCGATGAAAATTGGGACACTTCAACAAACTAAAGTCAGGGTAACTCCAGATTTTTCTAAGTACAACTTTAGGCTTTGGTCGACGAATAAGATTCTGAGTTCGACGAACTTGGACCTCAAATTCACAACTTCTCAGGTCGACGAAGTCAACTTATCAGGTCGACGAACACAGTACACTACTCTACGAATTCTGGAATCAGAGGATCTGTGTCGACACTTAGGGTATGTGTCGACACCAACTTAGGTAAACACCAGAAAGATTATGTCGACACCAGAGAGCTTATGTCGATACCAGAAGATTTGTGTCGACACCAAGATTATTTGTCGACACCAACTTGTGTCGACACCAGAAGTTTCATGTCGACACACAGAATATCATTCAACACAAACTATTTGTCTAAGTCCAGAACTGTTGCTGAACTCCAGTCAACGAATTCAATTATCAGCTAGACGAACTTCAGACAAAAAGGCAAAGGTTCTGAAGTATACAAGTTTTGTTATCAGCTCGACGAATAGAAGATGTCTGGTCGACGAATACAAAATCTCAGCTCGACGAACAGAAGATGTCTGGTCGATGAATACAAAATCTCAGCTCAACGAACTGGTAACTCAGCTCGACGAAATCTGTTATTCGTTCGACGAATCCAGACTTATCCATTTCCGACATTGTGTACTCATTCTAATGCGGAAATTCCAGCGTAATTAATGCTCTACATTCTTTGAATGTATCCGTTAGAGGAAGTATTAATTACAGTCCTCTTCAGGAATATTACTTGCTGATTTTCCACAAGACAGTTGGGGAAATACATTAATGCCGATTATTCTCAAGGTGTCAGCATTAATGACAGAGGATTCAAATTTTTGAATAGATATAGAAGACAAAAAGGTTGAACAATAAGAAAGAGATCAAGCAAGAACAAGCAAGAACAAGAAGAAAAAATTTTCAGTCACAAAATACAGATACTGATACAAACTAACTGGAAGAATTGATACAACACCAAAAAGCTTCACACAAAATATCATACTGAAGCTTACAAGTGACATGCAATGATCTTCAATCCAGAAGAAGAAGAACAACTCTACAATATCAAGAGTCTTCTTCTTCAACATTCTCTGCAGGACTTCCCAGGACAACAGATACTAAATCAGTCAAGAAGATCCTGCATCACTGCTTGTTCAGAACTCTGGTTAAAGACCTATCACCCTACAACAAAGCTCCAAATCTTCCCTGAACCATTCTACATCTTAGGGGGAGATGTTTGCTAAACATCAATCCACAAGTCTTATCTCTGATTGTTGATAGAGAAGACAAAATCACTCTCTCACCCCCTCCTGTACAAAGGGTTATCATCTCCCTTCAAAAGTGATTCCTAGTTGCAAGTCTCCTTACCAAAAGACTTGAGTTGGTTTTTGGGGACCTGATCAAAACCCATTGGTGTCAGGCACCTGATCAAAAACCTGAGTGGATTCCTACCAAGAGTGGTAGAAGAGTGGATGTACCCAGTTGAAGGGGAACCACTATAAATTTCTTGTGTCGTATGGTTGCTCATATTTTCTTTTTGTTTCTTACTGTGTGGCTGTGACTAGGATTATTACTTATTGTTTTTCAGTTTTCTATTTACTGCACATTTCCAATTTATAGCAAAAGCTGTAACAGCACTTGAATTGGGACCTATTAAATTTTTAACATACTCTATTCACCCCCTATAGAGTATTGTAGATCTAACCCTCACTTTCATTCAATGCCAAAGCTTTCTTTCTTGGCTCTAAGCTATACTCTTGTTGTTGAATCCTCAACTCTACTTCATGAGTTTTCAAGTTGCCTATGAGATTCTCAATTTGGAGAGACTTTAGATCGTGTGACTCCGAGATGACAATCACTTTAGGATTAAACTTTGGGGGAAGCGATCTAAGTATTTTGCTCACCAAATCTCCATTTGAGAAATTCTTCCCTAGAATCCTCGAGTCATTTACTATCTTGCTAAACCTCGTGCACATGGAGTCTGTAACACCCCAGTTTTGCAAGAGGTTCAGTCTGCAGTTCTGGAAAATTTTTGGGTTACTGGCAGGAGGCACACGACCTGCGACACGGGCATGTCGCAGGGCGTGTCGAGGCCGTGTCGACACTCGGCCCAAGAGTCAACACTTTCGCTCGACAAAGTGTCGAGAGTGGGGCACACGGCCTGCGACACGGGCGTGTTGCAGGGCGTGTCGAGGCCATGTCGACACTCGGCCCAAGTGTCGACACTTTCGCTCGATAAAGTGTCGAGAGTGGGGCACACGGCCTGCGACACGGGCGTGTCGCAGGGCGTGTCGAGGCCGTGTCGACACTCGGCCCAAGTGTCGACACTTTTGCTCGACAGGGTGTCGAGACTGGGGCACACGGCCTATGACACGGGCGTGTCACAGGGCGTGTTCGGCTTGGTCGACGATCTTCGCTCGACGTTTTTCCGCGGTGTCGACACAAAGCCTGTCGACGGGTGTCGAGACTTGGCACACGGCTTGGGACACGGGCATGTCCCAGGCCGTGTCACCTCTCGGGTTGGTTTCGGGGTCGTGTCGATGGAGGCACACGGCCGGCCACACGGCCGTGTCACTGGGGACACGGGCGTGTCGGATTGAACACGGGCGTGTCAGATGCCCGTGTGCGGTTCTAGGAGCGTCGATTTGAGACGGCGAATGAGGCACACGGCCCTGGACACGGGCGTGTGCCAGGCCGTGTTCGGCCCAGGTCTTTTATTTTACAGGCGAACCGTGGCCATTCTTTCCCAGATTTTGGGATCTGATGGCTCAGGACTGTTCTTGGGGAGTTAAGTCCGAGAATAGGGTTGAAAACCCTCATTTTTCTTCTCCAAGCTTTTCTTTCTAGATCTAGAGCCAAGTGAGAGCAAGGAAGAAGGAGAAGGAGAGTTTGGGTTGTAGGGAGAGTTTCGGTGCTCCAAATCGCGAGCTGAGTCCGGATCCGTGAAGCTTAGATCGTTGCGAAGATTTCCATCCGGCTATTTTTGCCATGGCAAAGAAGAGGAGTCGGAAGGTAACGACATCTCTCCTCTCGGTCCTTAGGATGCATGTCTTAGCATCACTTATTTTCTTTCTTTCTAATTTTTGGGAACCAAACTCTCAAATGAGAGGGGTTTTGTTTTGCCAAGGTTCAAGAGGAACCTCCGGGTTGATTGAGTCCGTCCCCAACATATTTTGCATTAGAGATCCGCTTCGCTAGTGGATTAGGCATGGTGGGTGAAGCCGTAGTCACGACCGTTAGTCCGACTCGGTGATGTTGCATACGAACTTAGGGATTCGTAGAGATTCCGTTGCGGCAAGAAGCCGTTTGTGATGTGGTTGTGATTCCCTTTTGTTTGAAAGAGTACGTGTAGTCGGGATCAGACAAGGTTAGCTACTCGTGGCGGTAGATGGTTTCCTTGAGGGACAAGGTTAGCTCCGTATGAGTTGGAGATGGTTTCCTTGGTGGACAAGGTTAGCTCCGCACGAGTTGGAGATGGTTTCCTCGGTGCGCGGGAACGCTGCAGTACAAATGAGGGATTATGGTGATTATTTTAGTCTTGGATTGTGATGTGCCAAGGCATGGCTATGTCTCCGTGGTCGGCTGGCTATCCCGTGACATGTGCGTCATGTGTGGAGAGTGTCCCGGCGAGACTAGTCCCCTTCTGTGAGACTGACGAGAATGCCAAGCTTGGGGCAAGCCCGGGCAATGAGGCCATGAGCGGGTGGGTTCTAGCAAGGCTTCTTAGAATCGGTCAGTCTGTTTTTGTTGGAATCCTGACATGAGACGTCAGAGCTTGCAGGCAAGCCCGGGGCTAAGCCCACGAGCGGGTGGGGCCTTGGCAAGAGTTCCTTGTGGCGGCTTGTGCGCCATTTGAGGGAGTTGTGTCTCCCTTAGTGTTTGCGGCTTTATGCCAATGGGGAAATGTGAGTACCCAAATGATGTGATGTTGTGCTAGATGCATACGCAGTAGGGTACCTTGAGTGAAGCCCGGGTGTTGCATTCATGTTGCATAGTAGGCCCTTTTATTATATGCTCAACCAATAGAGAACATGTTTGATGATTGAGACATCCAAGCATGTTTTAATGTTTTCTGTTTATAGCTATTTATATTGCATATGAAGTGCTGACTTGCAGGTTGGAGGGTTCCCCGGGGTCCGTTAGGGGCGGCCGGGAGGAGATGTGTTGTTACACAGTTTGAGGTCAGCCTTTGCTGACCCACGTTACTAATAATTTTTACAGGGAAAGGATCGCATGCAGGAGCTAGCACGCCGGCCAAAGAGGCCTAAGCCCCATGAAGTGTTTTTCCCTCTTTTGTAGCACTACATTTATGATGATGTTTGTTTGAGACTCTTTTGTCCGGCTTGCATGCCGAGGTAGACTAGGAGTGCTATGCACATTCATGATTGTAATTTTACTTGAGTATGGACTTTTGTGGTAGGCCTTAAGGCCTTAGTTGTTACTCTTTTGGTTAGTGGATAACTTCTAGTTGTGCTTTGTTTCCGCTGTGTTGTGCAAGTGTTTTGAGTTTGGGTAGCTATATCAACTTATAATACTAAAGCTGTGGCGTTCGTATATTGTGGGGCCCCGGCCGGACCCATATTATACGGTCATTACAGGGGAGGTGTTACAATTTGGTATCAGTGCCAGGTTAGATTCAAGGTCAGTGCGTAGAGAAGTTATCCACATAAGAGTAACGCGGGACCGTGAGTGTCCTTATATTTTAGTCGTGAGATTGGAGACTAATCCCTTATTTCTTATTTTCCTGAAGAGTGCAAGCAACGAGGCGGGCACTTCAAGAGTAAGGGATGATCTCTCGACGAGCAGTGCCACTGCTCCTGGTCTTCTGGGCACGGGTGTAAACCCGGCCGACTTCTGCCGTATGCTTGCAGAAGCGATGGTGGCAGCCCAAGCGGCGGCTGCAGCCCAGGTAGCAACCCCTGCTACACCGGACACGGCGACGGCCGTGCTAGGAGGAGAAGCCAGGCGAGTGGAGCCTTTGGCAGAAAGGGTGGTGGTAGGACATGGAGACCGACACATGAAGTATTTCCTGAGTTTCCATCCCCCGTCTTTCAAGGGTGTTGGAACGCCAACGGATGCGGAGGATTGGTGGGTTTGTATTCAAGAACTGCTAAGGGCGGCAGAGACGCCAGAGGAAAAGAAAGCTGAGCATGCGGCGTTCATGTTGGAGGGAGACGCCAAATTGTGGTGGGTGAGCCATAGCGGCCGTCAGTTCCCGGGACGCACCCCGTCAGTGGAAGAGTTTGGGGATGCTTTTCTTAAGAGGTATATTCCAGTTTCAACACGGTTGGCCCTGCAAAGGCAGTTTCTGCATCTAATGCAGCGAGACAAGACAGTGGATGAGTACGTGCAAGAGTTCACCCGGTTGGGTCGTTATGCGGGAACGACAATGGCAGATGATGTAGAGAGGGATAACCTCTTCTACCAAGGGTTGAGGGAGAAGTCTGATGGGAGTAGGTGGAGGAGGAAGCCTCACACTTCCAGGTCGGGGGAGAGGAGCAATTGGACGCCTGGGGGTTCTCACTCTAGGGGACCGCCGACGTGTTACAACTGCGGGAAGGTTGGGCACATAGCCCGTGTTTGTCAGCAAGGGGGAGTGGGGCAAGATACAAAGTAGGAGCAGTCTGTGCGCTCGGGCCCCAGTGCTGCAGAGAAAGGAAAGATGGCGGAGTCGAGTGCTTCTCGGTTCCAACCGGTGCAACCAAGGGCTTACAACCTTGGACAACAAGAAGCGATCCGTCAAACCGATGTGGTGACAGGTATGAAGAAAATTTAAGTTTGTATTTGTGCTCCATACTTTTTAGACCCCCCTTTTGTGAGATGTCTTGTTGTAGGCTTCGTGTTAGTTTCTGGATGCCCCGCTAGGGTATTGTTCGATACGGGAGCTTCGCACTCTTTTCTTGCGGAGAGTTTCATCCGAAGGGTAGGAGTCGAGTCTTTCTCGGCGGGCGTGGAACTGAAAGTGCGCATGCCCAATGGGTGATCTATGACTACCTGGGCTAAAGGGCGCATCTGTTGGGAGCTAGACGGAGTTGACTTCATTTTGGAAGCAGCAGTGTTGCCGTTAGTAGAGTTTGATATCATTTGGGGCATGGACTGGCTTGCAGAGCAGCGCGCCATCATTGATTGTTTATCCAAGGTAGTGACCCTAAAGAGTAAGGGGCAAGCGGAAGTCAAATTTGTGGGCCTTTGTGGAGTAGCTCATTCCCTGATTACGACCATGCAAATGATGCGAGCGGTTAGCCAGGGAGGTGTGGCGCTGGTAGCGTTGTTGGAGGTTCGTCTCTCCCAGCTATCTATTGAGGAAGTGCCTGTGGTGGCAGAGTTCAAGGATGTGTTTCCGAATGAACTTCCTGGAGCGCCTCCTCGGCGGGAGATCGACTTCTCGATCGAGTTAGTGCCGAAGGCTAGACCGGTGTCGCGTCCCCCATTTAGGATGGCACCAAAGGAGTTAGCGGAACTTAAGGTACAGTTACAGGAACTGTTGGAGCAAGGGTATATTAGACCCAGTTCCTCACCGTGGAGCGCACCGGTGTTGTTTGTAAAGAAGAAAGACGGTAGCATGCGCCTATGCATAGACTACCGAGAGCTGAATAAATTGACCGTCAAGAATAAGTATCCGATCCCTCGTATAGACGATTTGTTCGACCAATTGGTGGGGTCAGTGGTATATTTGAAGTTGGACTTGAAGTTAGGCTACTATCAGCTGCGAATTCGGGACGAGGACATAACCAAGACTGCTTTTGGGACAAGGTACGGACACTTTGAGTTTACGGTGATGCCGTTCGGGTTGACGAACGCACCATCGGTGTTCATGAATCTGATGAATCGAGTATTTCGGGATTACTTGGATTCGTTTGTGGTTGTCTTCATTGATGACATCTTGGTGTACTCCAAGTCTGAAGTGGAGCATGATACCCACTTGAGAGTGGTCCTGCAAGTGCTGAGGGAGAACCAGTTGTTTGCGAAGTTCTCAAAGTGCGAGTTCTGGTTAGCCAAGGTGGCGTTTTTGGGCCACGTGATTAGTGGTGAGGGGGTGGCAGTGGATCCAGCGAAAGTGGAGGCCATCAGAGATTGGCCGGTGTTGAGGACCGTGGCGGAAGTCCGAAGTTTTCTTGGACTAGCCGGGTACTATAGGAAATTCGTGGAGAATTTCTCGAGGATAGCTCTACCCCTCACCTCACTCACTCGCAAAGACCATAAGTTTGTGTGGACCCAAGAGTGCAGTCAAGCATTTGAGGCCCTGAAGGAGAGGCTTATGATGGCTCCAATCCTGAGTTTACCGTAAGGGACCGATGGATTTCAGATTTTCAGTGACGCATCAGGATGCGGTTTGGGTTGCGTGTTGGTGCAACATGGCAAGGTGATAGCTTTTGGGTCTAGACAACTGAAACCTCATGAGAGGAATTACCCCGTCCATGACTTGGAGTTGGCGGCGGTAATCTTCGCATTGAAAATATGGCGATACTATGTGTATGGCGCAAGGGTGGAGATCTTCACGGACCATAAAAGCCTGAAGTATCTCTTGGATCAGAAAGACTTGAACATGCGGCAACACAGATGAGTTGAGTTTCTTGGAGACTACGAAGTGGCGATTCAGTATACGCCGGGTAAAGCCAATGTGGTGGCGGACGCTTTGAGTAGAAAGTACTCGAGGCAAGGAAATTGGATCGAAGCTCATGATGAGCGGTTGGTACGAGAATGGGAGTCCCATGGATTGGAATGTGTTGCGAGAGGCGAGTCTAGCGTGGCTCGGTTGAACTGGATTGAAGTGCAAAATGACTTGTCCGATCGTATTCGGGAAGCGACTCGATTGGATGTGGAGTTTCAACCTTTTGTGTTGGAGGCTCAAAAGGGCGAGAGCAGCGCCTGGGAGATGATTGGTGGAATCTTGAGAAAGGATGGAAGGGTTTGTGTACCATAGTTTGGCAATCTCCGTGAGGAGTTGATGTTTGAGGTTCACTTCTCAAAGTACTCCATTCACCCGGGCAGTACAAAGATGTACTTGGATATGAAGAAATCCTTTTGGTGGCCGGGGTTGAAGCGAGATGTAGCTTTGTATGTGAATTGTTGCCAAACATGTGCCTTGGTGAAGGCCGAATGTCAGAAACCGGGCGGGTTCCTGAAGCCCCTTCCAATTCCTGAGTGGAAATTTGAGGACATCTCCATGGACTTTCTGCATGGTTTGCCTAGATCGCAGCATGGTAATGATGCTATTTGGGTGATCGTGGATCGCCTAACCAAGGTGGCTCACTTCATCCCAAATCGGAAAGAGGACAGCGTGGAGAAGCTGGTGGAGTTGTATGTTCGCAACATTGTGCGACTGTACGGAATTCCTAAGAGCATAGTCAGTGATCGAGATGGACGGTTTACGTCTAAGGACTGGAGATTGGTTCAGAAGAGCTTGGGCACGAAGCTAAAGTTCAGTACGACGTTCCATCCTCAAACTGATGGGCAAACGGAGAGAACGAACCGTACTATGGAGGATATGTTGAGAATGTGCGTTCTTGATTTCGGCAAAAAGTGGGAGGATCACCTCTTCATGGTAGAATTCGCGTACAAAAATAGTTTTCAAGCTAGTATAAAGATGCGCCATACGGAGCTTTGTATGGGAGGCGGTGTCGAACGCCAATGTCTTGGGCAGAGGCGGGAGACACCAAACTGTTGGGAAAGGACGCGGTGGTTGACGCTTGTGAGTTGGTACGGACCATCCAAGAACGTATGAAGGTGGCGCAGGACCGTCAAGCTAAGTACTTTAATGCTCGTCACCGGAAGGTGGAGTTCGCGGTAGGCGATTGGGTCTACTTGAAGATCAAGCCGTTCAAAGGCGTCTCACGTTTTCGCCGGCTCAAGAAGTTGAGTCCAAGGTTTTTGGGGCCTTTTGTAGTAGTTGAGCGGGTAGGAGAAGCAGCTTATCGGTTGGCGTTGTCCGCGGATTTGAGTGGATTGCATGACGTCTTCCACGTCTCCGTTTTGAGGAAAGCCTTGGTGGAGGCTAGCGGAGTGATTGAGCCGGCATCGGTGCCGATTGAGGAAGACTTGAGGACGCGAGTCCTTCCAATTGCTATAGAGGATTCAGAGACTCGGCAGTTGCGGAATAAAGAAGTCAAACTCGTAAAAGTTCGATGGGACAACTGCGGTCGTGAGGAGTTCTCTTGGGAACGAGAACAGGCCATGCTAGAAGATTATCCAGAACTCTTCATGTCAGGTACAATTTAAGTTTTGTACCCTTTTGTTTTGAAATTTCGGGACAAAATTATGTTAAGTGGGGGAGAGTTGTAACACCCCAGTTTTGCAAGAGGTTCAGTCTGCAGTTCTGGAAAATTTTTGGGTTTCTGGCAGGAGGCACACGGCCTGCGACATGGGCGTGTCACAGGGCGTGTCGACACTCGGCCCAAGTGTCGACACTTTCGCTCGACAAAGGGTCGAGAGTGGGGCACACGGCCTGGGACACGGGCGTGTCGCAGGGCGTGTCGAGGCCGTGTCGACACTCGACCCAAGTGTCGACACTTTCGCTCGACAAAGTGTCGAGAGTGGGGCACACGGCCTGCGACACGAGCGTGTCGTAGGGCGTGTCGAGGCCGTGTCGACACTCGGCCCAACTGTCGACACTTTTGCTCCACAGGGTGTCGAGACTGGGGCATACGGCCTGTGACACGGGCGTGTCACAGGGCGTGTCCGGCTTGGTCGACGATCTTCGCTCGACGTTTTTCCGCGGTGTCGACACAAAGCCTGTCGACGGGCGTCGAGACTTGGCATATGGCGTGGGACACGGGCGTGTCCCAGGCCGTGTCACCTCTCGGGTTGGTTTCGGGGCCGTGACGATGGAGGCACACGGCCGGCCACACGGCCGTGTCACTGGGGACACGGGCGTGTCGGATTGAACACGGGCGTGTCGGATGCCCGTATGCGGTTCCAGGCGCGTCGATTTGAGACGGCGAATGAGGCACACGGCCCTGGACACGGGCGTGTGCCAGACCGTGTTCGGCCCAGGTCTTTTATTTTCCAGGCGAATCGTGGCATTTCTTTCCCAGATTTTGGGATCTGACGGCTCAGGACTGTTCTTGGGGAGTTAAGTCCGAGAATAGGTTTAAAAACCCTCATTTTTCTTCTCCAAGCTTTTCTTTCTAGATCTAGAGCCAAGTGAGAGCAAGGAAGAAGGAGAAGGAGAGTTTGGGCTGTATGGAGAGTTTCGGTGCTCCAAATCGCGAGCCGAGTCCGGATCCGTGAAGCTTAGATCATTGCGAAGATTTCCATCCGGCTTTTTGTGCCATGGAAAGGAAGAGGAGTCGGAAGGTAATGACATCTCTCCTCTCGGTCCTTAGGATGCATGTCTTAGCATCACTTATTTTCTTTCTTTCTAATTTTTGGGCACCAAACTCTCAAATGAGAGGGGTTTTGGTTTGCCAAGGTTCAAGAGGAACCTCCGGGTTGATTGAGTCCGTCCCTGGCATATTTTGCATTAGAGATCCGCTTCGCTAGTGGATTAGGCATGGTGGGTGAAGCCATAGTCGCGACCGTTAGTCCGACTCGGTGATGTTGCATACGAACTTAGGGATTCGTAGAGATTCCGTTGCGGCAAAAAGCCGTTTGTGATGTGGTGGTGATTCCCTTTTGTTTGAAAGAGTACGTGCAGTCGGGACCGGACAAGGTTAGCTCCTCGTGGCGGTAGATGGTTTCTTTGAGGGACAAGGTTAGCTCCGTATGAGTTGGAGATGGTTTCCTTGGTGGACAAGGTTAGCTCCGCACGAGTTGGAGATGGTTTCCTTGGTGCGCGGGAACGCTGCAGTACAAATGAGGGATTATGGTGATTATTTTAGTCTTGGATTGTGATGTGCCAAGGCGTGGCTATGTCTCCGTGGTCGGCTGGCTATCCCGTGACATGTGCGTCATGTGTGGAGAGTGTCCCGACGAGACTAGTCCCCTTCTGTGAGACTGACGAGAATGCCAAGCTTGGGGCAAGCCCGGACAATGAGGCCATGAGCGGGTGGGGTCCAGCAAGGCTTCTTAGAATCGGTCAGTCTATTTTTGTTGGAATCCTGACATGAGACGTCAGAGCTTGCAGGCAAGCCCGGGGCTAAGCCCACGAGCGGGTGGGGCCTTGGCAAGAGTTCCTTGTGGCGGCCTGTGCGCCATTTGAGGGAGTTCTGTCTCCCTTAGTGTTTGCGGCTTTATGCCAATGGGGAAATGTGAGTACCCAAATGATGTGATGTTGTGCTAGATGCATACGCAGTAGGGTACTTTGGGTGAAGCCCGGGTGTTGCATTCATGTTGCATAGTAGGCCCTTTTATTATATGCTCAACCAATAGAGAACATGTTTGATGATTGAGACATCCAAGCCTGTTTTAATGTTTTCTGTTTATAGCTATTTATATTGCATATGAAGTGCTGACTTGCAGGTTGGAGGGTTCCCCGGGATCCGTTAGGGGCGGCCGGGAGGAGATGTGTTGTTACACAGTTTGAGGTCAGCCTTTGCTGACCCACGTTACTAATAATTTTTACAGGGCAAGGATCGCATGCAGGAGCTAGCACGCTGGCCAAAAAAGCCTAAGCCCCATGAAGTGTTTTTCCCTCTTTTGTAGCACTACATTTATGATGATGTTTGTTTGAGACTCTTTTGTCCGGCTTGCATGCCGAGGTAGACTAGGAGTGCTATGCACATTCATGATTGTAATTTTACTTGAGTATGGACTTTTGTGGTAGGCCTTAAGGCCTTAGTTGTTACTCTTTGGGTTAGTGGACAACTTCTAGTTGTGCTTTGTTTCCGCTGTGTTGTGCAAGTGTTTTGAGTTTGGGTAGCTATATCAACTTATAATACTAAAGCTGTGGCGTTCGTATGTTGTGGGGCCCCGACCAGACCCATATTATATGGTCATTACAGGGGAGGTGTTACAGAGTCTATATCTTCATCAACCTCCATCTTGAACTTCTCAAATTCCGATTCTAGCTGGAAAAGCTTCGAGTCCTTTACCTGCGATGTTCCTTCATGAGTAACTTCAAGAAGATTCTAAATATCATATGCAGTATCACATGCTGTTGGGTACATTGGTTAATGTACCTGATTTGAAGAAGCCTCACCCAACTCAATGATATACATCATAATGTATTTGATGTATGTTGAGTTTACTTATGCAGGTTAAGTAATTACTGGACTGAAGCAAAAAGTTTCTAAGTCCATGTGTCGACACCCAGAGGGAAAGTGTCGACACTTGAGAAAGCTTGTGTCGACACCCAGACAAGCAGTGTCGACACTTGGAGTCATTGTGTCGACACCTGGGATGCAGAGTCGACACCAGACAGAAAGTGTCGACACTTGGAGCTGTGTCGACACTCAGTGAAGAAAAGTGCAGAAAGAAAGTGTCGACACAAGGAGCTGTGTCGACACCCAGTGAAGCAGTGTCTACACCAGAAAGTGTCGACACTTGGAGCTGTGTCGACACTCAGTAAAAGTCTGCAGAGACTAAGTTAAAGTGTCGACACTCAGAAGAATGTGTCGACACTCAACTGAAGAGTCAGCACTTGAAGTATGTGTCGACACCCAACATAATGTGTCGACACACAACCAGAAGAGTCAACACTTGAAGTTTGTGTCGACACCCAGCACAATGTGTCGACATACAACCAGAAGAGTCAACACATGAAGTAAGTGTCGACACCCAGCACAATGTGTCGACACTCAGCTAAAGACTCAACACTTGAAGAAAGTGTCGACACATGGAGCTGTGTCGACACTTAGCAAAGAACAGAATTATCAACAAAATATTCTAAGTACAAGTGTCGACACTAAGGGAATGTGTCGACACTCAGCTGAAGTCTCAACAGAAGAATCAAGTGTCGACACAAGGAGCTGTGTCGACACTCAGCAAGTATCAACATAGAAGACTATGTGTCGACACCAAGAAGCAGTGTCGACACTTGACAAATTCAACACAAGAAGTTGTGTCGACACAAAGGAGATGTGTCGACACTTAGAAGAATTCAGCTAAAGATAGAAGATCAATTACTTGTGTCGACACTCAATTCCTGTGTCGACACATGCAGAAGAATCTGTGTCGAGACTTAGTATCTACAACACTAGGAGTTGTGTCGACACCTTGTAGACTTGTGTCGACACTTACACAATTGGTGTCGACACTTGGTCTATAAGTGTCGACACTTAAAGACAGAAAGTCTCGACACTTTCAGACAGTTAGAGATTTTCAAGAATTGACTGGATGACTTGACAGCTGCCGTTCCAGCCGGTCTACAGCACCTGTCAGAGATGTCAGAAGTCAGTTATGGACCGGACCAGCCGGTTACCATGAAGAAGGCCTATAAATAGGCTCATACAGTTTACAAAAGCAAGTGGTTGTGGTTGTTGTGGTTGTAGTAGTTGTTCAGATTATTGTTCAACAAGTTATTGAAGTGGTACACAGAGTATCAAATCAAGAAGATCTAGCTGTTCAAGTGCAGATCTAAGAAGTTGGAGAGAGAGGGCTCCATCCAAGAAATCAGCCTTTGGAACTAGGCTGAGAAGAAGGGTTCAGATATATTCTGGATCTTAAGAAGCAGAGATCAAGGATCAACTGCAGGAGGATTCATTCTTATTCAGTTCTACTCAAGAAGCTTTGAAGAAAGCTAAGTCAGATTGAATCCAGCTGAGTTCTTCCAAGAACTCATCAAGAAACTCTCAACTCCCCTCTTTTGTTTCTAAGTTGTTGAGTCAATATTTGTAAATTCATTTTTAACTTATAGGATCCTTTGAATCTGAGTGAATTGTAAGCCTATAATTATAAAGGCTGAGGGTAGGGCTTGAGAGCCTGAGTGTAGGAGATTGAAATCTCTGAGTGTAGGCCTTGTTGGCTGAGTGTAGGCCTTTGGGGCTGAGTGTAGGCCTTGATTGGCTGAGTGTAGGCCTTTGTGGCTGAGTGTAGGCTTTGGGATAAAGCTGAGTTGTAGGGCCTTGGGCCTGAGGCGTAGGAACCAATTTGGATTCTGAGACAGTGGAGAAGTTTGGCCGAATCTAGTACACTGCTAGATAGGCGAAGGGGGAAAGTGGATGTACCCATATCTTGGGGAACCACTATAAACCACTGTGTCTGCTGTGCTGTGCTGTGATTGTTGCTGTGTATGCTGTGTGTTTGCTGTGATAAAATAGTTAGTAATCTGTGATATTAAATGTTTGCTGCCATTAAAGTTTAAAACGGATTAGGTCACCTATTCACCCCCCCTCTAGGTATTTAGGTACCATATCTTTCACATGCACAAACACGGTTAAATTCAGTCTTATCTAGCGCACAAAATAAATCATTCATTGCCTTAGCGTTATTTTTACATCGAAGCCTATCAGCTTCGTCCCATTTGTCCTTGGGTTTCTCCATAGAAACACTTCCTACAACAGTAATAGGGGCATTGTAGCATGTTTCTACCATGCCCCAAACATCAATATCTAGTGCTATTAGAAAGCATCGCATTCGAGCTTTCCAATAGTTGTAGTCAGTGCCCGTGAATAAGGAAGGTCTACTAATACCTTGCCCCTCAGAAAACGCGTGCGTGTTTTGTGCCATTACTCCCGGTGGTGAAACCGTTTTTGGAGTAACCTCCTCTGATATCAAGTGTTGGATCTTACGGTGCCCTTAGGGGGGGGGGTGTGAATAAAGATACTTTTTAATTTTCTTACACAATCTAAGCAACCTTTACAAAATGAACAACAACAATGGAAGAGAGCAAATGAACATAAGCTAGAAACAACAATGATATATTTCAAAAGAGTTACAATGAATACAATGCGTCTCTATAGAGCTAGAGACAAAGGCTCATGAAATAAATAATTTGCTGGTGTATTCGCCGGTTCTTCTACCAAGAACCGCCAGGCTAAAGCGTATCTCTCCCTAGATCTTGCTACTAGCCTCCCCTAGACCTAACCTCGATCTAGACGCTGCACACAAGACACTGATTTCTCCCTAAGCCACACAAGGACTTGGACGTCACTCACAAGGCGGCGATTTCTCCCTAAGCCACATAAGGACTTGGACGCCATTCACAAGGCGGCGATTTCCCTTCCGATTACAATGTGAAAATAAATGAAAAAAATAACAAAAACAACTTAAGCAATTTAGGCTAGACACTCCCTTCAAACAAAGCGCTGAAGATGCCAATGAATCCTTGCAAGTGATGCTTTGAATGCTTCGCACGTGTCGTCAATCTTCCGCGCTATTTGGCCTTCTTAGAAGTATGGAGTATCTCTCAGTTCTGTAGCTCTCTGGATTGTCTATGAAGGTAAGTGCACTCCAGGTAATGAAAAAACCGTACCTTTATCAGAAAATGCGAGGCTTTTATATTCTGGCGCTATCGCCGGGCGATACTGGGTATCGCCATCGGGCGATAGTGGTAACTGCTGCCACGTGTCCCACGAACTCCTCATTTTCGCATCGCACAAACATTGAGCACCGAATCATGCACTATCGCCGAGCGACACTAGATATCGCCATCAGGCGATCGCGAAATAATGGTAGCCACGAATTTGTCGAACGTCGAGCGAAAATCGTCGAGTGGCGCTATCGCTGAGCGACAATGGATATCGCCATCTGGCGATAGCGAAATAATGGTAGCCATGAAATCGTCGAACGTCGAACGAAAATCGTCGAACGTCGAACGAAAATCGTCAAATGAAAATCGTCGAACGTCGAACGAAAATCGTCGAGTGGCGCTATCGCCTGTGGCGATAACTACTATCGCCTGGCGATATCTCCAAGCAATGATTTCATCGAGCGGAATTGCATCGAGTGTCGAGCGGTGTTGTGTCGAGCGGCACTATCGCCTAGGAGCGATACCCAATATCGCCTGACGATATTGCCCTTGTTCAATTCTGACCTGATTCAACACCAAACAAATATTAGTTATACACCTGTGTTATCTGCACACATAAAAAAATCCAAATATCAAATACAAACAAGATTTGTTATTAGCAAACTAGGAAGCGTGGAATGCATGCTCCAACAGTATCGACCCCAAAATGTGGAGGGCGAGACCCTGAGTCTCACCTGGAGTGATGATGAATTGAAGCGCATTTTTCCTTAAAACATGTAAGTGGTGCTTTGATTTTTAATAAAGTTCTTTAACGCAACAGTGCTGTAGCAATAAGTTTGCGTGAAGAAGTGAAGTGTACTTAGACCCCGAGCAGATACCGCTATCAGGCTCTCACCTAGCTGACAGGGCTGGATGTCACTCGATGGTGTCAACCTCCAGACCCCGAGTAGATCCCGCTGTCAGGCTCTCACCTAGCTGGCAAGGCTCTAAGTCACTCAGTGTTATCCTTAGACCCCGAGCAGATCCTGCTGTCAGGCTCTCACCTAGCTGACAGGGCTGGATATCACTCAATGGTGTCAACCTCCAGACTCCGAGCAGATCCCACTGTCAGGCTCTCACCTAGCTAGCAGGGCTGGAAGTCACTCGATGCCATCCTTAGACCCCGAGTAGATCCCGCTGTCAGGCTTTCACCTAGCTGACTGGGCTAGATGTGACTTGATGGTGTCAACCTCCGGACCCCGAGCAGATCCCGCTGTTAGGCTCTCACCTAGCTGGCAGGGCTGGAAGTCACTCGGTGTCATCCTTACACCCCGAGTAGATCCCACTGTCAGGCTCTCACCTAGCTGACATGGCTGGATGTCACTCGATGGTGTCAACCCCTGGACCCCGACCAGATCCTGCTGTCAGGGTCTCACTTAGCTGGCAGGACTGGAAGTCACTCGGTGTCATCCTTAGACCCCAAGCAGATCCCGCTGTCAGGCTCACACCTAGCTGACAGGGCTGGATGTCACTTGATGATGTCAACCTCCGGACCCCGAGCAGATCCCGCGGTCAGGCTCTCACCTAGCTGGCAGGGCTGGAAGTCACTCGGTGTCATCCTTAGACCCCGAGTAGATCCCGTTGCCAGGCTCTCAACTAGCTGGCAGGGCTGGAAGTCACTCGATGGTGTCAGCCTCGGACCCCGAGCAGATCCCGCTGTCAGGATCTCACCTAGCTGGCAGGGCTGGAATTCACTCGGTGTCATCCTTAGACCCCGAGCAGATCCCGCTGTCAGGATCTCACCTAGCTAGCAGGGCTGGAAGTCACTCGCTGGCGTCAGCCTTGGACCTCGAGCAAATCCCGCTTTCAGGCTCTCACCTAGCTGACAAGGCTGGATGTCACTCAATGATGTCAACCCCTGGACCTCGAGCAGATCCCGCTGTCAGGCTGTCAACTAGCTAGCAATACTGGAAGTCACTCGGTGTCATCCTTAGACCCCAAGAAGATCCCGCTATCAGGCTCTCAACTAGCTGATAGGGCTGGAAGTCACTCGATGGTGTCAGCCTAGGACCCCGAGCAGATCCCGCTGTCAGGCTCTCACCTAGTTGGCAGGGCTGGAAGTCACTCGGTGTCATCCTTAGACCCCGAGCAGATCCCCCTGTCAGGCTTTCACCATGCTGGCAGGGCTGGAAGTCACTCGCAGGCATCAGCCTTGGACCTCGAGCAGATTCTGCTGTCAGGCTCTCACCTAGCTGACAGAGCTGGAGTTCACCCAGGGAAGTCCTACACTCTCCAGGTAGTGCCTAACAAGCTTGGCCCTTCTAAGAATAAGAGAGGAGAGCTCGGCATAGGCGAGTTCGGGCTAGCCACTTCAGCTCGGCCTCAGCAGAAGGGTGGCGAGCCAGGCCCTTGGACCTCGCCGAAGGGAGGCGAATCCCTCCAGGACACCTCGCCCCCACTATGTTTTACTTGGAACAATTTAGCGAATTTGGTCTTATATTCATAAGGTTATGGGCCGCTCGCAAGCGAGCTGGGGTGCGTCCTGAGAATTGGCGAGCTCTCAAAATGTGCTCTTATGGGCGAGTCCTAACAACTATCCTACTCGCAAAATCTATCTAAGCGAGGTCGCCCAAGGAAGCATTTGCGAGCAAGCAGGGCACAGCTGTGACATACAAAAAAAGAGAAGAAGAG
The DNA here is from genome assembly GCA_039583875.1 of Platanthera guangdongensis. Classification (NCBI taxonomy): domain Eukaryota; kingdom Viridiplantae; phylum Streptophyta; class Magnoliopsida; order Asparagales; family Orchidaceae; genus Platanthera; species Platanthera guangdongensis. The sequence goes on from CM077156.1 coordinate 88,102,325, forward strand.
AAAAAGAGGGGACAAAAGTTATATCAAAAGTTTATATTTCTTTAAACGTCAATAGTTACAGGGGGAGCTCGCCTCGGCAAGGTTACAAAAAATGAAGAAAAACATAATATCCACCCGTTCCCCCCTTGTCGGACTGATGATCACTCCCCCTTCTCCAGAGAGGTCCTGGAAGCCCTTCCCGAACAGCGCATCGAGACTGTTTTCCTTTTCGCTGGGCGGCGTCGCCGGGAATAGGCTCAACATCAGATCGCGGACCGAGATCTCCTCGTACCCCTAAACCAGCACTCCAGTGTCCTTCATCATCTAGAGGGTGTATTCGGTGGCCTGGATGGAGTTGATCCGCATCCGCTCGTTGAGGTCGGCCTCGCCAAAGATCCTCTGCCTCTTATAGGGGAGGGTAGAATCGGCGTCGCTGGCCCGGAAGAAGATCTCCGACTGGAGGCAGACCTCGCGGTTGAGGTTCTGATTCTCATCCTTCAGCCTCACATTCACCCCCTCCAGCTCGGCAAGCCGGGCGCTCAACTGGCCAATCTCCTCCCCCTGCTCGGCATTGCGAGCCCAGAACTCCCCGTCGGCCTTGGCATCCTGATTAAAAAGGAAGATTCGTTAACAACAGTTCAAAATATTTGAAGTAAAAGAGGGAAGAGGAAGCCTGGTACTCACCAATCCACCGGTGGCCTGGGCGAGAAGACCATCAGCGATGCCGAGCTGCCTCGCCTGGTCGACGACCTTGTCTTTGGCGATGTCGCGGGCTTACTCGGCCTTTTGAAGTTGGTTGCTGAGGACGAAGCTGCGGCGGACCAACATGTGATGGAGGTCCATGGCTCGCAGGTGCGTCTACATGCCCTCATGGCCGAGCTGCCGCATGTTCATGCCCTTGTAGGCCTCGGCATCCTCCCGGCCATAGAGGCTAAAGCCGAGGGCATACGCATGATCGGTGGCGGGCTCTCAGTCATTCCAGGAGGGGTGAAGGGTGGAGATGGAAACCCGGTGGGCCAGCTCGTCCCACTGTACCATGGGCTCGCCCGCCGAGTCTTTCCACCGCCCACCAAAGCTGAAGAGGGGATGTTCTTTCGGCACGCCGAGCTCGCGAGCCATCCTCTTCGCGGAAGGAGGAGGAGAGCTCGCCGCAAGAGGAATAGAGGTCTCACTACCCTTCCGCCCCTTGCTGGTGATTTCCTTCAGCAGGCTCTCCGGCGATGCGTCGAGGATGACTTCAGGCGAGCTCATGTATTTGGGGATGGATTGATGTTGTTGTTGTTTCGCCCGCGGAGCCAGCAAGGCTCTCCACATCGTTTTGGGTAGTTGTTGGCCATGGTGCGGGTTCGATCCCGCATCCTCAGGTCGCCTCTTACTAGACGAGGGTTGGGAGACGGCCGCCTCATCTCGGCAGGCCGCCGTTGCTGCCTTCTCGCGAGCAAGAGGGTCCGGGTATAACCCCGAGTCCGCAAACGGTGGGTTCATGGGGATCAACCGCTCTCCTACATAAAATAACTTAGAAAAATTTCGTTGGCAAATATGGCGAGCAGAGCGGCAGAGTAGACAGTACCTTCGCCGGGCAGGATGGGGCAGAGCGTGTCGAGGCCCCTTCGCAGGAAGGTGATCTCGAAGTCCTTGTGGAGGAAGTACTTGTGGAGGTCAGCATCATTGTCGGACACGGCCGGGGCGCGGTAGACCTCCTCACCCTTCTGCTGGGGCGAGTAAGGGATGTTGCCGAGATCTCCCTTGATGAAGGCGATCTTGGTCATCCAATTGTGGTGCTTGTTCGCGATCTCGTGAACTTTGATCAGTGAGCCCCCGAAGTAGGCGACCCCATCCGGCGTCGCCTTGTAGGAAAAGAGCTTCCTGAACATAATCAGGTTGAACTCAATCCTTTCTCGCTGGAGGTAGCTCGCGAACGCCACCATCATGGCGATGGTGTTGGAATTCAGCTGCGCGGGCACCGCGCCGTAGTACTTCAAAATCTACCAGATCTCCGGCCAGAGGGGGAGGCGCAGCCCTACCTCAAAGTGTGAGATGGGGAAGGCGAGCTCATCATCGTAAAAAGTGTTGATGGCCTCCCCCTACCTCGGCCGGCGCGCCTCGAAGCCTTGCGGCACATGTTCGGCCACAAACTCGTCGAGCTCGTCCTCGCTGGTGTGCCCTTCAAAGAAGCAGTAGTCAGTGAAGTGCTGGGCGCACTTGGTGCGGCCATCGACATCAGGGTTGGTCTTGCCCATGCTCGAAGAAGAAGGGGTGGAGCGCGAGTAAGAAAGAGAAAAGCACAGGAAAAGCGAGAAGATGAGCAGTTAATACAGCGTACAGGGTTGGTGAGGGGGGGGGGTCTATTTATAGAAAAAGAAGTCTGAGGGCAAGTTGTCCAATCAGCCCAGCTCGCCACCCTGCCTTGCTACCTCAGCTCGCCGACTTCTGACGCGTCCCACCCAGCGCCGAGCTAAATATAAGGAAACATATTTATTATTATTCAAACATCAGGTACCAACATAAAAGTGTTCGCAGATCATTACAGGAATCAAGTAAAGAATAAAAAGCAGGGCGCGCAGAGGTAGAAGGGTCAGTAGACTTATTCTTCAATTCAGTGACTATAGCATTGTGTGAAGCAGTCATGTTGTCATTCATTCTTAACTGATTCTCCAGCACATACCCTTGTTTTAATGCTATATCATCTACTTGAGCCTTGATCTTCTCCTGGTGAGTTGCCAAATAGACCACTGCATTACCACCCTTTGAAAAACATTCAGTCATCTCCTTTTTATTAAGGTTCATCTCAAACCTTATTGACTTGATTTCCTGTACCAGATCAAATTGTAGGGTCTTGTGCCCTTCATCAACATAAGTCTATATAGCCTTCCTTTGCTCATCCAGCTTGATTTGCATGGCTACCATTAAGGCACTGTAATCAGGTGATGGAGCTTGTGTGACTAAGGATTGTTGAGCAACAGTTTGTAGAGCCTTCTTGTAGCTCTGACTTCTTCTTTTGAATACAAACAATTTCTTCTTCTTGGCCCTAGCACTTTCCTCATCCTCAGAGGCAGAGGTGCTGGCAATATCAACTCTATTCTTAGGGCTCTCAGGCCTCTCAGTTTGCACAGAAGGTGCTTGCTCAGTTTCCAGCCTAATAGGCTCTTCTAGAACTGACATGTGCTCCCCCTCAGCAGCAACACTCTTATCTTCAGCAGCAGCAACCTTGTCCATGTCAAAATCCTCTTGATCTAAATTCAAAAACAAATCTTCCATTGTATATTCATGAGGGGATGGAGCTGGAGACAGTCTTGGCTCTTCAACCACTGACTCAGGTACCACTACTTGTTCAGCAGATTTGTCTTCTAAAACAACATCTGGAACTTGTGTGTCTAGCTGTGATTGCTGATGGACATCAGACAAATTAGCATCTTTTATAATATAGTCTAAAGTTTTTAAGTCAGTGAGTACCTCTTGGATAATGATGGTGGCCTGCTCACTGTCCAGAGTAGATGGTTCTTCTACTACTGGAAGCTTCCCCTGGTTGTGATCCTTATGGATGGAGCTAGCTGGAGGCAGCTCCCCCTGGATCTCAGCTACATCTTGAGGAGCAGGAGTCTTTACAACTGTCTCTTCCTCCTGATCATCAGGTGTGAACACCACCTGTTCTTCACTTTCAGAACTGCTGGAGGACTCTTGTGCCACAGCAGCAGTTTTTCTCTTCTTCCTGGGAGGAGTGATTTTCTCAGTAACTTGCTTCTCTGGAGTGGACAGTTCCTTTGACAGCACCCTTTCCCATCTAGAGAATATCCTTGAATCCATCTTCCTCATGTGATTGATCTTACTTCCAGCTGCATTGCTCATCACCTCTGGTATTGTACCAGCAAGGTAGAGACTTAGTATTCTGCCCAGGTTGGGCTTCTTCAAGCTCTCCTTGATATTCTCATACACCACTTGAGACCAATCTGTTTTCAGGGTGAAGATGATTCTAGTCATAATTTCAAACATGGAGGCAGACACCCTGTCATGCCCTCCAGTCTTGCTGAGAATAACCTTGCCCACTATTTCAGACATGAATTTCCCTTGATTATTCATGCCTTTCCTGTTAAAGACTGATCCTACCTTCATCTTTGGATCCAGTCCACACCAAGTAAGAGCTTCCCTGGTCTTTGAATCAGTTACTTCCTCTTCATCATGTGCTTTAGGTAGCTGGAGTACCTTTCTCAGATTCTTTGGTGAAACTTTGACCTTAGTCCCATGAACTCTGGATTTGATCCTGAATCCAGAGTCATCTATAGCAACTCCATGCAGGAATTCAAGAACTTCCTTTTTCCAAATCTTCGTTGGTTCTGAAGTCAAGTATTCCAATCCAGAATCGGCAATTAGGGTTACTACCGCCTTGAGTTCTTGATCAGCTTCATCGAACGCACCTCGCACTAGCTCATAGCCTTCGTTAACATTCTCCTCGAGCTTGGGAGCCATTAGGGTTTGGAGATTTAGTCTTGAGAAAAGAGAAATGTCGACACAAGAGTTTTGGTCTCGAAACTTTGAAAGCGTGTCGACAAACAAAGACAGAACCCTATTTATACCTGTCTAATTTTGAAGGTGAACAGGCGGGACAGCAGGCTAAACATGTGTCGATACTGGCAATAAGTGTCGACACAGACTTATAGTGTCTCGACACATATGTGTCGACACAAGTTTAGTCAACAGATTTTATGTGTCGACACATGGTTATGTGTCGACACAACATAACTCGACACATTGTCGAGACTTTACTTAGAAAAATTCTGAGTAAAACATAAGTGTCGACACCATATTGGATGTGTCGACACCTACTAGTCATGTGTCGACACTAACATTCTGAAGTGTCGACACCAACATCCTAGATGTGTCGACACCTTTTTCCTGAAGTGTCGACACTACTATTCTGTGTCGACATAGACTTGTCTATGTGTCGACACCTTTTTACTTGGCCAATTTTTATTTCTGTAAACTTAGTCTAAGTTGATCATTCCTAGTTCAATTTTGAATCTATTGAACTTAGCTTCTTCTAGTGGCTTAGTAAACATATCAGCTATTTGTTCATCTGTTTTAACATATTCAAGTACAATATCATTTCTTTCTACATGTTCCCTAAGAAAGTGATATTTAATTTCAATATGTTTTGTCCTACTATGAGATACATGGTTATTAGCTATTGAAATATCACTAGTAGAATCACAGAAAAGTGGAGTTCTACTTACCTGAAATCCATAGTCCTCTAGCTGATGCTGAATCCACAGAAGTTGAGCACAGCAACTTCCTGCAGCTACATATTCTGACTCAGCTGTGGAGATAGCCACACTGGTTTGCTTCTTGCTGCTCCATGAAATTAGTCTCCCTCCTAGGAATTGACAGGTTCCAGTAGTACTTTTTCTATCCTCTTTACATCCTGCAAAGTCTGCATCTGAATAACCTACTAGATCAAAATCTCCATTCCTAGGGTACCAGAGGCCTAGATAGGGAGTGCCCTTTAGATATCTCAAAATTCTCTTGACTGCAGTCAAGTGAGACTCTTTAGGGCAGGCTTGATACCTGGCACAAACACATGTAGCATACATAATGTCTGGTCTACTAGCAGTCAAGTATAGTAGGGAGCCAACTATCCCTCTATACAAGGTTTCATCTACAGGTTTCCCTGCATCATCCTTGCTAAGAGACATACTTGACCCCATAGGAGTCTTCATGGTACTGGACGAATCCATACCATATTTCCTTATGAGTTCTAGGGTGAACTTTGACTGACAAATGGACAAACCACTCTCAGTCTGTTTAACTTGGAGACCCAAGAAAAACTTCAGCTCTCCCATACTACTCATCTCAAACTGACTTTGCATAAGCTTTGCAAACTTTCTGCAAAGGCTACTTTCAGTAGACCCAAATATAATGTCATCTACATATATTTGGACAAGTATGACTTTGCCTCTAGATTCCCTAAGGAATAGAGTCTTATCTATTTTCCTCCTTGAGAACTTGTTCTCAATGAGGAAACTATATAGGATTTCATACCAAGCTCTAGGGGCTTGCTTTAACCCATATAATGCTTTCCTAAGTCTATAGACATAATGAGGTTGAGTTGGATCAACAAAACCTGAAGGCTGCTCCACATAGACTTCTTCTTTCAAATTACCATTTAAGAATGCTGACTTGACATCCATCTGGTAAACCTTGAATCCTTGATAGGTTGCATAGGCCAAGAACATCCTTATGGCCTCCAGTCTGGCTACTGGGGCAAAGGTTTGATCAAAATCAATACCTTCTTCTTGCCTATATCCTTTTGCAACCAGTCTTGCTTTATTCTTTATGATGACCCCTTGTTCATCCATCTTATTTCTGTAGATCCACTTAGTTCCTATTACATTGTGGTCTTTAGGCTTTGGAACCAGCTCCCAAACCTTGCACCTTTTGAACTGATTAAGCTCTTCTTGCATAGCTTCAGTCCATTGTGGATCTTGTATTGCTTCTTCAAATTTCTTAGGTTCAACTTGAGACAAAAAGCTGGAGTAGATTGCTGCATTCATGTATCTGCTCCTGGTTTGAACTCCTTGTCTTGGATCTCCAATGATCAGCTCCACTGGATGATCTCTAAGATGCCTGTGGGCTGGAGGCATCCTAGCTTCAGGTTGAACCTCATCAGCATTTGCATCATGCTGTATATCTTAGATTTCTTCAGCCATTGGCACATGTAGTTCTCCCCCTGGACAACAACTACTCTCCTCAACTTGCTGTCTTGCAGCTGGTACTTCTTCTATAGTAAGCTTGTCCAATTTCTTTGTCAAACCTGTGGGGCTGCATACATTGCTAGACAACTCATTGTTAATTAGTTTTGTCTCATCAAAAACTACATGCACTGATTCTTCAACAACTTGTGTAGTCAAGTTGTATACTCTATAAGCCTTACTATTATTGCTGTACCCAACAAAAATTCCCTCTTGGGACTTGGCAGCAAACTTAGTTATGTATGACTTCCCATTGTTAAGTATGAAGCATTTACAACCAAAGATCTTAAAATAGGATAGATTTGGTTTCCTGCCTTTCACTACTTCATAGGGGGTCTTGTTTAGCCTTTTAGTGATGGTAGCCCTATTTATCACATGGCATGCAGTGTTAACTGCTTCAGCCCAGAAATACTCTGGCAGTGATGTATCACTAAGTAGGGTTCTACCAGCCTCTATCAAGGTTCTATTCTTCCTTTCAGCAATGCCATTTTGCTGAGGTGTTCTAGGTGAAGAGAATTCTTGAAATATCCCAAAGTCTTCACATAGTTTTGTCATGCTTTCAGATTGAAACTCAGTACCATGGTCACTTCTAATTTTGACCACAGTACTATTTAGTTCATTCTGAATTTGCTTGACAAAGCTAAGGAAGACACTAGGTGTTTCAGATTTCTGTCTTAAGAAGAACACCCAGGAAAACCTTGAGTAGTCATCAACAACTACAAAGGTATAGACCTTCCTACCTAAGCTGTGAACTGGCATTGGACCAAATAGATCCATATGCAGGAGGTATAAACACCTCACAGCATCTTTGTTATCTATGCTTCTAAAGGTGGATTTAGTCTGCTTGCCCTTTTGACAAGCTGAGCAAATGCCATCTTTAACACACTTAACTTGAGGACCATTCCTCACTAACTCTTTGCTAAAGAGTTTGCTAATAGTCTTGTAGTTAAGATGAGCTAGCCTCTTGTGCCACTTGACACAATGAGAGACTGTATCATCAGCTACAAGACAAACAGGAGAACCATTGTTCTCAATCATAATGTCTAGACAGTAGACATTCCTCTTTCTATATCCTGTCAAAATGATCTCTTGATCACTTGACCTCTTGATATGACAACCATTTTTAACAAATGAGATGTCATACCCAACATCACTCAGCTGACTTATACTTATTAGGTTGTGTTTCAACCTTTTAACATAAGCCACTTGAGTAATGGTAACAAGGTTTGAAGAAATGTTACCAAACCCTTTGATGATTCCTTTTTCAGAACCACCAAAGGTCACTTTAGGACCATTTTTGATTGGAATATAGTCCTTTAGTAGTCCCCTTATTCCAGTCATATGTCTGGAACATCCACTATCCAAGTACCATGTTGGGGTATGGCCACTTGGATTTACCTGCAAAACAAATTACTGAACCTTAGAACCCAAAGTAATCTTGGGTCCTTGGTGATTGTTAGTTTGAAACTTGACAAAGCTACCTACTGGCTTTCTAAAAGGTAACTTGCTACTCACCTTGGCACTGGCATTGTGCCAACAGTCCATTGCAAAATGGCCAATTTTGCCACAGCACCAGCATTCAAATTTATTGTACCTTTGCTTAGGTACAACCTTTGCAGTCTTAACTACAGCAGGCTTGTTGAATGTTGGGGCTTTGCCCTTGGACTTAAACTTGGACTGCTCAGTCCCTGCAGGTCTAACAAAACCTAGTCCAGCCTTGCCTTTTTGATGAACAAATTCATCAATTAAAGGTAGTACTAATTTAGGTTTTGAAAACCTAGCAGTAAGATCTCTCTCTTTCTGAAGATTGATCTCCAGTTTCTTAATTTGATCATTCTTATAAGTGATAGTTCCCATCTGAATCACTGTAATGTGTTTCAGCCTGGCTACCTCATTCAGTTTTTGATCAATTTGCTTCTCAAAATCTGTTGCAACAGCCTTGAGATCAGCAATCTCCTTTGCCTGACTTTTGGCTAGGGTCTTGCTTTTCTTGTAGGCTTGCAACAGTACCTTATATTCATCTATAAGTTGATGAATATCTTCCTCAGACTCAGATATATTCTCATCACTTGATGAAGAAGAATCTGAATCTGAACTAGAACAAGAAACTGAACTTGAACTTGAACCTTGTACCTGACTTGGTCCTGGCTGCTCCAGGATCTTGGCACTCTTTGTCAAAGCCATTAGTCCTTGGCAATGACTGTCTTCTTGTTCATAAATTGACTCCAAGATCTGCATGAAGTCTTCCTCTTCTTCTTCTGCAAATAGTCCTATGTAGGCTTCAGCCTCAGACTCAGTTTCTGAAGAAGAGATGTCTGATAAAGTCTTCTCCTTCTTAGCCACAAAAGACTTTTCTTTCTTCCCTTTGAAGTGAGTCTTTTTCTTTTCACCTGATTCCTTTCTCTTCTCTGGACAATCTGCAATAACATGCCCCTGTCTATTGCAGCAATAGCAAACAATCTTTGAACCAGTTGCCCTGCTTGATTTTGTCCTTTTCTTGTCATTCTTTGAAGATCTCTTTTTCTGATAAGACTCTTCCTTACCTTGTGATGTAGAAGGCCTTGACCTCCACTGTTTCTTTTTCAAAAACTTCTGAAAGTGTCTGGTGAAAGCAGCAAAGTCTTCATCACTTTCACTGCTCTTAGACTTTGTGCTAACAGACTCATCAGACTCTGATTCAACTACCTCTGGAGGTGGAGTTGAAGACTTATTCCTGCTCTTTCTGGGAACTTCTGTCTTGAAGGCAACAGTCCTTTCTTTGTGCTCAGTCCTTGTTGACTTCTCCTCCTCTTTTCTCACTGTTAACTGCATTTCATAAGACAATAGCTTGCCAAACAGTGTGGGAGGAGGAATTTCCCCTAACTTAGCCATTTCTCTTATGGCACAGATCTTGATGTCCCAATCTTTGGTTAGGGACCTTAAGAACTTGTCATTTAGTTCATAGTTAGTGAACTCTCTTCCATATGACATAAGTTCATTAACTATTCTGTAAAATTTCTTATAGCACTCAGTGATGCTATCACCCTTTCCTTGCCTAAAGCTTTCATACTCCTGATTAAGCAAGGACTTCCTATCTTGCCTAACTTCTTCAGAACCTTCCATATAGACAATGAGAGTATCCCACATCTCTTTTGCTGTTTTATAGTGAATTAAGTTCTGAAAGGTGGCATCATCAATGGCACTTACTATTATGTTCTGTGCCCTCTTGTCCATGGTGGCTAGGACAATTTCATCCTTGGTCATCTCAGAGAAATCCTTTGGAGTCCTCTGATTTGCATCCAATACTAAAATTTTCATTGGCACATAAGACCCTTCCTTAACTGTGATGTAAATTCTAGGGTCAGAGGCTTCCATAAATAGCCTTACCCTCTCCTTCCAGATCCCAAAGATCTCCTTCCTGCATATGGGTAACTTCATGGAACCCAATTCCTTGTGATTCTCATAAGAACCCATGTTTCTTGATGTTCTTGAATTTCTTGAATCTGTGAATTGCCTTTCACTGAATCTGCCAAACAGGATCTCCTCAGACTGTTAGTCCTTGTTTTGAGGAACCTCCCTCTGATACCACTTGAAAGATATGGTACCTAAACACCTAGGGGGGGGGGGGGGGGGGGTGAATAGGTGACCTAATCCTTTTCTAACTTTGTTGGCAGCCAAACAGTTATATCACAGATTTCTAACTAGTTTATTACAGCAATCAGCAATAATCAAACATACACAGCACATTCACAGCACAGCACACAGTGATTTATAGTGGTTCCCCAAGATATGGGTACATCCACTTTCCCCCTTCGCCTATCTAGCAGTGTACTAGATTCGGCCTAACTTCTCCACTGTCTCAGAACCCAAATGTGGTTCCTACCTCAGGCCCAAAGCCTTACACTCAGCTTTATCCCAAAGCCTACACTCAGCCAATCAAGGCCTACACTCAGCCAACCAAGGCCTACACTCAGAGATCTATATCTCCTACACTCAGGCTAACAAGCCCTACCCTCAGCCTTTATAAATATAGGCTTACAATCACTCAGATCCAATGGATCCTACAAGTTACAAATATAATAGAAATAATAACTCTACAACTCAGAATTACAGGAGGGGAGTTGAGAGATTCTTGATGAGTTCTTGGAAGAACTCAGCTGGATTCACCCTGACTTAGCTTCCTTCAAAGCTTCTTGAGTAGAACTGAATAAGGTTGAATCCTCTGCAGTTGTTCCTTGACCTCTGCCACTTAAGACCCAGAACAGAATCTGAATCCTTCTTCTCAGCCTAGTTCCTGAGGCTGATTTCTTGGAAGGAGCCCTCTCTCTCCAACTTCTTAGATCTGCAGATGGAATGCAAGATCTTCTTGTGTTGATACTCAGTATACCACTTTAATGAATACTTCAATAATAATCTGAACTCTGTTAACAAGTTGATCAACAACCTCAACAACCACACTTTCTGTAAACTGTGGGTGCCTATTTATAGGCATTCTTTATGGTAACCGGCTGGTCCGGTTCATAACTGACTTCTGACTTCTCTGACAGTTGCTGTAGACCGGCTGGATCGGCAGCTGTCATGTCAACCAGTCACTTCTTGAAAATCTCTAACTGTTTATAAGTGTCGAGACTTTCTGTCTTTAAGTGTCGACACTTATAGTCCAAGTGTCGACACATGTTATATAAGTGTCGACACAAGTCTACAAGGTGTCGACACAATTCCTTGTATGTCTCGACGCAGATTCTTCTGCATGTGTCGACACTGAAATTGAGTGTCGACACAAGTACTTGTTCTTCTATCTTTAACTGTATTCTTCTAAGTGTCGACACATCTCCTTTGTGTCGACACATCTTCTTGTGTTGAATCTGTCAAGTGTCGACACTGCTTCTTGGTGTCGACACATAGTCTTCTATGTTGAATCTTGCTGAGTGTCGACACAGCTCCTTGTGTCGACACACCTTCTTGTCGTTGAGACTTCAGCTGAGTGTCGACACATTCCTTTAGTGTCGACACTTGTACTTAGAATAATTTGCTGCTCTTTCTGTTCTTTGCTAAGTGTCGACACAGCTCCTTGTGTCAACACTTTCTTCAAGTGTTGAGTCTTCAGCTAAGTGTCGACACATTGTGCTGGGTGTCGACACTTACTTCAAGTGTTGACTCTTTAGCTAAGTGTCGACACATTGTGTTGGGTGTCGACACTTACTTCAAGTGTTGACTCTTTAGCTAAGTGTCGACACATTGTGTTGGGTGTCGACACTTACTTCAAGTGTTGACTCTTCTGATAGTGTGTCGACACATTGTGCTGAGTGTCGACACATTCTTCAAATGCTGACTCTTCTGCATAGTGTCAACACATTGTGTTGAGTGTCGACACTTGTACTTAGACTTTGCAGACTTTTGCTGAGTGTCGACACAGCTCCAAGTGTCGACACTTTCTGGTGTAGACACTGCTTCACTGGGTGTCGACACAGCTCCTTGTGTCGACACTTTCTTTCTGCACTTTTCTTCACTGAGTGTCGACACAGCTCCAAGTGTCGACACTTTCTGTCTGGTGTCGACTCTGCATCCCAGGTGTCGACACAATGACTCCAAGTGTCGACACTGCTTGTCTGGGTGTCGACACAAGCTTTCTCAAGTGTCGACACTTTCCCTCTGGGTGTCGACACATGGACTTAGAAACTTTTTGCTTCAGTCCAGTGATTTCTTAACCTGCACAAATAACTCAAACATACATCAAATACATTATGATGTATATCATTGAGTTGGGTGAGGCTTCTTCAAATCAGGTACATTTGACCAATGTACCCAACAGATTCAACACAAGAAGTTGTGTCGACACAAAGGAGATGTGTCGACACTTAGAAGAATTCAGCTAAAGATAGAAGATCAAGTACTTGTGTCGACACTCAATTCCTGTGTCGACACATGCAGAAGAATCTGAGTCGAGACTTAGTATCTACAACACAAGGAGTTGTGTCGACACCTTGTAGACTTGTGTCGACACTTGCACAATTGGTGTCGACACTTGGTCTATAAGTGTCGACACTTAAAGACAGAAAGTCTCGACACTTTCAGACAGTTAGAGATTTTCAAGAATTGACTGGATGACTTGACAGCTGCCGTTCCAGCCGGTCTACCGCACCTGTCAGAGATGTCAGAAGTCAGTTATGGACCGGACCAGCCGGTTATCATGAAGAAGGCCTATAAATAGACTCATACAGTTTACAGGAGCAAGTGGTTGTGGTTGTTGTGGTTGTAGTAGTTGTTCAGATTATTGTTCAACAAGTTATTGAAGTGGTACACAGAGTATCAAATCAAGAAGATCTAGCTGTTCAAGTGCAGATCTAAGAAGTTGGAGAGAGAGGGCTCCATCCAAGAAATCAGCCTTTGGAACTAGGCTTAGAAGAAGGGTTCAGATATATTCTGGATCTTAAGAAGCAGAGATCAATGATCAACTGCAGGAGGATTCATTCTTATTCAGTTCTACTCAAGAAGCTTTGAAGAAAGCTAAGTCAGATTGAATCCAGCTGAGTTCTTCCAAGAACTCATCAAGAAACTCTCAACTCCCCTCTTTTGTTTCTGAGTTATTGAGTCAATATTTGTAAATTCATTTTTAACTTGTAGGATCCTTTGGATCTGAGTGAATTATAAGCCTATAATTATAAAGGCTGAGGGTAGGGCTTGAGAGCCTGAGTGTAGGAGATTGAAATCTCTGAGTGTAGGCCTTGTTGGCTGAGTGTAGGCCTTTGGGGCTGAGTGTAGGCCTTGATTGGCTGAGTGTAGGCCTTTGTGGCTGAGTGTAGGCTTTGGGATAAAGCTGAGTTGTAGGGCCTTGGGCCTGAGGTGTAGGAACCAATTTGGGTTCTGAGACAGTGGAGAAGTTTGGCCGAATCTAGTATGCTGCTAGATAGGCGAAGGGGGAAAGTGGATGTACCCATATCTTGGGGAACCACTATAAACCACTGTGTCTGCTGTGCTGTGCTGTGATTGTTGCTGTGTATGTTGTGTGTTTGCTGTGATAAAATAGTTAGTAATCTGTGATATTAACTGTTTGCTGCCATTAAAGTTTAAAACGGATTAGGTCACCTATTCACCCCCCCTCTAGGTGTTTAGGTACCATATCTTTCAAGTGGTATCAAAGCGAGGTTACTCAAAAAGGACTAACAGTCTGAGGAGATCCTGATTGGCAGATCCAGTCTGAGTCAAAATACAGATTCAAGAAAATCAGAACCATGGGTTCCTTTGAAAATCACAAGGAATTGGGTTCCATGAAATTGCCCATATGCAGAAAAGAGATCTTTGGGATCTGGAAGGAAAGGGTGAGGCTGTTTATGGAAGCCTCTGACCCTAGGATCTACATCACAGTAAAGGAAGGGCCTTATGTGCCCATGAAGATTTCAGTTCTAGATGCAAATCAGAGAACCCCAAAGGATTTCTCTGAAATGACTAAGGATGAGATTGTCCTAGCCACCATGGACAAGAGGGCACAAAACATTATAGTGAGTGTCATAGATGATGCAACATTTCAGAATCTTATACACTGTAAGACAGCCAAAGAGATGTGGGACACTCTTATTGTGTATATGGAAGGATCTGAAGAAGTGAGACAAGATAGAAAATCCTTGCTAAATCAGGAATATGAGAGTTTTAGACAAGGAAAGGGTGATAGCATAACTGAGTGCTATAAGAAGTTCTACAGAATAGTGAATAAACTCATGTCTTATGGAAGAGAGTTCAGTAACTATGAACTAAATGACAAGTTCTTAAGGTCCCTAACCAAAGATTGGGACACCAAGATCTGTGCCATAAGAGAAATGGCTAAGTTGGAAGAAATTCCTCCTCCTACACTGTTTGGTAAGTTATTGTCTTATGAAATGCAATTGACAGTGAGGAAAGAGGAGGAGAAATCAACAAGAACTGAGCACAAGGAGAGAACAGTTGCTTTCAAGACAGAAGTCCCCAGAAAGTGCTAGAATAAGTCATCAACTCCACCTCCAGAGGTAGTTGAATCAGAATCAGATGAGTCAGTCAGCACAAAGACTGAGAGCAGTGAAAGTGATGAAGACTTTGCTGCCTTCACTAGACACTTTCAGAAATTCTTGAAGAAGAAACAGTGGAGGTCAAGACCTTCTACTTCAAAGGGAAAGGAAGTCTTTTATCAGGAGAAAAAGCCTTCAAAGAAAGACAGGAAGAGGACAAAGTCAAGCAAGGCAACTGGTTCAAAGATAGTGTGCTATTGCTGCAATAGACAGAGCCATGTTATTGCAGACTGTCCTGAAAAGAGGAAAGAATCTAGTGACAGGAAAAAAGACTTATTTCAAAGGCAAGAAAGAAAAGTCTTTTGTTGCCAAGAAGGAGAAGACTCTATCAGATATCTCTTCTTCAGAAACTGAGTCTGATGTTGAGGCCTACATAGGGCTGTTTGCTGAAGAAGAAGAAGAATTCATGAAGATAATGGAGTCTATCTATGAACAAGAAGACTATCAGTGCCAAGGGCTAATGGCTTTGACAGAGAGTGACAAAATCCTGGCAAGCCAGGACCCAGTAAGGTACAAAGTTCAACTCTAAGTTCAGTTTCTTGTTCCAGTTCAGAATCAGATTCCTCATCATCAAGTGATGAAATTGTATCTGAATCTGAGGAAGATATTCATCAGCTTATAGATGAATATAAAGTGCTGTTGCAAGCTTACAAGAAGAGCAAGTCCCTAGCCAAAAGTCAGGCAAAGGAAATTGCTGATCTTAAAGCTGCTGCAACAGATTCTGAGAAGCAATTTGATCAAAAGCTGAATGAGATAGCCAGGCTGAAACACGTAACAGTGATTCAGATGGGGACTATCACCTTTAAGAATGATCAAATTAAGAGTCTAGAGATCAATCTTCAGAAAGAGAGAGAGCTTGTTGCTAGGTTTTCTAAACCTAAGTCAGTGCTACCTTTAATTGATGAATTTGTTCATCATAAAGGCAAGGCTGGATTGGGTTTCATTAGACCTGCAAGGACTGAGCAGTCCAAGTCTAAGTCCAAGGGCAAAGCCCCAACATTCAACAAGCTTGCTGTAGATAAGACAACAAAGACAATACCTAAGCAAAGGTACAATAAGTTTGAATGCTGGTGCTGTGGCAAGGTTGACCACTTTGTAGTGGACTGTTGGCACAATGTTAATGCCAAAGTGAGTACCAAGCTACCTGGTGGAAAGCCAGTAGGTAGTCTTGTCAGATTGCAGACTAACAAGTACCAAGGACCCAAGAATTCTTTGGGTTCTAAGGTTCATTAATCTGTTTTGCATGTGAGTCCAAGTGGCCATACCCCAACATGGTACTTGGACAGTAGATGTTCCAGACATATGACTGGAACTAGAAGATTACTAAAGAACTACATTCCAATAAAAGATGGTCCTAAAGTTACCTTTGGTGGTTCTGAAAAAGGAATCATCAAAGGATTTGGTAACATTTCTAGTAACTTGGTTACCATTACTCAAGTGGCATATGTTAAAGGGTTGAAACACAACCTAATAAGTATAAGTCAATTAAGTGATGTAGGGTATGACATCTCATTTGTTAAAAATGGTTGTCATATCAGGAGGTCAACTGATCAAGAGATCATTTTGACTGGGTATAGGAAAAGAAATGTCTATTGCTTAGACATTATGGTTGAGAACAATGGTTCTCCAGTTTGTCTTGTAGCTGATGAGACAGTCTCTTATTGTGTCAAATGGCACAAGAGGCTAGCCCATCTTAACTACAAGACTATTGGCAAACTCTTTAGCAAAGAGTTAGTGAGGAATGGTCCTCAAGTTAAGTGTGTTAAAGATGGTATTTGCTCAGCTTGTCAAAAGGGCAAGCAGATTAAATCCACCTTTAGGAGCATAGAAAACAAAGATGCTGTGAGGTGTTTATACCTCTTGCATATGGATCTCTTTGGTCCAATGCCAGTTCACAGCTTAGGTAGGAAGGTCAATACCTTTGTAGTTGTAGATGACTACTCAAGGTTTTCCTGGGTGTTCTTCTTAATACAGAAATCTGAAACACCTAGTGTCTTCCATAACTTTGTCAAGCAAATTCAGAATGAACTAAACAGTACAATGGTCAAGATTAGAAGTGACCATGGTACTGAATTTCAGTCTGATAACATGACAAAACTATGAGAAGACTTTGGGATATTTCAAGAATTCTCTTCACTTAGAACACCTCAGCAAAATGGCATTGCTGAGAGGAAGAATAGGACCTTGATAGAGGCTGGTAGGACCCTATTAAGTGATACATCACTGCCAGAGTATTTCTGGGCTGAAGCAGTTAATACTGCATGCCATGTTATAAATAGGGCTACCATCACTAAAAGGCTTAACAAGACCCCCTATGAAGTTGTGAAAGGCAGGAAACCAAACCTATCCTACTTCAGGATCTTTGGTTGCAAATGCTTCATACTTAACAATGAGAAGTCTTACTTGACTAAGTTTGCTGCCAAGTCCCAAGAGGGATTTTTTGTTGGGTACAGTAATAACAGTAAGGCTTATATAGTCTACAACTTGACTACACAAGTTGTAGAAGAATCTGTGCATGTAGTTTTTGATGAGACTAAACTTATTAATAATGAGTTGTCTAGTAGTGTATGCAGCCCCACAGGTTTGACAAAGAAAATGGACAAGCTTACTATAGAAGAAGTGCCTGCTGCAAGACAGCAAGTAGAAGACAGTAGCTGTTGTCCAGGGGGAGAACTACATGTGCCAATTACTGAAGAAATACAAGGAGTACAGCATGATGGAGATGCTGAAGTGGTTCCAACCAGAAGTAAGGTTGCCTCCAGCCAACAGGCATCTAAGAGATCATCCAATAGAGCAGATTATTGGAGATCCAAGACAAGGAGTACAAACCAGGAGTAGAAACATGAATGCAACAATCTACTCCAGCTTTTTGTCACAAGTTGAACCTAAGAAGTTTGAAGAAGCAATACAAGATCCACCATGGACTGAAGCAATGCAAGAAGAGCTTAATCAGTTCAAGAGGTGCAAGGTCTGGGAATTAGTTCCTAAACCTAAAGATCACAATGTAATAGGAACTAAGTGGATCTACAGGAATAAGATGGATGAACAAGGGGTCATCATTAAGAATAAGGCTAGACTGGTTGCTAAAGGATATATGCAAGAAGAAGGTATTGATTTTGATCAAACCTTTGCTCCAGTAGCCAGACTGGAAGCCATAAGGATGTTCTTAGCCTATGCAACCTATCAAGGATTCAAGGTTTACCAAATGGATGTCAAGTCAGCATTCCTAAATGGTAATCTTAAGAAAGAAGTCTATGTGGAACAGCCTTCAGGTTTTGTTGATCCAACTCTACCTTATCATGTCTATAGACTTAAGAAAGCTTTATATGGGTTAAAGCAAGCCCCTAGGGCTTGGTATGAAACCCTATCTAGTTTCCTCATTGAGAACAAATTCTCAAGGGGGAAAATAGATAAGACTCTATTCCTTAGGGAATCTAGAGGCAAAGTAATACTAGTCCAAATATATGTAGATGACATTATATTTGGGTCTACTGAAAGCAGCCTTTGCAAAAAGTTTGCAAAACTTATGCAAGGTCAGTTTGAGATGAGTAGTATGGGAGAGCTGAAGTTTTTCTTGGGTCTCCAAGTTAATCAGACTGAGAGTGGTTTATCCATATGTCAGTCCAAGTTCACCCTAGAACTCATAAGGAAGTATGGTATGGATTCATCCAGCACCATGAAGACTCCTATGAGGTCAAGTATGTCTCTTAGCAAGGATGATGCAGGGAAACCTGTAGATGAAACCTTGTATAGAGGGATAGTTGGCTCCCTATTATACTTGACTGCTAGTAGACCTGACATCATGTATGCTACATGTGTTTGTGCCAGGTATCAAGCCTGCCCTAAAGAGTCTCATTTGACAGCAGTCAAAAGAATATTGAGATATCTAAAGGGCACTCCCTATCTAGGCCTCTGATACCCTAGGAATGGAGATTTTGATCTAACAGGTTATTCAGATGCAGACTTTGCAGGATGCAAAGAAGATAGAAAAAGCACTACTCGAACCTGTCAATTCCTAGGTGGGAGACTAATTTCATGGAGTAGCAAAAAGCAAACCAGTGTGGCTATCTCTACTGCAGAGTCAGAGTATGTGGCTGCAGGAAGTTGCTGTGCTCAACTTCTGTGGATACAACATCAGCTAGAGGACTATGGATTTCAGGTAAGTAGAACTCCACTTTTCTGTGATTCTACAAGTACTATTTCAATAAGCAAATAACCCTGTATCCCATAGTAGAACTAAACATATTGAAATTAAATATCATTTTCTTAGGGAGCATGTAGAAAGAGAAGATATTTTATTAAAATATGTTAAAACTGATAATCAAGTAGCTGATATGTTTACTAAGCCCCTAGAAGAAGCTAAGTTCAATAGATTCAAAATTGAACTAGGAATGATAAACTTGGAGTAAGTTTACTAAATTGAAAATGGCTAAGTAAAAAGGTGTCGACACATAGACAAGTCTATGTCGACACAGAATAGTGGTGTAGACACTTCAGGAAAAAGGTGTCGACACATCCAGGATGTTGGTGTCGACACTTCAGAATGTTAGTGTCGACACATGTCAAGTAGGTGTCGACACATCCAATATGGTGTCGACACTTACGTTTTACTCAGAAGTTTCTAAGTAAAGTCTCGACAATGTGTCGAGTTATGTTGTGTCGACACATAAACAAGTGTCGACACATAAAATCTGTTGACTAAACTTGTGTCGACACATATGTGTCGAGACATTATAAGTCAGTGTCGACACTTATTGCCAGTGTCGACACATTTTAAGTTAGCTGTCCCGCCTGTTCATCTTCAAAATCAGAAAGGTATAAATAGGGTTCTGTCTTTGTTGTCGACACGCTTTCAAAGTTTCGAGACTAAAACTTCTGTGTCGACACCTCTCTTCTCTCAAGACCAATTCTACAAACCCTAAATGGCGCCTAAGCTAGAGGAGAACGTCAACGAAGGATATGAGCTGGTGCGCGGCGCTTTCCATGATGCTGATGCAGAAATCAAGGCGGTCGTAACCCTAGTTGTAGATTCTGGGTTAGAATACTTAGTTTCTGAACCTACAAAGATTTGGAAGAAAGAGGTTCTTGAATTCCTAAATGAAGCTGAAGTAGATGAGTCTGGATACAGAATCAAATCTAGAGTTCATGGAACGAAGGTCAAGGTATCACCAAAGAGTCTAAGGAAGATTCTACAGCTTCCAAAAACTCAAGATGAAGAAGAAGTTACTGCATCCAAGACCAGGGAAGCTCTAACCTGGTGTGGACTTGATCCAAAATGAAGATAGGCTCTGTGTTTAACAGGAAGGGCATGAACAGCCAAGGCAAATTCCTGTCTGAGATAGTGGGAAAGGCCTTACTCAGTAAGCCAGGAGGGCATGACAGAGTGTCTGCCTATATGTTTGGGATAATGACAAGGATCATCTTCACTCTGAAAACAGACTGGTCTATAGTAGTTTATGAGAAAATCAAGGAAAGCTTGAAGAAGCCCAATCTGGGCAGAATCTTAAGTCTCTACCTAGCTGGTACCATACCAGAGGTAATGAGTACTGCTGCAGGCAGCAAGATAAATCATATGAGGAAGATGGATCTAAGGATCTTTTCTAGATGGGACAGGGTGTTGTCCAAGGAAATGCCAACCCCAGAGAAGACAGTTACTGAGAAGGAGATTCCTCCAAAGAAAAAGAGAAAAACTACTCCAGTGGCACAAGAGTCCACCAGTAGTTCTGACAGTGAAGAACAGGTTGTCTTCACTCCAGATGAGCAAGAGGAAGAGCCTGCAGTGAAATCTCCTGCTCCTCAAGAGGCTGCTGAGATCCAGGGGGAGCTGCCTCAAGCTAGCCCCATCCACAAGGATCAAAGCCAGGGGGAGCCTCCAGTTGTAGATCAACCCACTACATTGGAAAGTGAACAAGCCACCACCATCATACAAGAGGTACTCACTGACCTAAATACTTTAGAATATCTTATAGAAGATACTGATTTGTCTGATGTTCATCAACAAACTCAGCTGGATAATCAAGAACCAGATGTTGTTATAAAAGACACATCTGTTGTACTAGAAGTGGTTCCTGATCTAGTGGTTGAAGAGCCCAGAATTTCTCCTGCTCCATCACCACAAGAATACACCATGGAAGATTTGTTCCTCAATCTGGATCAAGCAGATTTTGATAAGGAAACTGATGATGCTGCTGTTGAGGGGAGAAGGTACAAGTTCTGGAAGAGCCTATAAGGCAAGAAACTGAGAAGGCACCTGATGTGCAAGCTGCAAAGCCTCCAAGCCCTAAGGATAGGGTTGACATAGCTAGCTCCTCAGAGTCTGAAGATGAGGAGGCTGCAAGGGCTAAGAAGAAGAAACTCTATGTATTCAAAAGAAGAAGTCAAAGTTATAAGAAGGCTTTGCAATCTATTGCCCCACAGCCTATAGTTCAACAAGCTCCAACTATTTATTATAGTGCTTTAATGATTGCACTGCAGATAAAACTAGATGAACATAGAAAAGCCATAGAGGCTTATGTGGATGAAGGGCAAGAAATCCTTACAGTTTGATCTTGCCCAAGATATCAAAGTCTATAAGGTTTGAGATGAACCTTAACAAGAAAAGAATGACTGAATGCTTCCACAAAGGTGGAAATGCAGTGGTGTATTTGGCAACACACCAGGAAAAGATCAAGGCACAGGTGGATGACATAGCATTGAAGCAAGGATATGTACTTGAAAATCAATAAGGATGAATGACAATTTGACTGCTTCCCACAATGCTATTGTCACTGAATTACAGAACAAGGCTGCTGAACCTTCTACCTCTGCTGCTGCTGTTAAAGCTACATTTGATAAAGTTTTTCAAGAAGAAATTTCTGCTATTAAGACTGCTATCCAAGC
The DNA here is from genome assembly GCA_039583875.1 of Platanthera guangdongensis. NCBI lineage: Eukaryota > Viridiplantae > Streptophyta > Magnoliopsida > Asparagales > Orchidaceae > Platanthera > Platanthera guangdongensis. The sequence continues at coordinate 88,123,944 of CM077156.1, forward strand.
ATCCCAGAAGATTATTTCTGACCAACTTCAAAGCTCAAACCATTCTTTAAAGAGGGAATCAGATACTTGGATAGTCAAATCAGATTCCAGAAGCATGATGTCCAGAGATCATATGGCTAGAGAAGTCATAAAGGGGGAGAGAGTTTTAGTCAAAGCTAGCTCTGATCATGCCAAATGGATATCTAATTCCATCAGAGCTACACTGGGCTATCCTCCACTTTGTGATGATGACAATGTTGCTGAATCTGGAATTCAAACTGCATATCTTGGAGGTGAGCAACCAGAGGTAGCTCAAGTGATCTATCCTCCACCAGATTTTGACATGGTGCAAGCTGATGTTCATCACATGTATAGCCCAAATGAAGGGAAGTCTAATGTTATTTTGGAGAAAGTGGTTCAGCCTATTTCTGAAGCTCTGCAAGAGGCACTACAGAAAGACGAAGAGATAAGGTTGTCTAAAAAGAGGTTTAGGGAACAAGCAGAACAAAGGCCAGACTTTGAATATTGGAGCCCTACCTCTAGGAACATAATATTAACTGCCTGGAAAAGCTTCACAAGGATAACACTCATGACAGAAACAAATGGTTTCTCTGAGGAGCTGAATGGAGAAAGCATGAATCAAGACAAGAAGGCCATTGTTCAATATAGAAGGATGACAAAGATGGGAAAGCTACCTCCATACAGCCAAGGAGCCTAGCAAGTACTTTCCAAAGCCATATCACTATTTTGAGAGGCAGAAAAATCAAAGCTGAAGAGCTTAAAAAGAAAGATTCTAAAAGGCAAGAAGCTGCTGATGCTGAAACTTCTAATGCTCCTGTCCAAGCTAAGTCCAAGCTGGCAAGGGAATAGTTATCAAGGAACCAGATCAGAATAGATTAAGAATTTACTTAAAGATTATTTTGTAATCTTTTGAATGTAAAAATTTTTTTGTGAACTACTGGAAATGTATAAGACAAATGTTAGAACAATATATGATCAATATAATTCATGTGTGTTCTGTGAATATGTCTATTTCTTAATTATTCTATGTTGATGTATGTGTATACATGTGTGATTTATACATGTTATGTTTACCCTGCTGTACTTTATCCTGCTTTACATCACTTTGTAATTTTTATTTATAAATGGTGTATATCATTGACTAAGGGTTATGACTTCTCCAAATAGGGGGAGATTGTTGGGTACATTGATTAAATGTACCTGATTTGAAGAAGCCTCACCCAACTCAATGATATACATCATAATGTATTTGATGTATGTTGAGTTTACTTGTGCAGGTTAAGTAATTACTGGACTGAAGCAAAAAGTTTCTAAGTCCATGTGTCGACACCCAGAGGGAAAGTGTCGATACTTAAGAAGACTTGTGTCGACACCCAGACAAGCAGTGTCGACACTTGGAGTCATTGTGTCGACACCTGGGATGCAGAGTCGACACCAGACAGAAAGTGTCGACACAAGAAGCTGTGTCGACACTCAGTGAAGAAAAGCGCAGTAAAGCTGTGTCGACACAAGGAGCTGTGTCAACACCCAGTGAAGCTGTGTCTACACCAGAAAGTGTCGACACTTGGAGCTGTGTCGACACTCAGTAAAAGTCTGCAGAGACTAAGTTAAAGTGTCGACACTCAGAAGAATGTGTCGACACTCAACTGAAGAGTCAGCACTTGAAGTATGTGTCGACACCCAACATAATGTGTCGACACACAACCAGAAGAGTCAACACTTGAAGTTTGTGTCGACACCCAGCACAATGTGTCGACACACAACCAGAAGAGTCAACACATGAAGTAAGTGTCGACACCCAGCACAATGTGTCGACACTCAGCTAAAGACTCAACACTTGAAGAAAGTGTCGACACAGGAGCTGTGTCGACACTTAGCAAAGAACAGAATTATCAACAAAATATTCTAAGTACAAGTGTCGACACTAAGGGAATGTGTCGACACTCAGCTGAAGTCTCAACAGAAGAATCAAGTGTCGACACAAGGAGCTGTGTCGACACTCAGCAAGTATCAACATAGAAGACTATGTGTCGACACCAAGAAGCAGTGTCGACACTTGACAGATTCAACACAAGAAGTTGTGTCGACACAAAGGAGATGTGTCGACACTTAGAAGAATTCAGCTAAAGATAGAAGATCAAGTACTTGTGTCGACACTCAATTCCTGTGTCGACACATGCAGAAGAATCTGTGTCGAGACTTAGTATCTACAACACAAGGAGTTGTGTCGACACCTTTGTAGACTTGTGTCGACACTTGCACAATTGGTGTCGACACTTGGTCTATAGTGTCGACACTTAAAGACAGAAAGTCTCGACACTTTCAGACAGTTAGAGATTTTCAAGAATTGACTGGATGACTTGACAGCTGCCGTTCCAGCCGGTCTACCAACACCTGTCAGAGATGTCAGAAGTCAGTTATGGACCGGACCAGCCGGTTATCATGAAGAAGGCCTATAAATAGACTCATACAGTTTACAGAGCAAGTGGTTGTGGTTGTTGTGGTTGTAGTAGTTGTTCAGATTATTGTTCAACAAGTTATTGAAGTGGTACACAGAGTATCAAATCAAGAAGATCTAGCTGTTCAAGTGCAGATCTAAGAAGTTGGAGAGAGAGGGCTCCATCCAAGAAATCAGCCTTTGGAACTAGGCTTGAGAAGAAGGGTTCAGATATATTCTGGATCTTAAGAAGCAGAGATCAATGATCAACTGCAGGAGGATTCATTCTTATTCAGTTCTACTCAAGAAGCTTTGAAGAAGCTAAGTCAGATTGAATCCAGCTGAGTTCTTCCAGAACTCATCAAGAAACTCTCACTCCCCTCTTTTGTTTTAAGTTATTGAGTCAATATTTTAATTTTTTTAACTTGTAGGATCCTTTGGATCTGAGTGAATTGTAAGCCTATAATTTAAAGGCTGAGGGTAGGGCTTGAGAGCCTGAGTGTAGGAGATTGAAATCTCTGAGTGTAGGCCTTGTTGGCTGAGTGTAGGCCTTTGGGGCTGAGTGTAGGCCTTGATTGGCTGAGTGTAGGACTTTGTGGCTGAGTGTAGGCTTTGGGATAAAGCTGAGTTGTAGGGCCTTGGGCCTGAGGCGTAGAACCAATTTGGATTCTGAGACAGTGGAGAAGTTTGGCCGAATCTAGTACACTGCTAGATAGGCGAAGGGGAAAGTGGATGTACCCATATCTTGGGACCACTATAAACCACTGTGTCTGCTGTACTGTGCTGTGATTGTTGCTGTGTATGCTGTGTGTTTGCTGTGATAAAATAGTTAGTAATCTGTGATATACTGTTTGCTGCAATTAAAGTTTAAAACGGATTAGGTCACCTATTCACCCCCCTCTAGGTATTTAGGTACCATATCTTTCAGTGGTATCAAAGCGAGGTTACTCAAAAAGGACTAACAGTCTGAGGAGATCCTGATTGCAGATCCAGTCTGAGTCAAAATACAGATTCAAGAAAATCAGAACCATGGGTTCCTTTGAAAATCACAAGGAATGGGGTTCCATGAAATTGCCCATATGCAGAAAAGAGATCTTTGGGATCTGGAAGGAAAGGGTGAGGCTATTTATGGAAGCCTCTGACCCTAGGATCTACATCACAATAAAGGAAGGGCCTTATGTGCCCATGAAGATTTCAGTTCTAGATGCAAATCAGAGAACCCCAAAGGATTCTCTGAAATGACTAAGGATGAGATTGTCCTAGCACCATGGACAAGAGGGCACAAAACATTATAGTGAGTGTCATAGATGATGCAACATTTCAGAATCTTATACACTGTAAGACAGCCAAGAGATGTGGGACAACTCTTATTGTGTTATGGAAGGATCTGAAGAAGTGAGACAAGATAAAAAATCCTTGCTAAATCAGGAATATGAGAGTTTTAGACAGGAAAGGGTGATAGCATAACTGAGTGCTATAAGAAGTTCTACAGAATAGTGAATAAACTCATGTCTTATGGAAGAGAGTTCAGTAACTATGAACTAAATGACAAGTTCTTAAGGTCCCTAACCAAAGATTGGGACACAGATCTGTGCCATAAGAGAAATGGCTAAGTTGAAGAAATTCCTCCTCCTACACTGTTTGGTAAGTTATTGTCTTATGAAATGCAATTGACAGTGAGGAAAGAGGAGGAGAAATCAACAAGAACTGAGCACAAGGAGAGAACAGTTGCTTTCAAGACAGAAGTCCCCAGAAAGTGCTAGAATAAGTCATAAACTCCACCTCCAGAGGTAGTTGAATCAGAATCAGATGAGTCAGTCAGCACAAAGACTGAGAGCAGTGAAAGTGATGAAGACTTTGCTGCCTTCACTAGACACTTTCAGAAATTCTTGAAGAAGAAACAGTGGAGGTCAAGACCTTCTACTTCAAAGGAAAGGAAGTCTTTTATCAGGAGAAAAAGCCTTCAAAGAAAGACAGGAAGAGGACAAAGTCAAGCAAGGCAACTGGTTCAAAGATAGTGTGCTATTGCTGCAATAGACAAAGCCATGTTATTGCAGACTGTCCTGAAAAGAGGAAAGAATCTAGTGACAGGAAAAAAGACTTATTTCAAAGGCAAGAAAGAAAAGTCTTTTGTTGCCAAGAAGGAGAAGACTCTATCAATATCTCTTCTTCAGAAACTGAGTCTGATGTTAAGGCCTACATAGGGCTGTTTGCTGAAGAAGAAGAAGAATTCATGAAGATAATGGAGTCTATCTATGAACAAGAAACTATCATGCCAAGGGCTAATGGCTTTGACAGAGAGTGACAAAATCCTGCCAAGCCAGGACCAGTAAGGTACAAAGATCAACTCTAAGTTCAGTTTTCTTGTTCCAGTTCAGAATCAGATTCCTCATCATCAAGGATGAAATTGTATCTGAATCTGAGGAAGAGATTCATCAGCTTATAGAGATCTATAAAGTGCTGTTGCAAGCTTACAAGAAGAGCAAGTCCCTAGCCAAAAGTGGTGTAGGGATGTTTGTGAGATGGACGTGCTTACGTGAACGGCGGATTACCCATCACAGAACATAGAAAAAAATAAGAGAGTGCTCCGACCAAAAGCGAACGAAAGGGGTCGGTTGGCTCTCAAAATACGGGACTCGATACAACGTCCTTAGGACCTACTCTCCAACAAGCACACAACTCGCGCCTAGCCGGACTCGATACCACGACCTTAGGACCTACCTCTCCAACAAGCACACATCTCACCGCACCTACACAAGCATCTATTCTTTTCACAATAAGCCGTCAATCGCAGCAAAAAATATTTTAGGAGCGGCGGTAAACGATAAGGAGGGATCAAGAACAAGTTGAGATTACTCCCTTGTTAGCACCAAAGCGTGCCCAATCTTGGAGAACAAGTCAAGGCTTGGCCTAGTTTGTTCTCTAGCGGATCTTCCAATCCGGAAAACAAGAGGGTCAACAACAACGTTCGATTCAGATTTGCAAGCGAAAAACACTTTAAAATCGCGAAAAAGACGGATGAATAACCTCCACAAAATTCTCACAGCAAGAAACACAAAGATAGGGAAGAGATTACCCAACCAAGAAGAAGATCACACAATATTTGTGGGAGACTCACTCTCTCCACGGTTCCACCGGTTTCACACCGAAGGGGATGCTTCCTTCTTCCACGAGTCGGCACCGAGAGAAGCCACGCCGGAGTCGCACCGAACGGGGATGGAGGAGGCAAGGCTTGGCTTCACACCAAAGGGAGGAGGTGGCTATGGCTTTCACCATGGTGGCCGAAATTCCTCAAGGGGGGGTTACTTTAGGTTTCTTTTTCCAATCCATAACTCATCATAATATCCTCCTTTAAATAGGAGTTACAAAAGAGATCCAACCATCCATGATGGAGATGAAATCTCATCCATCCGGGCGGTTACATACACACCAAGGGTTTAATAGCACACCAACATGAAAAAAAAAATACAAGCCAATGTTTTAAGCAATTAAAATAAACTAAGTAGAATTATTAAGCAAGCTTTGCGCGCCGCGGACGGAGGTTGTATCGCAGCTTTCCGTTAGCGTCCGTGGCGTTGTCATGACGCCGCAAATCTTTAACTTGTTGCGCCGCAGCAACGGGTCATCATCAGGAAGGTTGGAGGGGCGCAACAACCGGTCATCATCAGGAAGTGTTGGAGGGGCCGCGCCATCAATCCTCCCCCACTCAAAATCGCGCATCTCCGATGCGTGGGCTGATAGAAAGCGGCGGAGAAGCTCGGCATCCAAACGTTGAAGCTCTGTCGCGAGGACCCATGAGTCGTCCGACGGTGGGCGGTCACGCCAACGGATGAGGAAGCGGTAGGTAGCACCGGCAGGAGTAGTAAGTGGCTCAGCAGCGAGTATCATATCTGGATGGAGAAACGTCTTGGGAAACCTGGGAAACATGTCAGCAGTAGGAATAAAAGAAGGCAGCGTACCATCCGATGTTATACCTGCGGGACCGGAGGAGAGAGATCATCCAAACTACCACTCCCCAACCCATTAGAAATTTCAGTGGAGGGAGAAGACGACAAAGAAACCAACTCTTGTGGAGGCGCAACAACAGCGTCAAATCCGAGACATTAAAAATAGGGGAGATACCCCATTCATTCAGCAGGCAAATCCAATACGAAAGCGTTGTCACCTAGCTTCTTTATAATCCGAAAAGGACCGGCGCGTTTTGGAGCTAACTTTTTAACGGTGCCAGTTGGCATTCGTTCGGGAACTAACCGTACTAAAACCAGATCGCCGACCTTAAAGTGTGACACCTTCCTATGTAGATTAGCGTGCGCTTGATAAGACTCATATTGAGCAGTCAAGGTAGCTCGTATACGTGCATGTAAGTCGTGAATATGTTGGGCGAAGGATTGTGCAAACTGACTTGTTTTGTATGTGGGAGGTAAGGGGACCAAGTCAAGTGGCACAGGGGCCTTATACCCGTGGACAATTTCATTCGGAGACATACCCGTGGACCGATTTTTAGAATTATTGTAAGCTAGTTGTGCATGTGGAAGCAGTAAATCCCAAGTGCCTTTATGGTCGCTCACGAGACATCGAAGAAGATTTCCTAGGCTCCGATTGACTACTTCCGTCTGGCCATCAGTTTGTGGGTGATAAGCCGCGGAGAATAATAATTTTGTGCCCATAAGAACCCACAAGGTTTTCCAAAAGTAGCTAGTGAACTTGACGTCCCTATCTGAGACAATAGTCTTCGGAACGCCACGGTGACTAACGACGTCTTTAAAATACAGTTTCGCAATGTGAGAGGCGTCGTTGGTCTTACTACAGGGGAGGAAGTACGCCATCTTGGAGAACCTATCCACAACAACGAGTATAGAATCATGACGTCGCAGGGTGGGGGGGGCCTAATACAAAGTCCATGCTCACGTCTTCCCACGGGGACGGACGGAATAGGTAGCGGAGTGTATAAACCTACATTGGACTTAGTACCTTTAGAAACTTGGCACGTACGGCAACTGCTCACAACTTTCCCAACCATCACTTTAGTTTAGGCCAAAAGAATTTCTCCTCTACGAGCGTTATCGTTTTGTCTCTGCCAAAGTGGCCACTCAAGCCACCACTATGTAACTCCCAAATGATGTGGAGTCGCAAAGAGGAGTGGGGGATACACAATTTTTCCGTGTTTGAATAAGTATCCGTCTCTAAGTGAATAGGCCGTGATGGTCGTGGGAGAGCTATCCTGGGCAGATAAGTATGGCTCCTGAAAATCAGGGCATGTGGCGTATTCATCCTTTATGCGCTCGAACCCTACCACGTGGACTTGCATGGAGGAAAGTAAGAGGGTGAGGCGACTGAGTGCATCGGCAACTCGATTGTCGGTCCCTTTAAGGTGCTTGAGAGTAAATGTGTATTCTTGCAAGAAGGATACCCATTTAGCGTGGCGCGGGCTGATTTTGTGCTGACCATTGATGAATCGCAACGCTTCATGATCAGAGAGGATCACGAACTCCTTATGAAGGAGGTAGTGCCTCCAATGATGCAAACATCTAATGACCGCATAAAACTCCCTATCGTAATTGGAATAATTTAATTTAGCACCCGCTAACTTCTCACTAAAATAACTAACCGGGTGACCCTCTTGACTCAAGACACCTCCAATCCCTACGCCAGATGCATCACAAGTAAGCTCGAAGACCTTGGTGAAGTCAGGGAGACGTAACACCGGTGCTTCGGTCATAAGCTCCTTAATACGATGGAATGCAAACGTGGCGGATTTGGACCATGTGAATTCTCCTTTCTTCATGCAGTCCGTAATGGGTGCCATAATGCTACTAAAATCACGTATGAAACGACGATAAAAGGTAGCTAACCCGTGGAAACTACGCACCTCACGAAGGCTAGTGGGCTCGGGCCAGTCTCTAATCACCTGAACCTTTCCTGGGTCAACACGAATTCCTTCAGAGCCAACTATATAACCTAAGAATCAACCTCCGAAACATAAAACGTGCATTTCTTTAGATTTAGATATAAGGTTTCAGTCCTTAAGGTGGAGAGGACTACTTTGATGTGAGAGAGGTGTTCGGCGGGGGAGGTACTAAACACTAGGATATCATCAAAATACACTACAACAAACTTCCCCATATATGGCCTAAAGATGTGCGTCATCATCCGGGAGAAGGTGCTGGGGGCATTGGATAGCCCAAAGGGCATCACAAGCCATTCATACAACCCGTCCTTAGACTTGAACGCCTTCTCACACTCATCCCCCTCTCGGATCCTTTGATTTGGTGGTAACCACTCCGTAAGTCCAGTTTAGAGAAGATAGTGGCACCCGATAGGACATCCAAGAGATCATCTAGTCGCGGAATTGGAAACCTATATTTTATAGTAATTTTGTTGAGAGCTCGGCTATCAACACACATGCGCCAGGTGCCATCCTTCTTAGGGGCAAGAAGAGCGGGGACAGCACATGGCTCATACTCGTCCTAATAAATCCCTTATTTAACAACTCCTCTATCTGGGTTTGTACTCTATGTGGGCAGTTGGATTAAGCCTATAGTGTGGTTGGTTGGGTAAGGACGATCCGGGGATAAGGTCTATTGCGTGTTGTATATCTCTAAGTGGTGGTAACGACGAAGGCAACTCCTCCGGGTATACATCCCTAAACTCATCCAACAATACCCGTAGCTCTCGGGGTAAATCTTCCAACACGCCACCATCAGTTTTTTCACTCAGAAGTACAAGAGCGTACATTATTCCCCCAATAAAGGGATCCTTCACAAATTCCTTCCTACCAACTAAACTCAAGGCTTTCCTCTCAACTGGGATGGTGGTATCCTTAGCCAACACTACCGGCTCTTTTGGCACAGTCGGTCTCAAGGTGACGATCTTGCCATTGAATTTAAACTCATAAGTGTTGGCACGACCATAGTGCGTCACATCACGGTCGTATAGCCAAGGGCGGCCTAATAACACATGACAAACGTCCATTGGTAGGACGTCGCACCAAACTCATCCGTGTAGGATTTGAAAGACAGGGGGACTAGGCATCGTTGGGTAACCTTAATAGTAACCTTACTAATCCAAGCGACCTGGTAGGGGGTCGGGTGCGGCTCGATGGTCAAGGACATACGCTTAACGGCATTCTCAGAAACGGCGTTTACGCAACTACCACCATCAATAACTAATTTGCAAAGTTTTTCTCCACTCTTAAAGATCAGGGAAAAGATGCTCGTCCTCTTCCAGTCGTCTACAGGACGAGGAGTGGTCAAAATGCAACGCATCACCATAAGGCGGTGATCGTCCTCCAAGTCACTAGGGACTCCGTCAGGGTCGCTCTCCTCTTCGGCTCATGGACATAGTCGTCAGGGTCGGTAGTGGACTCTAGTAAGGCTATGGCCTTCGTCTTGGTGGGGCATTCATAGGCATAGTGGCCTTGAACACCGCATGAGTAACAAGTGGTGTTAGCCTTGCTAACCTTTCCACGGGAATACGCTCACTAGCGGGGTTCTTGGTATTTCTCGCGGGTAATCACAACGGATTTCGACTCGGAGGATCTAAATCTTCCTTTATCAGGAAAAGTGGAAGAAGAGGCCCAGCGGTGGACTTATTCTTCGCATTAGAATAACGGGAGTGAGCTTTAGATGCTAGGTTCTTTTCAATGTCCAAGGCGGCATTGAAAGTCGTATTCAAGTCCGTGTGACCATAACGCAAGAGTTTCCGCTGAATGTCGGGGTGAAGTCCTTTTCGAAATCTAGATAAAGTTACTTCGGGGATCTCTCGAAGGTCACAACGTACCATACGGTCCTTAAGTTCTCCCATATATTCAGCAACAACATTGAGCCTTGCCGAAGGGTGGCAAGCTCATCGAACATTTGCGTCCGATGGTACGCGGGAACGTACTGATCGGTTAGCAGGTTCTTCATAACAGCCCATCCAATGAGTGGGACCCCGTGCCCAGCTCCTAACCTACGTTCTTCATTCAGCCAATAGGTTTTGGCACGTCCCATTAATTTCATCCTGGCAACTTGAACCTTTTGGGGGTCGTGAGGTTGTGCCATTCGAAATAACACTCCATGTCTATAGCCCAATGGAGGAAGATCTGGGATCTCCCATGCCATCATAGGTGGGGGGCATCTATCTTGATAGCCCTCGTGATATCAAAGCCTCGCTCAGGGCGGGGTTCTCGAGGGGCATACGGGGAGAGTTTCCCTCAGAATCCGAATCAAAGTTCGGTTGGTGCCGGTTGGGCTGCCCAGCATTAACGGGAGGTGGGGGTGGCCTAGCTTGATTTGTAAGGATCTGGGCTAAGGCGTTCCTAAGCTCTGTCATTTCGGCACGAAGACCGCTATAGCCTCGGTGTTGGGATCACCATGCTCGTTCGCAGCCATCCTAGACGTAGACGGGGTTGCGTACTCCGTTCCTAGCCTAGTGCGCATTCAGGTTTGGGAGGCCCCGGGGCAAGATGAATTTTTCTAGGACTGAAGCTATATTGAAATAAGATATTTTTATATACTCCGATGAGAATAACACGTAGATCGTTAAAAAATTTTTTTTTTGAAATTTTGCTGAAAAATAAAGTTTCAGCCCGCTATTTGCAGACCACAGAAAATATTTTTTTGGAGTTCTAACGATCGGATCTCTAACAAGGAACGCAGAGAGGATGTTTGCAACGTGAAAGTTGAAACGACCGCCTCTGATACCAATTGGTGTAGGGATTTTGTGAGATGGACGTGCTTACGTGAACGGCGGATTACCCATCACAGAACATAGAAAAAATAAGAGAGTGCTCCGACCAAAAGCGAACGAAAAGGGTCGGTTGGCTCTCAAAAATACGGGACTCGATACAACGTCCTTAGGACCTACTCTCCAACAAGCACACAACTCGCGCCTAGCCGGACTCGATACCACGACTTAGGACCTACCTCTCCAACAAGCACACATCTCACCGCACCTACACAAGCATCTATTCTTTTCACAATAAGCCGTCAATCGCAGCAAAAAATATTTTAGGAGCGGCGGTAAACGATAAGGAGGGATCAAGAACAAGTTGAGATTACTCCCTTGTTAGCACCAAAGCGTGCCCAATCTTGGAGAACAAGTCAAGGCTTGGCCTAGTTTGTTCTCTAGCGGATCTTCCAATCCGGAAAACAAGAGGGTCACAACAACGTTCGATTCAGATTTGCAAGCGAAAAACACTTTAAAAATCGCGAAAAAGACGGATGAATAACCTCCACAAAATTCTCACAGCAAGAAACACAAAGATAGGGAAGATTACCCAACCAAGAAGAAGATCACACATATTTGTGGGAGACTCACTCTCTCCACGGTTCCACCGGTTTCACACCGAGGGGGCTGCTTCCTTCTTCCACGGAGTCGCACCGAGAGAAGCCACGCCGAGTCGCACCGAACGGGGATGGAGGAGGCAAGGCTTGGCTTCACACCAAAGGGGAGGAGGTGGCTATGGCTTTCACCATGGTGGCCGAAATTCCTCAAGGGGGGGTTACTTTAGGTTTCTTTTCAATCCATAACTCATCATAATATCCTCCTTTAAATAGGAGTTACAAAAGAGATCCAACCATCCATGATGGAGATGAAATCTCATCCATCCGGGCGGTTACATACACACCAAGGGTTTAATAGCACACCAACATGAAAATAAAAATATTACAAGCCAAATGTTTTAAGTAATTAAAATAAAACTAAGTAGAATTATTAAGCAAGCTTTGCGCGCCGCGGACGGAGGTTGTATCGCAGCTTTCCGTTAGCGTCCGTGGCGTTGTCATGACGCCGCAAATCTTTACTTGTTGCGCCGCAGCAACCGGGTCATCATCAGGAAGTGTTGGAGGGCCGCAACAACCGGGTCATCATCAGGAAGTGTTGGAGGGGCGCGCCATCAAAAAGTCAGGCAAAGGAAATGCTGCTGATCTTAAAGCTGCTGCAAACAGATTCTGAAAGCAATTTGATCAAAAGCTGAATGAGATAGCCAGGCTGAAACACGTAACAGTGATTCAGATGGGGACTATCACCTTTAAGAATGATCAAAAATTAAGAGTCTAGAGATCAATCTTCAGAAAGAGAGAGAGCTTGTTGCTAGGTTTTCTAAACCTAAGTCAGTGCTACCTTTAATTGATGAATTTGTTTCATCATAAAGGCAAGGCTGGATTGGGTTTCATTAGACCTGCAAGGACTGAGCAGTCCAAGTCTAAGTCAAGGGCAAAGCCCCAACAATTCAACAAGCTTGCTGTAAATAAGACAACAAAGACAATACCTAAGCAAAGTACAATAAGTTTGAATGCTGGTGCTGTGGCAAGGTTGACCACTTTGTAGTGGACTGTTGGCACAATGTTAATGCCAAAGTGAGTACCAGCTACTGGTGGAAAGCCAGTAGGTAGTCTTGTCAGATTGCAGACTAACAAGTACCAAGGACCCAAGAATTCTTGGGTTCTAAGGTTCATTAATCTGTTTTGCATGTGAGTCCAAGTGGCCATACCCCAACATGGTACTTGGACAGTGGATGTTCCAGACATATGACTGGAACTAGAAGATTACTAAAGACTACATTCAAATAAAGATGGTCCTAAAGTTACCTTTGGTGGTTCTGAAAAAGGAATCATCAAAGGATTTGGTACATTTCTAGTAACTTGGTTACCATTACTCAAGTGGCATATGTTAAAGGGTTGAAACACAACCTAATAAGTATAAGTCAATTAAGTGATGTAGGGTATGACATCTCATTTGTTAAAAATGGTTGTCATATCAGGAGGTCAACTGATCAAGAGATCATTTTGACTGGTTATAGGAAAAGAAATGTCTATTGCTTAGACATTATGGTTGAGAACAATGGTTCTCCAGTTTGTCTTGTAGCTGATGAGACAGTCTCTTATATGTGTCAAATGGCACAAGAGGCTAGCCCATCTTAACTACAAGACTATTGCAAACTCTTTAGCAAAGAGTTAGTGAGGAATGATCCTCAAGTTAAGTGTGTTAAAGATGGTATTTGCTCAGCTGTGTCAAAAGGGCAAGCAGATTAAATCCACCTTTAGGAGCATAGAAAACAAAGATGCTGTGAGTGTTTTTATACCTCTTGCATATGGATCTCTTTGGTCCAATGCCAGTTCACAGCTTAGGTAGGAAGGTCAATACCTTTGTAGTTGTAGATGACTACTCAAGGTTTTCCTGGGTGTTCTTCTTAATACAGAAATCTGAAACACCTAGTGTCTTCCATAGCTTTGTCAAGCAATTCAGAATGAACTAAACAGTACAATGGTCAAGATTAGAAGTGACCATGGTACTGAATTTCAGTCTGATAACATGACAAAACTATGTGAAGACTTTGGGATATTTCAAGAATTCTCTTCACTTAGAACACCTCAGCATCAAAAATGGCATTGCTGAGAGGAAGAATAGGACCTTGATAGAGGCTGGTAGGACCCTATTAAGTGATACATCACTGCCAGAGTATTTCTGGGCTGAAGCAGTTAATACTGCATGCCATGTTATAAATAGGGCTACCATCACTAAAAGGCTTAAAAACCCCCTATGAAGTTGTGAAAGGCAGGAAACCAACCTATCCTACTTCAGGATCTTTGGTTGCAAATGCTTCATACTTAACAATGAGAAGTCTTACTTGACTAAGTTTGCTGCCAAGTCCCAAGAGGGATTTTTTGTGGGTACAGTAATAACAGTAAGGCTTATAGAGTCTACAACTTGACTACACAAGTTGTAGAAGAATCTGTGCATGTAGTTTTTGATGAGACTAAACTTATTAATAATGAGTTGTCTAGTAGTGTATGCAGCCCCACAGGTTGACAAAGAAAATGGACAAGCTTACTATAGAAGAAGTGCCTGCTGCAAGACAGCAAGTAGAAGACAGTAGCTGTTGTCCAGGGGGAGAACTACATGTGCCAATTACTGAAGAAATACAAGGAGTACAGCATGATGGAGATGCTGAAGTGGTTCAACCAGAAGTAGGTTGCCTCCAGCCAACAGGCATCTAAGAGATCATCCAGTAGAGCAGATTATTGGAGATCCAAGACAAGGAGTACAAACCAGGAGTAGAAACATGAATGCAACAATCTACTCCACCTTTTTGTCACAAGTTGAACCTAAGAAGTTTGAAGAAGCAATACAAGATCCACAATGGACTGAAGCAATGCAAGAAGAGCTTAATCAGTTCAAGAGGTGCAAGGTCTGGGAATTAGTTCCTAAACCTAAAGACCACAATGTAATAGGAACTAAGTGGATCTACAGGAATAAGATGGATGAACAAGGGGTCATCATAAGAATAAGGCTAGACTGGTTGCTAAAGGATATAGGCAAGAAAAAGTATTGATTTTGATCAAACCTTTGCTCCAGTAGCCAGACTGGAAGCCATAAGGATGTTCTTGCCTATGCAACCTATCAAGGATTCAAGGTTTACCAAATGGATGTCAAGTCAGCATTCCTAAATGGTAATCTTAAGAAGAAGTCTATGTGGAACAGCCTCAGGTTTTGTTGATCCAACTCTACCTTATCATGTCTATAGACTTAAGAAAGCTTTATATGGGTTAAAGCAAGCCCCTAGGGCTTGGTATGAAACCCTATCTAGTTTCCTCATTGAGAACAAATTCTCAAGGGGGAAAATAGATAAGACTCTATTCCTTAGGGAATCTAGAGGCAAAGTAATACTAGTCAAATATATGTAGATGACATTATATTTGGGTCTACTGAAAGCAGCCTTTGCAAAAAGTTTGCAAAACTTATGCAAGGTCAGTTTGAGATGAGTAGTATGGGAGAGCTGAAGTTTTTCTTGGGTCTCCAAGTTAATCAGACTGAGAGTGGTTTATCCATATGTCAGTCCAAGTTCACCCTAGAACTCATAAGGAAGTATGGTATGGATTCATCCAGCACCATGAAGACTCCTATGGGGTCAAGTATGTCTCTTAGCAAGGATGATGCAGGGAAACCTGTAGATGAAACCTTGTATAGAGGGATAGTTGGCTCCCTATTATACTTGACTGCTAGTAGACCTGACATCATGTATGCTACATGTGTTTGTGCCAGGTATCAAGCCTGCCCTAAAGAGTCTCATTTGACAGCAGTCAAAAGAATATTGAGATATCTAAAGGGCACTCCCTATCTAGGCCTCTGGTACCCTAGGAATGGAGATTTTGATCTAACAGGTTATTCAGATGCAGACTTTGCAGGATGCAAAGAAGATAGAAAAAGCACTACTGGACCTGTCAATTCCTAGGTGGGAGACTAATTTCATGGAGTAGCAAAAGCAAACCAGTGTGGCTATCTCCACTGCAGAGTCGAGTATGTGTCTGCTGCAGGAAGTTGCTGTGCTCAACTTCTGTGGATACAACATCAGCTAGAGGACTATGGATTTCAGGGTAAGTAGAACTCCACTTTTCTGTGATTCTACAAGTGCTATTTCAATAGCAAATACCCTGTATCCCATAGTAGAACTAAAACATATTGAAATTAATATCATTTTCTTAGGGAGCATGTAGAAAGAGAAGATATTTTATTAAATATGTTAAAACTGATAATCAAGTAGCTGATATGTTTACTAAGCCCCTAGAAGAAGCTAAGTTCAATAGATTCAAAATTGAACTAGGAATGATAAACTTGAGTAAGTTTACTAATTGAAAATGGCTGAAGAAAAGTGCAGTAAAGCTGTGTCGACACAAGGAGCTGTGTCAACACCCAGTGAAGCTGTGTCTACACCAGAAAGTGTCGACACTTGGAGCTGTGTCGACACTCAGTAAAAGTCTGCAGAGACTAAGTTAAAGTGTCGACACTCAGAAGAATGTGTCGACACTCAACTGAAGAGTCAGCACTTGAAGTATGTGTCGACACCCAACATAATGTGTCGACACACAACCAGAAGAGTCAACACTTGAAGTTTGTGTCGACACCCAGCACAATGTGTCGACACACAACCAGAAGAGTCAACACATGAAGTAAGTGTCGACACCCAGCACAATGTGTCGACACTCAGCTAAAGACTCAACACTTGAAGAAAGTGTCGACACATGGAGCTGTGTCGACACTTAGCAAAGAACAGAATTATCAACAAAATATTCTAAGTACAAGTGTCGACACTAAGGGAATGTGTCGACACTCAGCTGAAGTCTCAACAGAAGAATCAAGTGTCGACACAAGGAGCTGTGTCGACACTCAGCAAGTATCAACATAGAAGACTATGTGTCGACACCAAGAAGCAGTGTCGACACTTGACAGATTCAACACAAGAAGTTGTGTCGACACAAAGGAGATGTGTCGACACTTAGAAGAATTCAGCTAAAGATAGAAGATCAATTACTTGTGTCGACACTCAATTCCTGTGTCGACACATGCAGAAGAATCTATGTCGAGACTTAGTATCTACAACACTAGGAGTTGTGTCGACACCTTGTAGACTTGTGTCGACACTTACACAATTGGTGTCGACACTTGGTCTATAAGTGTCGACACTTAAAGACAGAAAGTCTCGACACTTTCAGACAGTTAGAGATTTTCAAGAATTGACTGGATGACTTGACAGCTGCCGTTCCAGCCGGTCTACAACACCTGTCAGAGATGTCAGAAGTCAGTTATGGACCGGACCAGCCGGTTACCATGAAGAAGACCTATAAATAGGCTCATACAGTTTACAGAAGCAAGTGGTTGTGGTTGTTGTGGTTGTAGTAGTTGTTCAGATTATTGTTCAACAAGTTATTGAAGTGGTACACAGAGTATCAAATCAAGAAGATCTAGCTGTTCAAGTGCAGATCTAAGAAGTTGGAGAGAGAGGGCTCCATCCAAGAAATCAGCCTTTGGAACTAGGCTGAGAAGAAGGGTTCAGATATATTCTGGATCTTAAGAAGCAGAGATCAAGGATCAACTGCAGGAGGATTCATTCTTATTCAGTTCTACTCAAGAAGCTTTGAAGAAAGCTAAGTCAGATTGAATCCAACTGAGTTCTTCCAAGAACTCATCAAGAAACTCTCAACTCCCCTCTTTTGTTTCTAAGTTGTTGAGTCAATATTTGTAAATTCATTTTTAACTTGTAGGATCCTTTGGATCTGAGTGAATTGTAAGCCTATAATTATAAAGGCTGAGGGTAGGGCTTGAGAGCCTGAGTGTAGGAGATTGAAATCTCTGAGTGTAGGCCTTGTTGGCTGAGTGTAGGCCTTTGGGGCTGAGTGTAGGCCTTGATTGGCTGAGTGTAGGCCTTTGTGGCTGAGTGTAGGCTTTGGGATAAAGCTGAGTTGTAGGGCCTTGGGCCTGAGGCGTAGGAACCAATTTGGATTCTGAGACAGTGGAGAAGTTTGGCCGAATCTAGTACACTGCTAGATAGGCGAAGGGGGAAAGTGGATGTACCCATATCTTGGGGAACCACTATAAACCACTGTGTCTGCTGTACTGTGCTGTGATTGTTGCTGTGTATGCTGTGTGTTTGCTGTGATAAAATAGTTAGTAATCTGTGATATTAACTGTTTGCTGCAATTAAAGTTTAAAACGGATTAGGTCACCTATTCACCCCCCCTCTAGGTATTTAGGTACCATATCTTTCACATGCACAAACACGGTTAAATTCAGTCTTATCTAGCGCACAAAATAAATCATTTATTGCCTTAGCGTTATTTTTACATCGAAGCCTATCAGCTTCGTCCCATTTGTCCTTGGGTTTCTCCATAGAAACACTTCCTACAACAGTAATAGGGGCATTGTAGCATGTTTCTACCATGCCCCAAACATAAATATCTAGTGCTATTAGAAAGCATCGCATTCGAGCTTTCCAATAGTTGTAGTCAGTGCCCGTGAATAAGGAAGGTCTACTAATACCTTGCCCCTCAGAAAACGCGTGCGTGTTTTGTGCCATTACTCCCGGTGGTGAAACCGTTTTTGGAGTAACCTCCTCTGATATCAAGTGTTGGATCTTACGGCCCCCTTAGGGGGGGGGGGGTGTGAATAAAGATACTTTTTAATTTTCTTACACAATCTAAGCAACCTTTACAAAATGAACAACAACAATGGAAGAGAGCAAATGAACATAAGCTAGAAACAACAATGATATATTTCAAAAGAGTTACAATGAATACAATGCGTCTCTATAGAGCTAGAGACAAAGGCTCATGAAATAAATAATTTGCTGGTGTATTCGCCGGTTCTTCTACCAAGAACCGCCAGGCTAAAGCGTATCTCTCCCTAGATCTTGCTACTAGCCTCCCCTAGACCTAACCTCGATCTAGACGCTGCACACAAGACACTGATTTCTCCCTAAGCCACACAAGGACTTGGACGTCACTCACAAGGCGGCGATTTCTCCCTAAGCCACTTAAGGACTTGGACGCCATTCACAAGGCGGCGATTTCCCTTCCGATTACAATGTGAAAATAAATGAAAAAAATAACAAAAACAACTTAAGCAATTTAGGCTAGACACTCCCTTCAAACAAAGCGCTGAAGATGCCAATGAATCCTTGCAAGTGATGCTTTGAATGCTTCGCACGTGTCGTCAATCTTCCGCGCTATTTGGCCTTCTTAGAAGTATGGAGTATCTCTCAGTTTTGTAGCTCTCTGGATTGTCTATGAAGGTAAGTGCACTCCAGGTAATGAAAAAACCGTACCTTTATCAGAAAATGCGAGGCTTTTATATTCTGGCGCTATCGCCGGGCGATACTGGGTATCGCCATTGAGCGATAGTGGTAACTGCTGCCACGTGTCCCACGAACTCCTCATTTTCGCATCGCACAAACATTGAGCACCGAATCATGCACTATCGCCGAGCGACACTAGATATCGCCATCAGGCGATCGCGAAATAATGGTAGCCACGAATTTGTCGAACGTCGAGCGAAAATCGTCGAGTGGCGCTATCGCTGAGCGACAATGGATATCGCCATCTGGCGATAGCGAAATAATGGTAGCCATGAAATCGTCGAACGTCGAACGAAAATCGTCGAACGTCGAACGAAAATCGTCAAATGAAAATCGTCGAACGTCGAACGAAAATCGTCGAGTGGCGCTATCGCCTGTGGCGATAACTACTATCGCCTGGCGATATCTCCAAGCAATGATTTCATCGAGCGGAATTGCATCGAGTGTCGAACGGTGTTGTGTCGAGCGGCACTATCGCCTAGGAGCGATACCCAATATCGCCTGACGATATTGCCCTTGTTCAATTCTGACCTGATTCAACACCAAACAAATATTAGTTATACACCTGTGTTATCTGCACACATAAAAAAATCCAAATATCAAATACAAACAAGATTTGTTATTAGCAAACTAGGAAGCGTGGAATGCATGCTCCAACAGTATCGACCCCAAAATGTGGAGGGCGAGACCCTGAGTCTCACCTGGAGTGATGATGAATTGAAGCGCTTTTTTCCTTAAAACATGTAAGTGGTGCTTTGATTTTTAATAAAGTTCTTTAACGCAACATTGCTGTAGCAATAAGTTTGCATGAAGAAGTGAAGTGTACTTAGACCCCGAGCAGATACCGCTATCAGGCTCTCACCTAGCTGACAGGGCTGGATGTCACTCGATGGTGTCAACCTCCAGACCCCGAGTAGATCCCGCTGTCAGGCTCTCACCTAGCTGGCAAGGCTCTAAGTCACTCAGTGTTATCCTTAGACCCCGAGCAGATCCTGCTGTCAGGCTCTCACCTAGCTGACAGGGCTGGATATCACTCAATGGTGTCAACCTCCAGACTCCGAGCAGATCCCACTGTCAGGCTCTCACCTAGCTAGCAGGGCTGGAAGTCACTCGATGCCATCCTTAGACCCCGAGTAGATCCCGCTGTCAGGCTTTCACCTAGCTGACTGGGCTAGATGTGACTCGATGGTGTCAACCTCCGGACCCCGAGCAGATCCCGCTGTCAGGCTCTCACCTAGCTGGCAGGGCTGGAAGTCACTCGGTGTCATCCTTACACCCCGAATAGATCCCACTGTCAGGCTCTCACCTAGCTGACAGGGCTGGATGTCACTCGATGGTGTCAACCCCTGGACCCCGACCAGATCCTGCTGTCAGGGTCTCACTTAGCTGGCAGGACTGGAAGTCACTCGGTGTCATCCTTAGACCCCAAGCAGATCCCGCTGTCAGGCTCTCACCTAGCTGACAGGGCTGGATGTCACTCGATGATGTCAACCTCCGGACCCCGAGCAGATCCCGCGGTCAGGCTCTCACCTAGCTGGCAGGGCTGGAAGTCACTCGGTGTCATCCTTAGACCCCGAGTAGATCCCGTTGCCAGGCTCTCAACTAGCTGGCAGGGCTGGAAGTCACTCGATGGTGTCAGCCTCGGACCCCGAGCAGATCCCGCTGTCAGGATCTCACCTAGCTGGCAGGGCTGGAATTCACTCGGTATCATCCTTAGACCCCGAGCAGATCCCGCTGTCAGGATCTCACCTAGCTAGCAGGGCTGGAAGTCACTCGCTGGCGTCAGCCTTGGACCTCGAGCAAATCCCGCTTTCAGGCTCTCACCTAGCTGACAAGGCTGGATGTCACTCAATGATGTCAACCCCTGGACCTCGAGCAGATCCCGCTGTCAGGCTGTCAACTAGCTAGCAATACTGGAAGTCACTCGGTGTCATCCTTAGACCCCAAGAAGATCCCGCTATCAGGCTCTCAACTAGCTGATAGGGCTGGAAGTCACTCGATGGTGTCAGCCTAGGACCCCGAGCAGATCCCGCTGTCAGGCTCTCACCTAGCTGGCAGGGCTGGAAGTCACTCGGTGTCATCCTTAGACCCCGAGCAGATCCCCCTGTCAGGCTTTCACCATGCTGGCAGGGCTGGAAGTCACTCGCAGGCATCGGCCTTGGACCTCGAGCAGATCCTGCTGTCAGGCTCTCACCTAGCTGACAGAGCTGGAGTTCACCCAGGGAAGTCCTACACTCTCCAGGTAGTGCCTAACAAGCTTGGCCCTTCTAAGAATAAGAGAGGAGAGCTCGGCATAGGCGAGTTCGGGCTAGCCACTTCAGCTCGGCCTCAGCAGAAGGGTGGCGAGCCAGGCCCTTGGACCTCGTCGAAGGGAGGCGAATCCCTCCAGGACACCTCGCCCCCACTATGTTTTACTTGGAACAATTTAGCGAATTTGGTCTTATATTCATAAGGTTATGGGCCGCTCGCAAGCGAGCTGGGGTGCGTCCTGAGAATTGGCGAGCTCTCAAAATGTGCTCTTATGGGCGAGTCCTAACAACTATCCTACTCGCAAAATCTATCTAAGCGAGGTCGCCCAAGGAAGCGTTCGCGAGCAAGCAGGGCACAGCTGTGACATACAAAAAAAGAGAAGAAGAGAAAAAGAGGGGACAAAAGTTATATCAAAAGTTTATATTTCTTTAAACGTCAATAGTTACAGGGGGAGCTCGCCTCGGCAAGGTTACAAAAAATGAAGAAAAACATAATATCAACCCGTTCCCCCCTTGCCGGACTGATGATCACTCCCCCTTCTCCAGAGAGGTCCTGGAAGCCCTTCCCGAACAGCGCATCGAGACTGTTTTCCTTTTCGCTGGGCGGCGTCGCCGGGAATAGGCTCAACATCAGATCGCGGACCGAGATCTCCTCGTACCCCTAAACCAGCACTCCAGTGTCCTTCATCATCTAGAGGGTGTATTCGGCGGCCTGGATGGAGTTGATCCGCATCTGCTCGTTGAGGTCGGCCTCGCCAAAGATCCTCCGCCTCTTATAGGGGAGGGTAGAATCGGCGTCGCTGGCCGGGAAGAAGATCTCCGACTGGAGGCAGACCTCGCGGTTGAGGTTCTGATTCTCATCCTTCAGCCTCACATTCACCCCCTCCAGCTCGGCAAGCTGGGCGCTCAACTGGCCAATCTCCTCCCCCTGCTCGGCATTGCGAGCCCAGAACTCCCCGTCGGCCTTGGCATCCTGATTAAAAAGGAAGATTTGTTAACAACAGTTCAAAATATTTGAAGTAAAAGAGGGAAGAGGAAGCCTGGTACTCACCAATCCACCGGTGGCCTGGGCGAGAAGACCATCAGCGATGCCGAGCTGCCTCGCCTGGTCGACGACCTTGTCTTTGGCGATGTCGCGGGCTTACTCGGCCTTTTGAAGTTGGTTGCTGAGGACGAAGCTGCGGCAGACCAACATGTGATGGAGGTCCATGGCTCGCAGGTGCGTCTACATGCCCTCATGGCCGAGCTGCCGCATGTTCATGCCCTTGTAGGCCTCGGCGTCCTCCCGGCCATAGAGGCTAAAGCCGAGGGCATACGCATGATCGGTGGCGGGCTCTCGGTCATTCCAGGAGGGGTGAAGGGTGGAGATGGAAACCCGGTGGGCCAGCTCGTCCCACTGTACCATGGGCTCGCTCGCCGAGTCTTTCCACCGCCCACCAAAGCTGAAGAGGGGATGTTCTTTCGGCACGCCGAGCTCGCGAGCCATCCTCTTCGCGGAAGGAGGAGGAGAGCTCGCCGCAAGAGGAATAGAGGTCTCACTACCCTTCCGCCCCTTGCTGGTGATTTCCTTCAGCAGGCTCTCCGGCGATGCGTCGAGGATGACTTCAGGCGAGCTCATGTATTTGGGGATGGATTGATGTTGTTGTTGTTTCGCCCGCGGAGCCAGCAAGGCTCTCCACATCGTTTTGGGTAGTTGTTGGCGATGGTGCGGGTTCGATCCCGCATCCTCAGGTCGCCTCTTACTAGACGAGGGTTGGGAGACGGCCGCCTCATCTCGGCAGGCCGCCGTTGCTGCCTTCTCGCGAGCAAGAGGGTCCGGGTATAACCCCGAGTCCGCAAACGGTGGGTTCATGGGGATCAACCGCTCTCCTACATAAAATAACTTAGAAAAATTTCGTTGGCAAATATGGCGAGCAGAGCGGCAGAGTAGACAGTACCTTCGCCGGGCAGGACGGGGCAGAGCGTGTCGAGGCCCCTTCGCAGGAAGGCGACCTCGAAGTCCTTGTGGAGGAAGTACTTGTGGAGGTCAGCATCATTGTCGGACACGGCCGGGGCGCGGTAGACCTCCTCACCCTTCTGCTGGGGAGAGTAAGGGATGTTGCCGAGATCTCCCTTGATGAAGGCGATCTTGGTCATCCAATTGTGGTGCTTGTTCGCGATCTCGTGAACTTTGATCAGTGAGCCCCCGAAGTAGGCGACCCCATCCGGCGTCGCCTTGTAGGAAAAGAGCTTCCTGAACATAATCAGGTTGAACTCAATCCTTTCTCGCTGGAGGTAGCTCGCGAACGCCACCATCATGGCGATGGTGTTTGAATTCAGCTGCGCGGGCACCGCGCCGTAGTACTTCAAAATCTACCAGATCTTCGGCCAGAGGGGGGGGGCGCAGCCCTACCTCAAAGTGTGAGATGGGGAAGGCGAGCTCATCATCGTAAAAAGTGTTGATGGCCTCCCCCTACCTCGGCCGGCGCGCCTCGAAGCCTTGCGGCACATGTTCGGCCACAAACTCGTCGAGCTCATCCTCGCTGGTGTGCCCTTCAAAGAAGCAGTAGTCAGTGAAGTGCTGGGCGCACTTGGTGCGGCCATCGACATCAGGGTTGGTCTTGCCCATGCTCGAAGAAGAAGGGGTGGAGCGCGAGTAAGAAAGAGAAAAGCATATTTTCTGCCTGCTCCCCCCTATTTTGCTACAAGTTGTGTAAGACCATTTGAATGCTGCATGGTAGCATTTCTTTCTCATCCTTAATCTGATAGCACTTGATCAGAGCAGCATTTCTTTCTCCCCTGGATTTGATACCACTTAATCAAGCATTGATGCCACACTTGATCAATCTTTGATGCCCTTTGATACCACTTGAATTTCTTCTTTCTCTCCTCCTTTTGACTTCTGAAGAATAGTCAGGGAAGAGCTGGCTTGTGTTGATGTGCTTCTCCCCCTATTTGATTATAGATGATACCCTTGGTACAACTGCTAGCTGCCTCTTTATATGAGGCAGATTTTGCTCCTGCAACTGCCTGACTTGCTCCCCCTCAATAGGAGCCAATTTTTCCATTAATTTTATTAATGGTCACTTTGATCTTCTTACGACTTAAGGTCTTCATCTAGTGCAAGAAGAACACATCCTGCACGAAAACTAAATCTATAGGGAGTGACAAAATCTAGACTAGGTTCAACATACCCAGCTCAAACTTGAAGGTGTTGAACTTTGCTTCATCTAGTCGCTTAGTAAAGATGTCAGCCGCTTGCTTGTCTGTAAGGACAAACTCAAGGCAGATATCTTCCTTTTCTACATGCTCCCTAATAAAATGATATCTAATTTCTATATGCTTAGTCCTGCTATATCAGACATAATTCTTAGCAACAGAAATATCACTTGTAGAATCACAATAAAGAGGTGCTCTACTTACCTGGAGGTCAAAATCCTGGAGTTGATGCTGAATACACAACAACTGAGCACAACAGCTACCTGCTGAAATGTATTCTAACTCTGCAGTTGATATAATAACACTTGTCTGCTTCTTGATACTCCAAGACAATAGTATTCCTCCTAAGAACTGACAGATTCCTGTTGTGCTTTTCCCGTCTTCTTTGCATCCTGCAAAATCTGCATCTAAATAGCCTATTAGTCTAAAATCACTATTTCTAGGGTACCATAGGCCAAGATCTGGTGTTCCCTTAAGATTTCTCAAGATCCTCTTTACAACAGAGTCGTGAGATTATTTTGGGCAGGTCTGATACCTAGCACAGACACATGTAGCATACATGATGTCAGACCTACTAGCTGTGAGGTATAGAAGGGAGCCAATTATCCCTCTATACAAAGTTTCATCAACAGGTTTTCCTGCTTCATCTTTGTTTAAAGGCATACTTGTCCCCATGGGAGTTTTCATGGTGGAGGCATTCTCCATTCCATATTTCTTGATCAACTCCCTCGTAAACTTGAACTGGGATATGAACAAGACATCATCAGTGTAAGACCCCTCCCCTTTACCAAGGAGGCTCCCGGTCTTATGCACAGATCCACCATCTTATGGTGGCACTAACACACGGGTTAGTCGACACCGCAACACGTCGATCCTGCCAGCTAGTACGATCATATAACCTGTTCGGCCAAATGAGAGAAAGAAGTAAAAGCAGTGAAATAATTAGTGCCTAACCACCTAGAGGGGGGGGGGTGAATAGGTGTAATTCCTTTTTCTTCTAAGGCAGAATATCTATACAATTGCTTAATCTGAAATAGCTAATTTAATAGCTAGCGCAGCACAGAATTCACAGAATCACATAATCACAGATTGCACATAGAGTTTATAGTGGTTCCCCAAGGTTTGGGTACATCCACTTTCCCCCTTCACCTATCTAGCAGTGTGCTAGATTCGGCCTAACTTCTTCTCTTCACCTCAGATCCTCAGATCTTACAGCTCAGAACCCTAATCAAGGTTCCTACAACTCAGAGTGAGTCCACACTCCTACAGCTCAGGCAATCTGCCCTACCTCAGCCTTCAACAAGGCCTACAACTTAGAGATAACAATCTCCTACAACGTAGGCTCACAGCCCTACCACTCAGAGATCTAAGTCTCCTACAACTCAGCCTTTATAAAATAGGCTTACAGCACAGATCTTAAACAGATCCTATAGAAAAATAGATTTCACAATGTATTTTACCACCACCCAGGTAGAGAGAAAGGATGGATGGCTTCTTGATCAGTTCTTGGAAGAATTTGATGGCAGAGAACAACCACTCTTAGCTTTCTTCAAAGCTTCTTGAATCTGAACTCAGTAGGGTTGAACTCCTTTGAAGTTGATCTTCAATCAGCTCCTTTCTTGAAATTCAGATCTCAATCTGAATTCTTATTGGCAGCCTGGTTTAGCAACTGCACTTCACTTCAATAGATGGAGCTATCTCTCTCTAACTTATTCTTAGATCTTCTCAAGAAAATATTCTTCTGTTTTTTATGTATACTCCTTTTTTTATCAGTTCATCAATCTATTATCATCTTCAGTTGAAGGAGAATGCCTTTATATAGACTTTCTCCATGTTAAACGGCTGATCCGATTTCTAACAAACTTCTGATAGCTCTGACAGTAGCAGTAGACCGGTTGGTAATGTCAGCTGTCAAGTCATCCAGTCACTTCTTGAAACTCTGTCTCTGTCAGAAAATGTCGAGACTGAACTTCTTCATGTGTCGACACAAGTAGACTAAGTGTCGACATAAGTGGACTAAGTGTCGACATAAGCCTTAGTGGTGTCGACACATCTCCTTTGTTGTTGATACTGCTTCTCGACACAGCTTCTGTAGAATGTGTCGACACTAATTCTGTGTGTCGACATAATTACTTCTTTTCTTTAACTTAGTTGAAACTCTACTGTATGTCGACACAAGTCTTGTGTGTCGACACAGTTAATGTCGACAAAGTCTTCTATGTGTCGACACTGCCTCTTGGTGTCGACACAGTTGATGTCGACAAAGCTTCTGTGTGTCGACACTGCCTCTGTATGTCGACACAGTTGATGTCGACTAAACTTTCTATGTGTGTCGACACTGCCTCTTGGTGTCGACACAGTTGATGTCGACTATGATTCTCTGTGTGTCGACACTGCCTCTGTATGTCGACACAGTTTCTTCTGGTGTCGACACAGCCTTTCCAAGTGTCGACACAATTAACTCCAAGTGTCGACACAACTTTTCTCCAGTGTCGACACAAGCCTTCATAAGTGTAGACACAACTTCTCCTGGTGTCGACACATGGACTTAGAAATTTTTCTGCATTCCTGCATTTACTTAACCTGCACATATAAACTCAAAACAACATCAAATACACCTTGATGCATATCATTGAGTAAGGTGAGGCCTCTTCAAATCTGGTACATATTTTCCAATGTACCCAACAATCTCCCATATTTGGAGAAGTCATAACCCTTAGTCAATGATATACATCATTCATAACAAATACACATTATGATGTATAACAACATTATATGACAGGATAACTTCTAAACAAAACATGCATAACAAGTCATCACAAAATAATAATGCAACCAGAATGAGCATTAATTATTGTTTTGTTTCAACTTTCAAAAGTTTCTAATCAAAAGTTTACATAGATTTCAATACTAAAGATTACAAAGTTGTAAAATCAAGTAAATCTAATCTAAAGCTGATCTGACTCCTTGATAACTATGCCTTTGCCTGATTGGATCTTGGCTTGTACTGGAGTATCAGTATCATCAGCTGGCTTCTTGCCCTTTAGATCTTTCTTCTTTTGCTCTTCAGCCCTTATTCTTTGCCTTTCAAAGTAGTGAAAGGGCTTTGGGAAATATTTGCTAGGCTCCTGAGCATTAGGAGGTAGCTTCCCAGCTTTAGCCTTTCTTCTATATTGAACAATGACTTCTTGCCTGGCTTCATGCTTTAGCCATTCTTGCTTAGTGTGCATTTTGCCCCTATCATGGGTCTTATCCTTTACAACTTTCCAAGTAGTCAGTATAATGTTCCTGGATGTTGGACTCCACTGCTCAAAATCAGGATTCAACTCAGCCTGTTCTCTGAATGTTTTCTTAGATAATAGATCTTCTTGCTCTTTATTCAAAACTGACTCTGACATTTCTACTTTCTCAAGGATAATATTTTGAGCACCTTCTGGAGGGCTGTACATTGACTGTACTTCTTGGTGAATCATTTCAAAATATGCTGGATGGTAAATGACCTGAGCAACTTCAGCTTGATCACCTCCAAAATAAGCAGGGTGTATACCTGACTCAGCCACATTGTCATCATCATAGAGGGGTGGATATCCAAGGGTGGCTCTGATGCTATTAGAGCTCCATTTAGCATGATCAGAGCCTGCTTTGACTAACACTCTCTACCCCTTTTTGACTTCTCTTGCAACATGATCCCTGAGGTTATCTTTTAGAAATCTGATTTGTTCATCAAGAAAATTTACACCATCTTTATAAAAAGTCTTTAACTTCAGTAGCTGTGTAGAAATTGTCTTTTGAGATTGCTCAATAGCTGTTTTTACAGCAGCTAGGCCTTCCTGTAATTGTTTGTCAAAATCTGCCTTGACATTAGTCCTTGCTTCAGTCTGAGCAGTTGCAACATTGTTCAGTTCTGTAACAATCACATTATGTGATTCTGTCAGATTATTATTCATTCTAAGTTGATTCTCTAGGACATAGTCTTTCTTAAGAGCTATATCATCAACTTGAGTCTTGATTTTTTCTTGATGTGTGGCTAGGAAAACCACAGCATTGCCACCTTTGTGAAAACAATCAGTCATTTCCTTCTTATGCTGATTTACTTCAAATCTTATAGATTTAATATCTGTAGCCAAGGAGAGTTACAAATCTTTATGAGTTTCATCCATATATTTCTCCATGACAATCCTTTGTCATCCAACTTTACTTGTAAAGGGATCAACAAGGAACTATAATCTGTAGCTGGGGCAGATTGAGGAGCAGTTTGTAAAGCGCTCTTATAACTCCGGCTTCTTCTTTTGAATACCATTAGCTTCCTCTTTTTGGCTTGAATTTCTGCTTCATCTTCTGAAGCTGAGGTACTGACAATATCAACTCTGTCTTTAGGACTAGGAGGAAATTCCTGTGCAGTCCTAGGAAGCTCCACCTGAGTTCCTTGCTCCTCCCTGTTGGGTATTACATCCACACTAACCCAGATTTGATGAAGTCACCCTGGAACTAAGATGAATTAAGTTGTATTTGATGCTTGGGTTGAGTTATATGTTTACAGGAATTTCACTGGGAAGTGTAGACCAATGGCAGTCCACAGTGGGTCACCAAACACAGGAACTGTGCAATGTAATCCCTCATTGCATATTCCAAGGTGTTGACTCATGTGTGGTCTCTCTATTGGGATACACTTCATATTCAAGCTATTGGACCTTGGGAAAAGAATTGGAAGTTGACTACATTAGAAGAAAGAGTTTCCAACAACAAAATTCTCTAAGTCTTTTACTCGAGTAGGTCCATAACAATTCGAGTAGATTGGTTATAATTTACTCGAGTAAAGAAGCTTTATAGTCGAGTACTTAAGTGTATCTCTCGTGTAGCTAAGTCATGTACTCGAGTAGACTTAATTATATACACGAGTAGCATGTTTATATACTCGAGTAGATCATTCATTATACCCGAGTATTAAAGGCTTCACTCGTCAAAATTCTTCTAAGTCATGGACTAGAGTAAATACACTCATATACTCGAGTAAGTATACTCATATACTCGAGTAGATAGAAACATACTCGAGTAGTTCATTGTACCTACTCGAGTAGATCATGTCTCACTCGTGTACTTTGTAATTTCCCTAACTCCAGGATTTTTCAAGTCTTTTACTCGAGTAGAACTTTCACGTACTCGAGTAGATCACCACCTCTCGAGTAGTTTAGTTCAACTACTCGTGTAGCTGCTTGCTGACGTCTTTATAAATTATTCCAAGTATTCCACTCGAGTAGTCCTTCATGTACTCGAGTAGTTTATGTAATATACTCGAGTAGTCTTTCTTGTACTCGAGTAGATCCTTCATGTACTCGAGTAAGTCACTATACATACTCGAGTAGTTCCATCTGCTTACTCGAGTAGTTGATTTTTTCCTACTCGAATAGTCTATCTTTATATACCCGAGTATGTTCTCCTTCATGTACTCGAGTAGTTATTCAACTACTCGAGGAGCTCTTCTCTTACTCGTGTATATGGCTGAACTTTCCTGAAATTTTGTCTAAGTTTTTTCTGACGGGATTTTGAAATCACGCGACTTGATTGGTCCACGTGTACATCATTATGACCGATTATGACCGTTACTTTCTCCTATATAAAGTCTTATTAGAAAATGACAAACCCTAAGTATTCTCTAAGCTTTCATTGTCAATCTACTTTAAGAAAGTTTTTCAGCCGACTCCTCTCTGTTTTCACGAAACGGAAGCCGCCGCCGCCATCTTCTCCGGCCACCACTTCTAATTTCAGAGGATTCATTCTGAAGAAAGTTACAGATCGAGATCGACATCACTGCTCGTCTTCTCTCTCTGATTCTGTAAAAGCAAAGAAGATCCAGATCTGGGCCGAGATTTTCTTCACTGATTTCTGAAAGTGCTGCAAAGATCATAAGAAGAAGATTCTGGCCGTTTCATCAGATCTGATTGGATTTACTGTTTGTATAACTTTTCTAAAACTTTATTAATCTTGTAGGAGAAAGTTTCTCCGAGTGTAGGAGTTTTTCACTCCGAGTTTGCAGGAAGTGTTATCTTCCGAGGTGTAGATCCCGTTGTTTGGATAGAGTTTTTAGGAACTTTGTTCCGAGGGTAGGATCGGTTTTTCGATCCGAGATAGTGGAGTAGCCGAGTCTAGTTGATTGCTAGATCAGTGAGGGAAAGTGGATGTACCCAAGGTCGGGGAACCACTATAAATCTTGTGTCGTCTGTGATATTGGTAGATAGTTCTGTGCTGTGCTCTAAATATTTTTTATTCCGCAAAAGACGCACAACTCACCTATTCACCCCCTCTAGGTGATTTAGGTTGACAACAGTTTTCTTTCAATTGGTATTAGAGGGAGGTTGATCGTCAAAAGGTTAACACCTTGATCAGATCCAAATCTGCTGTCTGAAAGATTCTACCATAAAATGGACAAGGGCAAAAATTTCACCAAGCTTCCACTGTACAACAAAAATAACTTTCCCATATGGAAAGAAAGGATAAAATTTTTCATGGAAGTTGTGGATCCAAGGATCTTCATGATCGTTGAAGAAGGCCCTTACGTTCCCATGACTACGTCCACTATCGACCCTACCAAGAAAGTTCCCAAAAAGCTAATGAATCTCGACAAAGACGTGATTGCACTCGTCTCCCTCGACAAGAAAGCTAAGAACATTATAGCAAGTGCAGTCGATGACTCAATGCTGTAAAATTTGATTCACTGCCAATCAGCTAAGGAGATGTGACATTCCTTAGTCACTTTGATGGAAGGAACTGAAGAAGTAAGGGATGATCGGAGATCCCTTCTCAACCAGAAATATGAAGCATTCCGACAAGGGAACAAGGAAACAATTGCCGACACCTTTGAAAACTTCTTCAAAATTGTGAATGGCCTAAGGGTGTATGGCTGTGCCTTCACCAACGGAGAACTAAACGACAAATTCTTGAGATCCCTAACCAAGGAATGGGATAACAAGGTATGCGCCATCAGTGAGTTCGGGAAGCTAGCTGAAACGGACCCGCAAAATCTCTTTGGAAAGCTTATGTCTTATGAACTCCAAATCAATACAAGAAAAGCTGAAGAAGGGAAAGGCAGGTCTGCACTCAAGGAGAAATATGTCGCTTTGAAGGCAGACACCTCCAAAAAGACTAAGGATGCATCCCCCGCTCCAGCTCCAGAAGTTGATGAAGAAGAAGAAACATCGGAGCATAGCACTTTAGGCTCTGAACTATCTGAAGGAGAGTTTTCCTTACTCTCAAGGCAATTCAAGAAGTTTCTTAATAAAAAGAAATAATGGAAAGGCAAGGATGCCTCTCACAGAAGATCGCAGCATGATGGCGATCGACAAAGAAAAGGCTCAAACAGGCACGAAAGGTACAATACTAAACAGAACAAATACGTTTCAACTGACATCATTTGCTATTGCTGTAATAAGCCAGGTCACGTCATTGCTGACTGCCCTCATAAGAAGAAGGAGGGTGGTAGAAGAGAAGAGAATAAATCCTCACACAACAAGAAGAGGAAAGAGAAGAGCCTCATAGACAAAAAGAGCAAGACTCTTAGCGACTCCGACTCATCTAAGTCAAGTGAAGAAGAAGAAGCTTATTTTGGGCTAATGGATCAAACAGATGATGAACAAGAGCCCCAGTTCACTTGGAAGGTAAACTCCCATACCCCTCTTTCAGACTCTGAAGTCTCTGAACATGATTGCGAGGGTAGCTCCTCTGACGATGAGTCAGAATTAATGGCCCAGTACAAGGAGTTAATCATGGCTTAAGATAAATGTCGTCGAGTCGTGAAGACTCAGGCTAAGGAGATCAAATCTCTAAAAGCCGAAGAGAGCATCTTGAGAGAGAAAGTCGCAAAGACTGACTCCCTCGAAGAAAACTTCAATAATGCTATTGAAGAATATAACAAGGCTCTTTAGCACCTTGACCTTAAGGAGAAGATCATCAAAGAATTGGAAGCCCAACTTGCGGCTGAAAGGAAACTTGTTGAGAGTTTCTCGAAGCCCAAAACTGTTCTTCCATTCGTTGCTGAATTCTCAACAAAGGCCAAGGAAGCTGGACTAGGCCATGAAGAAGCTCCTAGTAAATCCTCTAGGAGAAACAAGAATCAACGGAAGAATAAGGCCGCCAAAAAAGGCCTTAGCGAAAGAGAAGGGGAAAGCCCCTCAAGATCAAACTACATTCAAGAAAGTCATCTTTCCGACAAATGAGTTTGATTTTGACTCATCCTATGGGCACTTTGCTAGGCCTACCTATGTAGAGCCAAAGTTCCGCTATCAAGGATGGACTCGACCCTGAAACTTTGGCGAAAGTGTCTTTAAGGCACCTTATGAAGAAGTTATTCTTCAGAGCTATGGCCCTTTCAATCATGGGCATAACTTCAAGAAGGCACCAAAGACAAAGCATGTTGTAGAGAAGCCCATAAAGGAGAAGAAGCCGTGTGATTGCCATCATCATGAGGCATCTTCCTCCAAGAATGCTGCCCCTAATAGACCACAATTCCAAAAGGTCAAGCAGGAGATCTTGAGGCAAAGGTACAACAGATTTGACTGTTGGTGCTGTGGCAAGGTTGGTCACTTTGCCATAGATTGCTGGTTCAATTCCAGAAATGCTGCAACCCCTCATTTCAGCAATATGAGAAAGACCACTCATAATGCTAACACTCGTAGGGGGGGGGGGGGGTACTCTAACCCGAAACCAAGGACCCAAACGTGTTTGGGTTCCTAAGGCAAATTGATTATGATTGTAGGGATGTCCAAAGGCCAACAAAACTCCCATCTGGTACTTGGACAGCGGATGCTCTCGGCATATGGCCGTGACTAGAAGCCTCATTCCGAACTTTACTCCAGTCATGAACGGACCAAAGGTCATCTTTGGAGGTTCAGACCGTGGAATCACTAAAGGCTATGATATGATTACTAACGACAATGTATCCTTCTCGGATGTGGCTTATGTCGAAGGATTGGAACACAATCTCATAAGCATAAGCCAACTCTGCGATAAAGGATACATAGTTAAATTCCATGCTGATAAGTGCTTGATAAAATCCGTTGAAAATATGGAAACAATTATATCCGACACTCGAAGCAGGAATATTTTCTGTTTAAATTTCATCTGTATAGATTCCTCTACACCAGTGTGTCTTTTAACAAAAGATAGTGCATCTCTTGGTGACCAATGACACAAGAGACTAGCACATATTAATTTCAAAACTATTAATAAACTATTTTCAATGAACTTAGTACGTGATGCCCCAAATGTCAAATATGTCAAAGACAGACCTTGTCATGCATGCGTAAAAGGCAAGCAAACAAGGGCTACCTTTAAAAGCATTATTGGTAAAGACTCTAATAGATGTATCCATCTATTGCACATGGACTTGTTTGGTCCACTGCAAATTAGAAGTTTGGGAGGTAAGGACTATACATTGGTAATTGTTGATGATTACTCGCACTTTGCGTGGGTGTTATTTCTGAAACACAAGTCAGATACCTTCGACATCTTTACAAATTTTGTCAGGCAAGTCCAGAATGAATACAACTGCTCCATAGTCAAAATCAGAAGTGACAACGGAACAGACTTCAAATCTGGGGCCACGACAGAATTCTGTGAAAGCTTAGGTATCTTTCATGAGTTTTCCTCTCCTCATACTCCACAACAGAATGGAGTGGCTGAGAGAAGGAACAGAACACTCATAGAGGCCTGCATGACCATGTTGAGTGATGCTTCACTACCGGAGTACTTCTGGGCTGAGGCTGTCAACACTGCATGCCACATGAAAAATCGAGCACTCATAAACAAAGACCACAATAAGACACCTTACGAACTTCTGAAAGACAGGAAATCAACAGTCTCATACTTTAGAATCTTTGGTTGTAAATGCTTCGTACTTAACAATGGCAAGAATCATACCACCAAGTTCAGCGAAAAGAGCTTTGAAGGTATTTTTGTAGGCTATAGTAGCCATAGTAAGGCATATAAGATATTTAATAGAAAAACCCTGGTGGTGGAAGAATCGATACATGTTGTATTTGATGAGACGAGCCTGCTGCAAAGCAATCCGTCTAGTGTGTTCATTGAAGATGCCGGTGAAAAGCTGAAAGAAACTAGCTTGGATGATCCGTCCAAAGACAAAGGCGAGAAGTTCATTAAGATCACCACTCCAACTCCTATTGGAGAGGCCGATGATCAAAATGAAGAAGTCATCTAGGATGAAGAAATCACTCCAGTGATTGAAGATAATCCAAATGCAAGAACTCTAGAGCACAGACATCTGAAGGATCACCCCATGGACCAGATCATAGGAGATCCCCGGGATGGTGTCAGAACTCGAAGAGGTACAACTAATGAGAATCTTCATTTGAGTTTTCTCTCACAGGTTGACAACCGTTTTCTCTCACAGGTTGACAAACCAAGGCTAAATGCCGCCTCTTCCGTCTATTTAGTTAATTTCCTTTAAATTAATTAGATGTAATTTAGGGTTATATGTATGAAATTCCGAAAACCCAAACCTACACGAAATCATTTCGTTCTCTCGAGTACCCTCTATCATTTCGCCTCCTCCGCCGCTGTTGCAGGGCCGCTTCCCTCCTCACCACTTCCAGTCAACCGCAACCATGACCGCTTATTCCAAGATAGGCGTCGGATCAGAACTCGTTACCACAGGTATTGCAGAGCTCTCAGATGACTTCCACAACCTTCTCATCCTTCTCGACACCGCCGACCTCTCCTTCATCCTCCAGGAACCCTACCGAATTTTATTCAAAGAAGTTGCTGAATTCTTCTCAAACATGAAGGTCAAGCGTCATGGACTTGTCCTAAAATCAAAAGTGAAAGGTGTGAAAATCAAGCTCACCAAGACCTCTGTCTCTCAGCTTCTCCGATTTCTGCTTGTAGATGAAGAAGATGAATTAGATGATGAATACTCTGACTGAATAGCCCTTTTCTGTGGCATTTCTTCTGAAGCTCAGTATATTAAAAGGTCAGACATGAACGCTGAAGGAAAATTTCTAGTTGATATAATTGGCAAGATTCTGCTGTGCAAGACCAACTCCATAAGGGACATTCCTCTATATTTCTTCGACATAATGCAAGCCATTATCTGCCGCAAGAAATATCAGTTTGGGATGCTGATTCTGGACAAAATCAAGGACAATTTAAAATCCCCTAACTATGCCAGAATTATCTCTCTGCTCCTCCATGAAACAAATCCTGAGGTATTCAACTTCTCCAAAGGGACCCCTCTTCATCACATGAATAAGGTCTCCATATCTTCAATTCAGAGATGGGAACTTAAGCTGAAGAATCCTGCTCAAGATGCAAAGATTTCAGAAGTTCCAGAGGTTCCAACTATAGAGGAAAGGACTCCATCTCCCTCTCCTCATCATGTGGCCAGCTCCTCTAGTGCACTAAGTGAGGGGGAGCCTGCTCCTTCTAGCCAAGTCAGGCATCCCTCTCCTTAGCCAGAAATTCCTTCCCTACCTCATACTCCACAAAGTCCAGCCACTCCTTCAGATCAAATACCTCAAGACTCTCTTCTGTCCACAGCTGCTGCTATAGATGTTATGATTGCAGAGCTCACTGAAGAAGTATTGCCCATTCCTCCTCTATCTCCTCCAGCTCCATCCTCTGAATTTCACAAGGACTCCACTCCAGCACACTCTCCTGCACAGTATCCAGCTAGGACTCCAACCAAATCTCCATATGCCCTCAAAGACCAGCAAGACACCATTCTTATTTTTGATGAGCCCTCTCTAGAGCCAGCTGAGGCCCCTCTCAGAAACCTATATTTCTCCATCCCTCATGATACAAAAGAAAGGGATGTTGTAATTCATACCACAAGAGCTGACAGCTCTGTGATCATTGAAGAAATAGCTCCTTGGGTAACTCATTCTCTCCCTACTGCTGCTCCCTCTACTGCTGCTGTTACAGTCTCTTCCTCCTCAGATTTGCTGCAACATATTACAATTCTTCTTCAAGAACAAAGAAATTATTTTGACTCTTCTCTAAAGATAGTAACTGACAAGGTAACTGCTCTTGAGACTGAGATGAGCAGAGGCTTTGCTGAAATTCAGCATAACACTGACAAGCTCAAGTATTTGTTTCAACTTGGTGGCAAAGCCCTTGACCACACGATCATTAGTGTTGGCAATGTTATGGAACAAGGTGTCACCCTTGCTAACAATCAAATAGAGCTATACAAGAGAAATGAAGCTAAAATAATGAAAATCTGTGACGAAGTTGGTCTTTTCAAAGAAGATGCTATAACCAAGCTATCTGTTGAAATCAGAAAGGGGGAGGGTCTGATCAAAGAACTTAAAGAACAAGTAGAAAAATCTGCTGCTCAGAAGTCAGATGTATGGGAAGCTCATGTAAAGACCATTCATGATGATATGCTAGCACAGATACAGAGTGTCAAGTTTCACACCTATGACACTGCTGTCTGGATGCACAATTAGATTCTGCCAGATCTTGCAGTTGACCCCAACATCATTCCCCATCATCTCAACCCTCTAGCTACAGATGTCTCTGCCCCAGCTGTTCCTCTACAACCTTCCTTCTCTCCCAGGCCTGGAGACTCAGTTGCTCCTCTAGATACTTATGTTCTAGGCTGGGAAGAAGACCCTCCTGATATCTTCCTTCAAGCTCCTCCAGAGATCAGAACCTACAAGAAGAAAATGAAGTATGGTGAAGGCCCCTCTGCTAGCAGGACTGCTCCTTCCAAAGCCACTGAACATGTTGAAGCTTGGTCTCCAACTTCCAAGTCTCTAATTTTGGACACACTCAGACTAGTTATGGATCTTAATGAGAACAGGAACATTCATTACAGTTCCCAGGAATGAGAGTTATATGAGAAATCAATGCTAAAAAGGAAGATCCATGACAGAGAGTTTGAGAGAAATAATTCTGCTGCTCCTCCAAGGCCTCCTAAATATTTCCCTAAGCCTTTCAGCTATCTAAGAAGACAGCAAGAAAAGATGGAAAAGCAGCAAACCTAAGCTTAAACCTAAAAGATGTTGAGAGATTGAAATGACAAGTTGTAGACTTGATGTTTTTGGAAATTTACATATATACAATTCTAAATTTCTGTCTAATTATCTTTTTCATTATCTATTGCTTACCTGCTCATGTTTTTCTACTTATTTTCTTTTATGTCTATAATTCACCTTAGTGTAAAGGGTTCTGAATTCAACAAATAGGGAGAGATTGTTGGGTATTACATCCACACTAACCTAGATTTGATGAAGTCACCCTGGAACTAAGATGAATTAAGTTGTATTTGAGGCTTGGGTTGAGTTATATGTTTGCAGGAATTTCACTGGGAAGTGTAGACCAATGTCAGTCCACAGTGGGTCACCAAACACAGGAACTATGCAATGTAATCCCTCATTGCATGTTCCAAGGTGTTGACTCATGCGTGGTCTCTCTATTGGGATACACTTCATATTCAAGCTATTGGACCTTGGGAAAAGAATTGGAAGTTGACTACATAAGAAGAAAGAGTTTACAAGAACAAAATTCTCTAAGACTTTTACTCGAGTAGGTCTATAACAACTCAAGTAGATTGGTTATAATTTACTCGAGTAAAGAAGCTTTATACTCGAGTACTTAAGTGTATCTCTCGTGTAGCTAAGTCATGTACTCGAGTAGCATGTTTATATACTCGAGTAGATCATTCATTATACTCGAGTATTAAAGGCTTCACTCATCAAAATTCTTCTAAGTCATGGACTCGAGTAAATACACTCATATACTCGAGTAAGTATACTCACATACTCGAGTAGATAGAAACATACTCGAGTAGTTCATTGTACCTACTCGAGTAGATCATGTCTCACTCGTGTACTTTGTAATTTCCCTAACTCCAGGATTTTCCAAGTCTTTTACTCGAGTAGAACTTTCATGTACTCGAGTAGATCACCTCCTCTCGAGTAGTTTAGTTCAACTACTCGAGTAGTTGCTTGCTGACGTCTTCAGAAATTATTCCAAGTATTCCACTCGAGTAGTCCTTCATGTACTCGAATAGTTTATATAATATACTCGAGTAGTCTTTCTTGTACTCGAGTAGATCCTTCATGTACTCTAGTAAGTCACTATATATACTCGAGTAGTTCCATCTGCTTACTCGAGTAGTTGATTTCTACCTACTCGAATAGTCTATCTTTATATACCCGAGTATGTTCTCCTTCATGTACTCGAGTAGTTATTCAACTACTCGAGTAGCTCTTCTCTTACTCGTGTATATGACTGAACTTTCCTGAAATTTTGTCTAAGTCTTTTTCTGACGGGATTTTCAAATCACGCGACATGATTGGTCCACATGTACATCATGATGACCGATTATGACCGTTACTTTCTCCTATATAAAGTCTTATCAGAAAATGACAAACCCTAAGTATTCTCTAAGCTTTCATTGTCAATCTACTTTAAGAAAGTTTTTTAGCCGACTCCTCTCTGTTTTCACGAAACGTAAGCCGCCGTCGCCGCCATCTTCTCCGGCCACCGCTTTTAATTTCAGAGGATTCATTCTGAAGAAAGTTATAGATCGAGATCGACATCACTGCTCGTCTTCTCTCTCTGATTCTGTAAAAGTAAAGAAGATCCAGATCTGGGCCGAGATTTTCTTCACCGATTTCTGAAAGTGCTACAAAGATCATAAGAAGAAGATTCTGGCCGTTTCATCAGATCTGATTGGATTTACTGTTTGTATAACTTTTCTAAAACTTTATTAATCTTGTAGGAGAAAGTTTCTCCGAGTGTAGGAGTTTTTCACTCCGATTTTGTAGGAAGTTTTATCTTCCGAGGTGTAGATCCCGTTGTTTGGATCGACTTTGTAGGAACTTTGTTCCGAAGGTAGGATCGGTTTTTCGATCCGAGATAGTGGAGTAGCCGAGTCTAGTTGATTGCTAGATCGGTGAGGGAAAGTGGATGTACCCAAGGTCGGGGAACCACTATAAATCTTATGTCGTCTGTGATATTGGAGATAGTTCTGTATTGTGCTCTAAATATTTTTATTCCGCAAAAGACGCACAACTCACCTATTCACCCCCCTCTAGGTGATTTAGGTTGACAACCGTTTTCTTTCACTCCCCTACAGTACTCACTTGCTCCTCCTCAATGCTGATTTGCTCCACCTCAAAGTCTGCTTTCTCCCCCTCAAATTCAGGTTGCTCCCCCTCAGTTCTTGTTTGTACTAAATCTGGAAACAACTCTTCAAGGGTGAATTATTATTGAGTAGGGACTGGAGATTCTTTTATATCTGGAGCATCAGCAGCAGCAGATGTATCCTCCATGATAACATCCTATGCTTGACTATTTAGTTGAGTTGGCTGGTCAACATAATTCAAATATTCAGTTAGTGTTTCATCCTTATTATTAAGAATTGATTGATTAACCTCTTGAATTACCTCAAGAATAGTTTGTGTAGCCACTTCACTTTCCAAGTGAGTTGGCTCTTCCTCAAGTTGAGGCTCCCACTGCACTTGAGCACTATCTGTAGGGTCTTGTGCAGGAATGTCTTGTGCTGGAGATTTTTCAGGAATCTCTTGCCTCTCCTCATCAGGCATGTCCTTTGTTAGGACTCTATCCCATCTGGAGATTATCCTAATATCCATTCTCCTCATATGATTAATTTTGGATCCAGTAGCCTGCTCCATTATTTCTGGAATTGTTCTAGTCAAGTATAAACTCATTATCCTTCCCAGATTTGGCTTCTTAATACTTTCCTTAATCTTTTCAAAAACTACTGCTGACCAATCAGTGTTTAGTCTGAATATAATCCTGGTCATCAGGCTGAACATATAGGCAGAAATCCTATCATGTCCCCCTGGCTTGCAGAGAATAACTTTGCCAACCACTTTTGAAAGAAACTTTCCTTGTAGATTCATTCCTTTTCTGTTCATTGCTGAACCAATCTTCAAGGTGGGATCCAATCCACACCATTGAAGTGCTTCCCTAGTCTTTGATGAAGGTACTTCTACTTCTTCTTGAGTTCTTGGAAGTTGAAGAGTTTTTCTCAAGCTCTTCAATGTAAGTTTAACCTTAGTTCCTTGAACTGTAGACTTGATCTTGAGTCCAGTTGAGTCTAAAGAAGCTGCGCCATAGAATTCTAGTATTTCCTTCTTCTAAATCTTTGTTGGTTCAGATACCAGAAATTCCAGCCCATTTTCTGCAATTAGGGATACTACAGCTTTAATGTCGGGTTCCGCATGATCAAAGGCGTTGCGTACCAGCTCATAGCCTTCGTTGACAATATCTTCTAGTTTTGGCGCCATTAAGGTTGTGTGAAAGCTTGGATTGAGAAGGGAGAAGTTGTCGACACAGGGTTTTGGTCTCGAAAATATGGAGAATGTGTCGACAGAATATAGTGTTGACCTATTTATACCTTTCTAAGTAATGAAGGTCAAAAGTCGCGTCAACAATTTCTTAATGTGTCGACACTGTTGAAAATTGTCGACACAGACTTCTAATGACTCGATATCAATTCTATTTGACTTTGTCGAGTTCGACGATCTGAGGTCGACGAATCTGCGTGTTTACTCTAAGTGTCGACAATACTTCTGGATGTGTCGACACCACTTCTCTAAAGTGTCGACATCGATTCTCTAGATGTGTCGACACCACTTTCCTGGAATGTCGACACCAACTACTATATATCGACACCACTTCTCTGGAATATCGACACCAACTACTATGTGTCGACACAGACAACTTCTTGTGTCGACACAATTTTACTTAGCCAAATTTTGTAAACTAATTTATGTTCAACACACCTATTTCAATTTTGAAATTGTTGAATTTAGTTTCATCTAAAGGCTTAGTAAACATGTCTGCTAGTTGTAAATCAGTACTAATAAATTCTAAAGAGATATCTTCTTTCTCTACATGGTCTCTAAGAAAATGGTATCTTATTTCTATATGCTTTGTTCTACTATGAGAAACAGGATTGTGAGCAATAGAAATAGCACTAGTAGAATCACATAACAATGGAGTTCTACTTACCTGAATACCATAGTATTCTAACTGATATTGTATCCACAATAGCTGTGCATAGCAGCTTCCAGCAGCAAAATACTCAGACTCAGCGGTGAATATTGCCACACTGGTCTGCTTCTTACAGCTCCAAGACACCAATCTTCCTCCTAGAAATTGATAGGTGCCTGTTGTGCTTTTCCTATCTACTTTGCAACCTGCAAAGTCTGC
The DNA here is from genome assembly GCA_039583875.1 of Platanthera guangdongensis. Classification (NCBI taxonomy): domain Eukaryota; kingdom Viridiplantae; phylum Streptophyta; class Magnoliopsida; order Asparagales; family Orchidaceae; genus Platanthera; species Platanthera guangdongensis. Next base: position 88,165,642 of record CM077156.1, read on the forward strand.
ATCTGAATACCCCATTAGTAGAAAATCTCTATTCCTAGGATACCAAAGGCCTAGATTAGGGGTGCCCTTAAGATATATCAAAATCCTTTTGACTGCATTAAGATGAGATTCTTTAGGGCAGGATTGGTACCTAGCACAGACACATGTAACATACATGATATCTGGTCTACTAGCAGTCAGATATAGGAGGGAGCCAACTATTCCTCTATATAAAGTTTCATCTACAGGTTTCCCTACATCATCTTTGCTTAGAGACACACTTGTCCCCATTGGAGTTCTCATGGTAGTGGATGACTCCATACCATACTTATTAATTAACTCCAGGGTGAACTTAGACTGGGATATGGACAAGCCATCTTCAGACTGTCTTACTTGGAGACCCAAGAAGAACTTAAGTTCTCCCATACTGCTCATTTCAAATTTCCCTTGCATAAGTTTTGCAAACTTTTTACAAAGGTTACTTTCATTAGAACCAAATATTATGTCATCAACATATATTTGGACTAGGATTATCTTTCCTTTGGATTCCCTAAGGAATAGAGTCTTATCTATTTTCCCCCTTGAGAATTTGTTCTCAATGAGGAAAGTAGATAGGGTTTCATACCAAGCCCTTGGGGCTTGTTTAAACCCATACAAAGCTTTCCTAAGTCTATAGACATAAGTAGGATTGAGTGGATCAACAAAACCTGCGGGCTGCTCTAAATAGACCTCCTCTTTTAAGTCTCCATTTAAGAAGGCAGACTTCACATCTATCTGGAACACTTTGAAGCCTTGATATGCTGCATAGGCTAGGAATAGCCTGATTGCTTCCAACCTAGCCACTGGAGTAAAGGTCTGATCAAAGTCTATGCCCTCCTCCTGTCTGTATCCTTTGGCAACTAGTCTTGCCTTGTTCTTCACTATGATCCCACTCTCATCAAGCTTGTCTCTATAAATCCACTTTGTCCCTATGACATTGTGGCCCTTTGGTTTTGGAACCAAATCCCACACCTTGCACCTTCTGAATTGATTTAACTCCTCCTGCATAGCTTCAATCCAGTGAGGGTCTTGTATTGCTTCTTCAAATCTCTTGGGTTTCACTTGAGATAAGAAACTTGAGCAAAGAACTGTATTTAAGTTCCTGCTCCTTGTCTGTACTCCTTATCTTGGATTACCAATAATCTGGTGTGCAGGATGATCCTTCAACTATCTAACTGCTGGAGGTAATCTATCAGTAGTTTGACCTTCTCCATTCTCTTCATTATGCTGCACCTCATGTTCTTCATCATCATCTTGAGTGTCTTGTACTCCCACTGGACAACAACCACCATTTTCCACATCCTGCTTTGTAGTTGGATCTTCTCTGATAGTAAGCTGGTCCATCTTCCGCTGAATACCTATGGAGCTACAAGAACTACTTGGTAACTCACTGTTAATAAGTCTAGTTTCATCAAAAATGACATGAACTAACTCCTCTACAACTTGAGTAGCCAAGTTGTAGACCCTATAGGCCTTACTATTGTTGATGTACCCAACAAATATCCCATCTTGGGATTTGGCAGCAAACTTAGTTAGGTGAGATTTGTCATTGTTAATCATATAACACTTGCAACCAAAGATCCTGAAATAGGATAAGTTTGGTTTTCTGCCTTTCACAACCACATAGGGTGTCTTTTTGTGGCTTTTGGTGATGGAAGCCCTATTGAGCACATGACATGCAGTGTTTACTGCCTCACACCAGAAATATTCTGGGGGAGAAGTATCACTCAATAGTGTTCTTCCAGCCTCAATCAATGTCCTATTTTTTCTCTCAGCAATGCCATTTTACTGAGGTGCTCTAGGTGAGGAGAATTCCTGAAGAATCCCAAATTCTTCACACAGTCTTGTCATACTTTCAGATTGGAATTCAGTTCCATGAGTTTGACCACTGAACTATTTAATTCATTCTGAATTTGTTTGACAAAATTGTAGAAGACCTTAGGGGTTTCAGATTTCTGTCTCAAAAAGAATACCAATGAGAATCTAGAATAGTCATCTAGAACCACAAAAGTGTAAACCTTCCTACCTAGGCTCTGAACTGGCATATGACCAAATAAATCTATATGGAAGAGGTACGAGCACCTCACTGAATCCTTAGTTTCAAGGCTATGAAAGGAGAATCTAGTTTGCTTGCCTTTTTGACAAGCTGAACATATTCCATCCTTATAACACTTAACTTGAGGACCATTCCTCACTAACTCTTAACTAAAGAGTTAGCCAATGGTCTTGTAATTAAGATGAGCTAGCCTCTTGTGCCATTTGACACAATGAGAGACTTTCTCATCAGCCACAAGATAGATAGGAGAATTTTTATTCTCACACACAAAGTCTAGGCAATATACATTTCTTTTTCCATATCCAGTCAATATGACCTCTTGATCACTTGACCTTGTGATATGACAACCATTCTTGATAAATGAAATGTCATAACCTAAATCACTCAGCTGACTTATGCTAATTAGGTTGTGTTTCAAACCCTTTACATAGACCACTTGAGTGATTATAATTGAGTTATTAGAAATGTTACCAAAACCTTTGATGATTCCCTTTTCAGAACCACCAAAGATTACTTTAGGCCCATTCAGCATAGGTGAGTAGTCCTTCAGCAATCCCCTTGTTCCAGTCATATGCCTGGATAATCAACTGTTCAAGTACCATATAGGGGCACGACAACTTGGACTCACCTGCAACACAGATTACTTAACCTTAGAACCCAAATAACTTTGGGTCCTTGGTGCAAGTTAGTCTAAAACTTAACAAATCTGCCTGCAGCTCTTCTAATAGGCAGACTGTTACTCTCCTTAACACTGGTATTGTGCCAATAGTCTAAGACATAGTGGCCTATCTTGCAACAGCACCAGCACTCAAACTTATTGTACCTCTTTTTAGGTGCAATCTTAGCTGTAATATTTACAGCAGGTCTTTTATTTTGTGCTGGGGCTTTGCCCCTAGAATTGGACTTAGCAGTCCATGCAATTCTCTTAAACCTTAATCCAGCCTTACCCTTTTGAGACACAGACTCGTCAATCAAGGGTAATATAAATTTTGGCTTAGAAAAACTAGCTACAATCTCCTTCTCTTTCTGAAGTCTGTTTTCCAGACTTTTAATCTGATCATTTTTGAAAGTGATTGTTCCCATTTGAATAATAGTTATGTTCTTCAATTTTGCAATCTCATTCATCTTTTGATCCAACAACTTCTCTGAATCAGATGCAGCCAACTTAAGAGCTACAATTTCCTTAGCCTGATGTTTGGTCAGGCTTTTGCTTCTCTTATGTGCCTGCAATAAATCTCCATATTCATCTATCAACTGATGAATATCTCCTTCAGATTCAGACCCATCTTCATCTATTGATGGAGATGCATCTGATTCTGACCCAGTGAAATAATCAGAACCTACAGATACACATTTTACCTTACTGGGGCCAGGCTGATCCTGACACTGGTCTTCTTCAAACACTGCCATCAGTCCTTTGCATTGAAGGTCTTCTTGCTCATAGATAGGTTCCAGCAATTGCATGAACTCATCCTCTTCTTCTGCAAACAAACCAATATATGCCTCAGCTTCAGATTCTGACTCTGAAGTTGATTGATTTGTCAAACTTTTCTCTTTCTCAGCAACCAAGGATTTCTCCTTCTTGCTCTTATGCTGAGAATTCTTTCTATTAGCAGACTCCTTCCTCTTGTCTGGACAGTCAGCCACAACATGTCCAGCTTTGTTGCAGCAATAACATATAATCTTGGATGTAGTAGACTTGCTAGGCTTAGTCCCATTCCTGTCCTTCCTGGATGATTTCCTCTTTTGATAATAATCATCCTTGGACTGAGATGTGGAAGGCTTAGATCTCCACTGCTTCTTCTTTAAGAATCTCTGGAACTGCCTTGTGAATGCTACAAAGTCTTTATCTGAGTCACTGCTATCTGTACTGGGATTATCTGAATTTTCTGAGATCATTTCTACATCTCTCTTAGGAAAAGATGGAAACATTCTCCTACTCTTCTTGGTGGCTTCAATCTTGAAGGCCACTGATTTTTCTGTAGAGTCAACCTTTGTATGTTTCTCTTCCTCTTTTCTGGACAACAGCTGCATCTCATATGACAGCAATTTTCCAAACAATGTTGGAGGAGAAATCTCAGCCAGTCTGGCCACTTCCCTTATGGTACAGATTTTTGTATCCCAATCTTTAGTCAAATACCTAAGGAATTTATCATTTAACTCATAAGTACTGAAAACTTTTCATAAGACATTAGTTCATTGACAATCCTATAGAAATTCTTATAACATTCAGTAATACTTTCATACTTGGCTTGTCTGAAACTCTCATATTCTTGGTTAAGCATAGATTTTCTATCTTGCCTAACCTCTTCAGAGCCCTCCATGTAGACTATCAATGTGTCCCACATTTACTTGGAGGTTTTGCAATGAATTAGATTCTGGAATGTTGAATCATCATTGGCACTTACAATAATATTCTGGGCTCTTTTATCCATTGTAGCCAAGATGATTTCATCCTTAGTCATCTCTGAAAAATCTTTTGGAATTATTTGAGTGGCATCAAGAATAGAAATCTTCATAGGAATAAATGGTCCTTCCTTAACTGTTATGTAAATTCTACGATCAGATGCCTCCATGAATAATCTGACCCTTTCTTTCCAAATTCCAAATATTTCTTTCCTACAGATGGGCAATTTCATTGAACCAAGTTCTTTATGGTTTTATCCTGAACCCATCTTCTTGATCTTAATTCTGCCTTACAGATTACACTCAGACGGTTAAGTCTATCTTTGAGGAACCTCCCTCTGATACCACTTGAAAGAATTAGTGCCTAACCACCTAGAGGGGGGGGGGGGTGAATTGGTGTAATTCCTTTTTCTTCTAAGGCAGAATATCTATACAGTTACTTAATCTGAAACAACTAATTTAACAGTTAGCGCAGCACAGAATTCACAGAATCACACAATCACAGATTGCACACAAAGTTTATAGTGGTTCCCCAAGGTCTGGGTACATCCACTTTCCCCCTTCGCCTATCTACCAGTGTTCTAGATTCGGCCTAACTTGTTCTCTTCACCTCAGATCCTCAGATCTTACAGCTCAGAACCCTAAACAAGGTTCCTACAACTCAAAGAGAGTCCACACTCCTACAGCTCAGGCAATCTGCCTTACCTCAGTCTTCAACAAGCCTACAACTCAGAGATAACAATCTCCTACAACTCAGGCTCACAGCCCTACAACTCAGAGATCTAAATCTCCTACAACTCAGTCTTTATAAAACAGGCTTACATCACAGATCTTAAACAGATCCTACAGAAAAATAGATTTCACAATGTATTTTACCACCACCCAGGTAGAGAGAGAAATGATGGATGGCTTCTTGATCAGTTCTTGGAAGAATCTGATGGCAGAGAATAACCACTCTTAGATTTCTTCAAAGCTTCTTGAATCTGAACTCAGTAGGGTTGAACTCCTTTGAAGTTGATCTTCAATCAGCTTCTTTCTTGAAATTCAGATCTCAATCTGAATTCTTATTGGCAGCCTGGTTCAGCAACTGCACTTCACTTCTATAGATGGAGCTCTCTCTCTCCAACTTCTTCTTAGATCTTCTCACAAAAATCTTCTTCTGTTTTTTATGTATACTCCTTTTTTTATCAGTTCATCAATCTATTATCATTTTTTGTTGAAGGAGAATGCCTTTATATAGACTTTCTCCATGGTAACCAGCTGATTCAGTTTCTAACAAACTTACGACAGCTCTGACAGTAGCAGTAGACCGGTTGGTAATGGCAGCTGTCAAGTCATCCAGTCACTTCTTGAAACTCTGTCTCTGTTAGCAAAATGTCGAGACTGAACTTCTTCATGTGTCGACACAAGTAGACCAAGTGTCGACATAAGTGGACAAAGTGTCGACATAAGCCTTGGTGGTGTCGACACATCTCCTTTATTGTTGATACTGCTTCTCGACACAGCTTCTGTAGAATGTGTCGACACTAATTCTTTGTGTCGACACAATCACTTCTTTTCTTTAACTTAGTTGAAACTCTGTTGTGTGTCGACACAAGTCCTGTATGTCGATACAGTTAATGTCGACAAAGTCTTCTGTGTGTCGACACTGCCTCTTGGTGTCGACACAGTTGATGTCAACTAAGCTTCTGTGTGTCGACACTGCCTCTGTATGTCGACACAGTTGATGTCGACTAAACTTTCTCTGTGTGTCGACACTACCTCTTGGTGTCGACACAGTTGATTTCGACTATACTTCTCTGTGTGTCGACACTGCCTCTGTATGTCGACACAGTTTCTTCTGGTGTCAACACAGCCTTTCCAAGTGTCGACACAATTAACTCCAAGTGTCGACACAGCTTTTCTCCAGTGTTGACACAAGCCTTCATAAGTATAGACACAGCTTCTCCTAGTGTCGACACATGGACTTAGAAATTTTTCTGCATTCCTGCATTTACTTAACCTGCACATATAAACTCAAAACAACATCAAATACACTTTGATGCATACCATTGAGTAAGGTGAGGCTTCTTCAAATCTAGTACACATTTTCCAATGTACCCAACAAGTAGTATATATATAAACAACTAGTACACAAGTCATAGCACTATCAAATAATAATGAAAGCACATAAGTCCAGAATGAGTACATCAAAAGTGAGAAAACGGTGCTTATGCCCAGTACATAATGATAAATCTCCCTCTCACAAATGTCAACAAGTGGAATCTATGCTATCACCAGAAGTCTCGTCCCACCTGACGACGGGCTGCCATATTAGTAGGTAGTGGTGGTATCAGCTCCTCACGTCCTGCCACCTTGTCCTGCTGGTACTCCCTCTCCTCGAGCTCCTAAAAAGATTGGTCACACCGACCGTTAGTTAAAATACTAAGTCGTTTCCTCCACACCTCGCCCCCGCAACTCCTAGGCACTGGGCGGGAGGACGAAGCGGAGGACAACAAGGGGTATAACAAAGGAAACAGGTGATAGTGGAACTATACTAACAGTACATATATGTCAGTTATTTCTACTCCAGCAGTTCTATATATAAGGTACATGAAAGGTATGAAGAACTGAACAGTAACAAGAAAAGTGATGTAAGTAAACAAGTACTGAAAGTAAGCAAGCACTGAAAATAAGCAGAGTAAAGACAACAAGTAAAATAAGCTAATACTACCATCACAGAAGTACCTTAACTTATATGAATGCCCATATAAACTTATAAGTTAAGGTTTCCAGAAATATTACTTATCATATAAAAATTCCATACTAATTTATATAATAAGGATCTATGGTGCGTATGACCTAGTTATGAATGTATGATATGCATGCATTTTATGGCTCATGCAAGTGCAACTCATGCACACGACTCTGTGATCAAAGACCGTTAGTTCCCACTTTTCGGAGCTAGCATCACTCTCTGGTACTACCGTTATGGCTATGATAGCAGTGGAGCAGGAGTCTCCACTCCTAGGTGGGTATACATACTACCGGTCCTAGAACTCCCATACTCCTCTGTACATATCTTAGGTGCACTCTATAGTATTGCATACTATTTGCTGGCTACCCACCAGTCTTTTTGGTCGAGTGTGCGTTCTTGGGGATCGTCCTCCAGACCGCAGTGTAAAACAACCCACTGGGCCCTCAAACCCTCACACCTCGCCAGAGTCACCGTACTGCCATCGGTGTGACGATTGACCCAGTACCGTATAGCCCGCCACAGGTTTATATACATGCAAGATATTCCAACCCGAGCCTCCAGCTCGCAGGACCAACCCGTCCTGAATCCCTCCAACCCATCATGGTTGAGATTGCACATTAGTACCTTTATTCTAAATCCCTCCAACCCATCACGGGTGAGATTGCACATTAGTGCCTTTATTCTAAATCCCTCCAACCCATAACAAGTGAGATTGCACATTAGTGCGTTTATTATGAATCCCTCCAACCCATCACGGGTGAGAATGAACATCAATGTCTTAGCTTATTGAACTACTTTTGTCTAGTGTTCGTTATACCTAGCAGTTTAGGGTTAATCCCAGGACTGCCCAGGGCATGCCCAGTGAAGAGCTCTCAAGGGCACTAGGAGCTATGATGGGTTGAAATCCCAAGCCTCCCTTTCGCAAGGACATTTATTTTTATTAATGTCTACCCATGATCCTTTCCCAGCTCTTGTTGTTACTCTGGAACAAAACAAATGAATTTAGTTATTATCGGGGAATCGGCGGTCTTCCGCCGGTCTCCGTTCTAGCCACTATCCTTAAGGTCTTGCACTCTATCGCTCGATATTATAAAGTGACCTACTAGACACCAATCAGGGTTTGACTTCCCAATATAGTCACCAACTCAACCCTCTATCGTATCCCCTGTGGGTCCCAGTGACATGAACTATATTTTTGCTAAGCGCACCCATGACCTAGTGTTGACCTGTATGTCGTGTCATCCAAACTCTTGGGTCAAATGTTCCTAATTACATATCATGGTTTTTATGATGTGCGATGATGATTGAACTAAGTTTTATTGTTTTCCCAAGGGATTAAGAGACCTAGATTAATTCTTTAATTGTGCGATCGGGTCGCCTTGAACATGAAGTACTATATATAACAGTTCAACCTACCTGAGGTTTTCACTAGGTGTTCCTTAAGGTTAATTAATACTGCCTACCAAGTTTTATAATATTTCCATTCAGATTTCTATTTATTTCCCATTTAACAATAAAATTCCAATTCAACCACTTTACAAATAAAGTACCTCAACTAGTCAACCAAAAATCCTGAGTAAATTAGAAGGTGTTCATGATGATATAATAAGGCTAATTACAGATTTTCCAAATCTTAAACAATGATCTTACCTATCTTATACCAATTTATTCAATATTACCAAAATACCATTATTACGGTTTTTAACATATAGGGACATCCAACAATTCTCAAATAATTTATCACAAACCAAAACACAATAATAAACCATTGTAAAATTTTTCATAATTTTAATACACAAATTTCCCATATTTTTAATTAATTTACAAAAGGGGAAAAATGGTAAATTTTACTTGAAATCCAAGGAAACATTAATAAACATTGCCATAAATTTTTCTAGGAGTGAACTTTGCCCTACCAGAGCTTGTATCAAAAATCCATAATTGAATGAACTTATTCACCCTATTTTCCAATTTATTTCCTAACTAGACACATTTTCCAATAATTTCAAATAATGGGATTTTTGATCCCAAAAATCCAAAATACTCCATGGGAGGTGTATTCCATTCCTATGAGCCTTTAACCAGAGTTTCATGGACTTGCAATGACCTAATTGGGCTAAATTCACATTTTCCCATTTTTGCTAATGTCACCCCAAATTTGAATATGCCAATATCATGCATGTGAGATTTCCCATACATGCAGAGGTCAAAATGACTTGAAATTTGTATAATGGATTCATCTTGACTTAATGAACATCCCACCCAAATTTGGGGGTATTTGGACTCATATATCTCCTAAAATACACCTAAATTATTTTTTAGTATTTCATCAAATACTATAGAAAAATTCTGACCAAAAACTCCCATTTTTGGTCAGACACTAGTTTTACATATAACACAAGCCTGGCAAAAATTTGAAGTCATGGTGACCTATGGTTTTACTTGGGCATTTATTTTAAAATTTGCCCTAGCCTAGGACCAGCCTTGGTAGATTGGACCTACAGGGAGACCTACAACACCAAACTTCAAGTTTAGGGTGTCAATAAATTTAAGACCTAGATCTACAATTTTTATGTTGATGACTAGTTCTGAAATTGCCTCTAAGGGGCCTATTTTTAACATGCAAAGTCACTATAAATGTGTGATAGAAATATTACTGTTCATAATAATCAGCATCATTAAATAATTTGGAATAAAATCGACGACATCCGTTCATCATCCCAAAGAGCCAACAGTTGAGATTGAACCGTCTTGGGCGAGTTTGCTGGCCTTTTTCCGGCCACCTGGGCCGGCGCCACTGCCGGCGGTTATTGCCACCACCTTCGTTGAGGTGGCGGCTAGCGTTTCCCGACGGTGAGGCTGCCGGAGGCGGCGCCTCCGGCGATCACGAGCAAGAAGAAAAACCCAGAAAATTTCACACTTTCTCTCATGGTATCGGGCTCGATAGAGCCCGATGTCTCGCCTAATTGAGCTAGAAAGCTAGCACGAGGTGAGGTGAGGCGAAACGGACCTACAACCTGGCTTGGCGGCGCATGCGGTGGCGATGCTCCATGGACACTGCTTCCTTAGACGAACTAGCCTGATTCACCATTTCTCCAACAGAAGCTTTGCTCCAGCAGTCGAATTCCACTCGTTTCCAGCTCCTGAAACTAATGGTGGGCTTGGATTTGGCTGAGAGTGGCTGTGGGAGAAGTTTGAGTTAAGGGGGGTGGTCGGCCATGGCTTTGGAGTTTCCTCCTGGCCACCAGGTGTCCCCAAACTCCTCCACCTTGTAGGAATAATCCTTGGAAGCTCAGCCAGCAGCTTGGGCAGAGGGAAGGAGGGACACATGGCCTCCATCTCCACTCTTCGTCTCTTCTCTCTCCTCTTTTCCTCCAAAATATCTAAATTGCCCCCATGCATGCATTCTCTCTCCATTTTCAGGAGGGTAGGGACTGTCATTGACTCTTTAGGCTGGTCATGGGCCTTGGCTCATGGGTATAGCCCATGAGAATGGGCTTGGTCTTCAAATCCTTTAAATAGGCCGAAGGTTGACCAAGTTGACTTCTAGGGTTGACTTGGTCAACTTGATGAGTGGGCTGACCCCACTTGATGGTCATGGACCTAAAAGTACCTCCCAACTTGGGTTGGGCCATGGTGGTGCCCTACTTGGGCAAATTGGGCCTTTACGTGTGAGTTTGACCAGATTAGTGTTTAGGGTTGACTTGTGTCAACATGGGTCAATAGGTGACCCAAAGATGTGGCTTATGTTTCCCTTAGGTTGATATTAGGGTTAGGGGTGTAGTGGTGGAACCAATGTGTGGCTAGGACCCCAATTTGGGCTTGTTTGACTTAGGTTATCTTGGGCCCTATAGTGGGTCCCTGTAACTACATCCTAACTCGATGGCTCAACCTAGCCTAAACCCATGACCCCACCATATGCCCTAACCCAACCTAAGTAGAGGGGTCTAATTGGAAATGAGATGTTACAATCAGTGTGTATAACTTGGAGATCCAAGAAGAACTTGAGCTCACCCAAACTACTTTTCTTAAACTTCCCTTGCATAAGTTTAACAAACTTCTTGCAAAGGTTGTCATCAGTAGATCCAAATATAATGTCATTAACATATATCTGGACTAGGATGATCTTGCCCTTAGATTCCCTTAGGAATAGAGTCTTGTCTATTTTCCCCCTTGAGAATTTGTTCTCAATGAGGAGACTAGATAAGGTCTCATACCATGCTCTATGATCAAAATTATAGGGGCTTGCTTCAACCCATATAGAGCTTTCCTAAGCCTATGATCAAAATCAGGCGAGTTAGAGTCAACAAAACCTGATGGATGTTCTACATATACTTCCTCTTTTAAGTCCCCATTCAGGAAGGCTGACTTCACATCCATCTGGTAGACTTTAAATCCTTGATAGACAGTAAATGCAAGGAAGAGCCTTATTGCTTCTAATCTAGCTACTTGGGCAAATGTCTGGTCAAAATCTATTCCTTTTTCTTACCTATATCATTTAGCCACCAGTCTAGCCTTATTCTTGACAATAATGCCATTCTTACCTAACTTATTCCTGTAGATTCACTTAATTCCTATGATATTATGTCCCTTAGGTCTGGGAACCTGCTTCTAGACTCTACATCTCTTGAACTGGTTTAGTTCTTACTATATTGATCCAATACAGAATTGGTATTTGATTGCCTCTTCAAACTTCTTAGGCTCTACTTGTTGTTAAACTTTAGTAGAGTGTTGGGTTGATACTCTTACTCCTGGTCATTACACCTTGGCTTGCCTCACCAATGATTTGGTGTGTTGGATGATCACTTAGATGCCTTACTACTGGAGGCAATCTAACTTCAGCCGGTTTTTCCTCATTGTCTTCAACTGTCTGTTCTTCTTCCTCAACTTGTGAGTCTTGAGCTCCCTCTATACAACACACATCCTTTCTCTTATCTGGACTGCTTGAGCATCTTCCTTGATAGTAAGCTGGTCCATGACCTGCTCTATGTCTGCAAAATTAGAAGAGGAGCTAGGCAGCTTACAGTTAATCATGTTTGACTCATCAAAAACAACATGAACTGACTCATCTATAACTTGACTTGTTAAGTTGTAGATTCTATATGCCCTACTATTGTTGCTATACCAAACAAAGTTTCCATTATGGGACTTAACAATAAACTTTGTTAAATACAACTTTCCATTATTCAGGACATAGCACTTGCTACCAAAAAACTTGAAGTAGGTTAAGTTTGGTTTTCTGCCTTTCAAGATCTCATAGGGAGTCTTCTTGTAGCTTTTGGTGATAAAAGCCTAGTTAAGGATATGACATGTAGTGTTAACTGCATTAGCCTAGAAATATTCTAGGAGAGATATGTCACTTAACAAGGTCCTACCAGCCTCTATGAGGGTTCTGTTTTTCCTCTCAACAATTCCATTTTGCTAGGTTGTTTTAGGAGAGGATAATTCCTGGTGAATCTCTTGCTCTTCACAGAAGCTTGTCATGTTAACATACTGAAATTCAGTCCCATGATCATTTCTGATTTTGACCATAGTACTGTCTAGTTCATTCTATATCTGCTTGACAAAATCTTGAAGACTTCAAGGGCTTCATCCTTTCTGTTAAGGAAGAACACCCAAGCAAACCTAGAAAAGTCATCAACCACAAGGGTATAGACTTTCATACCTAGACTTTGAAATGACATAGGAATAAATAAGTCCATATGCATGAGGTATAAGCACCTCACTGAATCTTTGTCCCCAATACTCTTGAAGGATGCCTTGGTCTGTTTGCCTTTTTAGCATACAGAGCAGATACCCTCCTTAGTGCATTTCAACTTTGAGTCATTTCTGACTAACTCTTCACTAAAGAGTTTGTCTATGGTCTTATAGTTCAGATGAGACAACCTCTTGTGCCATTGGACACAATATGAGGCTTTCTCATTTGCAACTAGGCATATGGCAGAGTCCTTACTTTCACAATTAAAATTAAGACAATAGATATTTCCTCTCCTAGTGCCTGTCAAGATGACCCCTTGGTCACTTGATCTCCTAATTTGGCACTCATCCTTGGTCCTTTCTGTACTAGAGTGTACTCCTTCATCATGCTCATTGTTCTGGTCATGTGCCTGGAACACCCACTTTCCAAGTACCATTTAGGGGAATGGCCACTTGTACTAACCTGCAAGGCATAAATAAGTTAACCTTAGGACCATAATTCTTATTGGGTCTTAGATGCATGTTAGTCTGCTAATAAACATGCCTACCTATAGCTTTTCTGACATGTAAGCTCTCTTTTACTCTTGGCACACTTACATTATACCAGCAATCTATAACATAGTGGTCCACTTTGCCACAACACCAACACTCATAGATATTTTACCTTATTTTAAGAGCTGGTCTAGTGGTTGTATTGACAGTAGCTTTTGGTCTAGAAGGTGCAGCAACAGTCCCGTTCCTTTGTTTCCCAGCCCCAGTTTGACTAGTGGTGGGTCTGAAAGTAGAAGTGCTTGAGATATCATGAGCCCTACCCGCAGCTGCTTTCTTTTCAGAGATCATACTCCTGATGGCCTCAGAGATGCCCAAGTTTGGTCTACTGACAGACTTGCCCTTAGTCATAGAGTGGGTTGGATTGTTCTGAGAACAGACTAGAGCTTTACCATTATGTGAAGGGGCTGATGCACCAAACACAAATGGTCCAGGTTGGGTCATTTGTATTTCCTCATGGGCTGTCTTGAAGTCACTTGCACCCTTGCTATATCTACCACCCTGACAACGAACATCTTTGTTCACAACAGTGGATCTACCATTCTTACAGTGACCATGGATACTTTCTTGGTCATACCTTTTAGAAGGTAGGAGAACTCTCCTGAAAGGAATAGGAGTCTTGGAGGTTAGTGGCTACACTGGAGCCTTGCCCTTCCTTTTTGGATTGGCAACTGTAGTGCTTTCTTTGAAGCCCAGGCACTTTTTACCCTTTTAGGAAGAGAAGGTGTCTATCAAGGGAAGAACTAAACTGGGCTTTGAATAACTAGCCACTATTCTCTTTTCTCTCTCCAGCATCACTTCCAGATCCCTTATTCTATTTTCTTGGTACTCAATGATACCAATCTGAATGAAAGATATAGTTTCCAGCTCACTGATTTCTTTTATTTTCTGATCCAATAATTATGCATGGTGGGAAGCAACAAGCTGAAGGGAGGATATTTCCTTAGCCTGTTCCTTGGATAGCATCTTGATTTTCTTGAAATCATTCAGCAAGACAGCATATTTGTCAATTACAGAATTGACATCTTCCTCTGATTCAGACCCATCTTCATCACAAGATTTAGATGCATCTGAATCAGGACTGGTTTCATATCCAATTTCAGTGTAGTGGCTGTAATGAGAATGTACCTTTGATTGACCAGGCTGTTCTTGGATAGATTCTTCATCTGAAATAGCCATTAGGCCATAACAACAACTGTCTTCTTCTTCTTCTTCATCCACCTATGTATCACCATTTGACTGTAATAGAGGGGCCTTGACTTCATTCCTGGAAGCAGGATCAACTTCTTCAGCAATAGAGCCAACATATCAATGAAGTATGCTTCTTCAGGTTCAGCTTCAGCAGAATACACCCTAATGTAGGCTTTATCATCCACTTCTCTTTCTGATTCTGAAGAGGAAGAGTTAGTCCAGCTCTTTTTCTTCTTAGCTATGAAGGATTTCTCCTACTTGCCCTTTTGCTTATGGTCCTTCTCACTGGACTCCTTTCTTTTGATAGGCAGTTGGGTATTACATGCCCTGACTTGCAGCAACAAAAGCAAACCACTTTAGAAGAAATATGTTTGTTGGGTTTAGAACCATACCTGTCCTCCTTAGAGGATTTCTTCCTACCCTTATAGTAGTCTTCTTTGGGATGAGCTGAGGAGTGTTAATCCCTCAGTCCGCAACATACTACAAGATGCCAAGCCACCCTTTCAACATTTGCGGACTCAGTTAGGCAGTCCGCCCAGTCCGGAAAAGCAGCGGTAATCGGACACCAAGGATGATCCCCCAGCGACGGACTCAACTCTCTGTTTGCTAGTCCGCCATGCCTTTGGATCTCTGGATTCTCTACGACGACGGACACAGTGTCTCGTCCGCCCAGGCCGCCGTCCTCCAGCAGGATAGCGTCTAGCAACAGTAGATGGAAGCTCCAGCCCGCGAGCCCAGTCCGCCCCTTCTGCGCGGACTGTCGTGTTCTTTCTTTTTGCTTCCCGTCATCGCTGCCCGGTTCTCCTGTACCCCGGACAGTCGGTTATTTTAGACCTGCCCATTTGGGCAGGACCCCCATCCTATAAATAGGGGGGAGGTGGTGCATCCAAGGCACGCTGACTCGTGCCCAGGAGCCTACTTGTTAAAGGCTGCGGACTCGAATCTTGTGCCTTGCGGACTCCTCCTTGCTCTACTCTTGTCTTCCTTTCTCATTTGCTTGTAACCAAACCTTTCTTCAATCAAGGAAAATCCCGTCGCAAGAGAGGCATTCAGGCCGCGACGGGCGAAGTCTATTGTTGCCGTGGCTCACGGCCCTGTTGTTCTTCCTGCTCTCATCCGCTTAGTAGATTGCTGCTCGCAGTCTCTCCTCTCCTTTCTTTTTCCTTATGCTTGAACCATTAGCTGGTGGTGCTTGATCCCCTTTGCATTTTCGTGCATCAACAGTTAACACACGACCTTCAGATTCGAGTGTCATTTCGAATTCAACGGACAGAAATGTCACTCCGCAGAGCCCGCTCTTCAGACTGCTCCAGTTCTTCAGAGGACTCCCTCTGGGATGCAATCGAGCAAGCTCGCTTTGAGGCCGAGCAGTCCCGCAGGCAGACTGACTAGCGTCTTGACACGATCAGCCAAGCCCTCCTTGCACTAACCCAGCGGCTTGCTCCTCAGGCCATACAGAACCAGCGGACTCGCCAGTCCGCCAGACTCCAGCTCGTCGAACTCCACTTCGGCAGTCGCCAGCCACTCCTCGAGATCCTGCCCAGTCCGCCGCCCCTCTGTGCCCTCAGGAGGAGCAGTTTGCTTTCAGGAATTTCTATAGAGAAGCTGCCAGGGGCACTCCTGCCCGCTAGCTTCATTTTGCTGACCGCCAGTCCGCCGAGCCCGCGGACTCCCCTGCTTCAGTCCGCCCCTTCTACCCTGCTAAGTTCGAAACTCCGTCTCCCTTTATTGATCGAATCCGATGGGAGTCGGCTCCGAACAACTTCAGGGAGCCTCGCCTTCCCTTCTATTCAGGGGAGACTGATCCAGTCTCTCACCTCCAAGCATTTGAAGGGGCAGTTGCTTTGAGATGCCTCTCAGACGCCATCAAGTGTAAACTCCTGGTAACCACTCTCGAAGGACAGGCGAGAGAGTGGTTCTATGAGCTGCCTTCGGGCACAATCTCTTCTTTCGCTGAGCTTCGCAGCGAGTTGTTGCTGAGGTTTGCTACCTCAAGAAAGAGGAAGGATGGGCCAGCTGCCCTCTTTGACATCAAACAAAGGGACAACGAATTAGTGGCGCGATTCGTTGATTGCTTTCAAAAGGAGATCGAAGGGGTAAGGAATGTGAACCCCGATTACTATAAGGTTGCCTTGATCCATGCCCTCCGGAAAGGCCCCCTGAAGTTTAAAGCAACAACCAAGGCACCTGAGACTAACCAAGAGCTGATCGCCATGGTGAACCGCTTCATAGAAGGCGAGAACGCCAATCCTACTTATGTTTCATCCCTGACAGCTAAGGCTGAAGGAAGGGATGCCTCCGCTTCTTCTTCTCACAGCAAGCCCCCTCGACCAGATTTCCTGCCTCATTCTTAGAGAGGCTGGAATTTCCGCCATAAGAAACCTTTCCTTGGACATCAATAGTTTCAGGAGCAGAGACTGCCGTTGGCCGCCACTCCCACCATTCCGTTGCAAGCTCTTCCTATCCTCCAGCAAGCAGCCTTGCCTGCTCCAAGCCGATCTGATGCAAGCCCCATGGAGGATATTGCAGATCTGGACCTTCACGAAGTCATCCAGATCTTGCAAAAGAGATTGGAAGAAAAGAAGCAAGAGCCTCAGAGAGTGTGGAGGCCAAGGAACAATGCGCAGTACTGCCAGTTCCACAAAGTGAAGGGCCACTTGACCGAGGATTGCAAGGCCCTTCGCATGCTGATAGAGAAGCAGCTTGCCGAGGGCAAGATTGACCTGGGCAAGAAGGACTCTTCTTCTTCAAAGCCATCCACCTCCAAAGGCAAAGAAGTGGCTGAAACTTATCAAGAATGTGTGGAGGTTGAGGACGAAGCTGTCTGGGGCCGATCAACATCCCGGTTGAGTGCTTCGACGCATATGATGAAGGGGTTCTGGGATGCCTCTTCTTTATCCATGGTGGAGCAGGGACTGATTCTACTCGGAAATCTTCAATCTCTAGGGTCACTCGAGCAGAGGTGGCCTCTTCTTCTTCCGTTGCTCCTCCAAGTGAGGTCGTCACCTTTGGCCCATCTGATCTACCCCAAACAGCGAATCTGTTCGACGATGCAGTAGTGATCAAGGCTGTGATTGGGGATTTTTCAGTTGATAGAATTCTTGTTGACACCGGAAGCTCAGTCAACCTCATGTTCAAATCGACTTTTGAGGCCCTGAGGACTGGAAAGCCTTTGCTTTACACCGAAGGGCCACTCTATGGCTTCTCAGGAGAAAGAAAAGAAGTTGAAGGTAGCGTCATCCTGCCCATGAAGCTTGGAGGGGCAACTAAGCAAGTGCAATTCATAGTGGTTGACGCTCCCAGTAGCTATCATGCCATCTTCGACAGGCCTCTATTGAACAAGTATCAAGCGGTGGTTTCAACTTACCACCTTGTAATCAAGTTCTTCATAGATGGACGGATGTGCCGGGTCAGGAGTGACCAAAGCAGAGCAAGGGAGTGCTACATTCGCACTGTCAACATGGTCGATGCCAGCCCTTCCCTTGCTCCAGCAGCAGCTGCGGAAGCCTCTCCAAATTCAGAAGCTGTTGTTGATGGAGGTGCTCACCTGGAACCTGCCCAGGTGACGCAAGGAGTCCCCATTGCTGTGGGGGAGGAGAGAAAGCTCTCCATCAACTCAGAGCTGCCCGAAGATCAAAAGGCCGAGCTGATCTCCTGCCTGTTGAAAAACTTGGATGTCTTTGCCTGGTCAGCAGAAGATATGCTAGGCGTGGATCCAGATGTTGCATGCCACCACCTGAATGTTGATCCCAGCTGCAAGCCTGTGCAATAAAAGAAGAGGGATATAACAACAAAGCTTGCTGAGCCAATAAGGGAGGAGGTCACGAAGCTCCTCAAGGCGAATTTTATTAAAGAAATTCAATACCCCTCCTGGATATCTAACCTTGTAATGGTTAAAAAGCCAGGAGGAAAATGGCGCATGTGTGTAGATTTTACTAAACTCAATAAAGCATGCCCCAAAGATTGTTACCCCTTGCCTCAGATAGATTCTTTAGTTGATTCCGCGGTAGGGTACTCTTGCATGAGTTTTTTAGATGCATTTTCTGGTTATCACCAAATAAGAATGAATAAGCCTGACGTTCCTCATACGTCGTTTATTACCAATGATGGTTGCTATTGCTACCTTGTGATGCCCTTTGGGCTTAAAAATGCTAGTGCAACCTACCAACGGATGATGGACCGTGTGTTTAACCATCAAAAAGGAAGAAACCTAGAAGTGTATGTAGACGATCTCTTGATCAAGAGTAAGTCGTTTTCGCTGCACTTTCAAGATCTAGCAAAGACGTTCGCTACTCTGCGTAGATACAATATGAAGCTCAATCCGTTGAAATGCACCTTTGGGGTGAGTAAGGGGAAGTTCCTTGGTCATCTCCTTACTCCGGAAGGACTTGCCCCCAATCCTGATAAAGTGAAAGCCATTCTTGATATGCCTACCCCTCGTTCACCTAAGGAAGTTCACAAGTTAGGGGGGAGGCTAGCAGGTCTTGCGAGATTTCTCTCTCGGGTTGGAGATAGGAGTGCTCCATTCTTTAAAACTCTTCGAGGAGCATCCAAGTTTGAGTGGACAGAAGAATGTTCTCAAGCCTTTGATCAGTTGAAGAAGCAACTGACCTCAACACCTCTGCTTCAGAGCCCCCGACCAGGAGAGATGCTTTTCTTATATTTAGGAGTTAGCCCTGAGGTTGTCAGCTCCGTTCTTCTTCGAGAAGAAAGCAGGAAACAGTTCCCAATCTACTTTGTCAGCCATATTCTGAAAAGTGCCGAGACACGGTACCCGATTCTGGAGAAGTTAGCCTTGGCACTAGTCATGTCAGCTCGCAGACTCCGTCCATACTTCCAAGCGCACTCGATTCAAGTCGTTACTGATCAACCTTTGAGAAGTGTGTTGGAGAAACCGGAGCACTCAGGCAGGCTATCTAAATGGGCAATAGAGTTGAGTGAATTTGAAATATCTTATGTGCCCAAGACAGCCATCAAAGCTTAAGTCCTAGCAGACTTCCTAATTGACATGCCAGAGTCCAGTTCTGATCGAGCAGAAAGGTCACCTTTGGCTTGGACCATCTATGTTGATGGTGCCTCAGGCAGAAGTTCTTCTGGAGCAGGAGTGGTTCTCATTAACCCAAATAGTGTCAAGCTAGAGCAGGCCATCAAGTTTTACTTTCCAGTAACCAATAACCAGGCCGAGTATGAAGCTTTGCTAGCAGGCTTGAGACTTGCAAGGGAACTCGGAATCGATCATGTTCATATCAAGACCGATTCTCTTGTGATGGCGTCGCAAGTCCTTGACAACTTTGAAACAAGAGAGGCGATCTTGAAGAAGTATTTGGCTCTTGTGAATATAGAGATCGACAAGTTCAAGAGCTTTATCATTGAGCCCATCTCTAGAACCGAAAACGAGGAGGCAGATGTTCTTGCTAAGTATGGGCTTCCATCAGGAGGAACAACTTCCGAGCTCTTCCGCCCGACAGTGGAGGAAGGAGAATTGATATAAGTGGATCAACGTCCCTCCTGGATGGACCCATTCATTCTCTATCTAGCAACAGGAGATTTTCACCATTCAGTCAAAGATAAGAAGAAATTCAGAATAAAAGCAGCTCATTATTTCTTAGTGGCGGGAATCCTTTACAGAAGAACATTCCTCTCTACCATGACCCGGTGTGTTTCAGAAGAGGAAGTTCCGCTCGTTTTGCAAGAAGTCCATTCAGGAGAGTGTGGAAGTCACTCAGGAGCAATAACCTTGGAAAGACGGATCCTGCAGCAGGGAAATTTCTGGCCCATAATGAAGAGAGACTCTGAGGTCTATGCTAGAAAGTGTGTTCAATGCCAGAAGTTTGCTCCACTTCAACTCCAAGCAGCTCAGTCACTCAGATCGACTGCAACTCCTTGGCCCTTTGCAGTTTGGGGGATGGATCTCATTGGTCCTTTTCCCATGGCAAGCAGACAACGGCGCTTCATCATCATAATGATCGATTACTTCAACAAGTGGATTGAAGCCAAGGCATTGGCAAAGACAACAACTCAAGTTATCAAAAACTTCATTTGGGGGGAGATTGTCTGCCGGCATGGAATTCCTATGGCTATAATCACTGATAATGGGACATAATTCAACAATTCAGAGATGATAGATTTTTGCAAACAGATCGGAACAGAGATGCGGTTTGCATCAGTTCATCATCCCAGGAGCAATGACCAAGGTAAAGCAGCCAACAAGCAGATCCTTAATTTGCTCAAGAAGAAAGTGCAGAATCTCAAGGGCAGCTGGGTTGATCAACTTCTATCAGTCCTCTGGTCCCTTAGGACAACACCTTCATCCGCAACTGGGGAGACTTCATTCAAACTTTCTCATGGCTCAGAGGCACTCATTCCAGTTGAGTTTGAAGTCCCGTCACCTAGAGTCTTGCTTGCCAGACAAGGCATTGAGGATTGGCTTGAGTTGAATAATGAAGAGATGAGATTCAGCCTGGAACACATCGAGGTAATCAGAGACCAAGCGGCCATAAGGCAGGAGGAGGTAAAAAGAAAGATGGCCCGTTACTTTGATCAGAACGTAAGGATCAAACACTTTCAAGTGGGAGATCTAGTTCTAAAGAAAGTTGATGCTGCTGCAAGAGCTGGTTCAGTTGGAAAGCTTAATCCAAATTGGGCCGACCCTTTCATTGTCAAAGAAGCATTAAAGTGCTGCGCTTACAGCTTGCAGACGTACGAAGGAGAGGATATGCCACATACATGGAGCTGGGATGATCTCAAGCGGTTCTATTCCTTAACCTCCTCTTTTCTATTCTATGTATCCTCTTCAAGAATCATTATGAATAAAAACTACTTGCTAACGCTTCTTCAAGTGTTTTATGTACTCAAGCGGATAACAGATGGCATGCTAAGAAAGATTCCAAAAACGGTTCTGCCCTTGAACTTTCTTTTCTTTCTTATGCTTGCTTTGCAAATGCATTTTATTAATCAAAGGATTCATACTGACACTTTTTCCTAGTGTTCTCTCTTTCTCTCCCAAAGATCTATAACGGTTCCCTAATAACAGGAGACATCGCCGAGTTCAACAAGACCTCCCCTAGAGCTGTTGTCATTAGCGTAACACCACGAAGACCACATGTTGCGAGGAGATTTCGCACCGTGTAGTGTGTTAACCCCTCAGTCCGCAACATACTTCAAGATTCCATAGCCCCCCTTTCAGCCGGCGCGGGCGCACTTTGTCAGTCCGCCCAGTCCGGCAATACCATCAGTCGGGCGCCAAGGACGGTCCTCCAGCAGCGGACGCAAAGACCTGTCCGCTCAGTCCGCCGGCGCTTTGGGTGAGATTCTCTACAGCGGCGGACGCAGTATTTCGTCCGCCCAGGCCGCCGCCCTCCAATGGGTGCGCTCAACAGCAGTGGAAGCTCCAGTTCGCGAGCCCAGTCCGCCCCTTCTGTGCGGACTGGCGTTTTCTTCTTTTTTGCTTCCCGTCACCGCTGCCCGGTTCTCCTGTACCCCGGGCAGCCGGTTATTTTAGCCCTGCCCGTTTGGGCAGGCCCCCTATCCTATATATAGTGGGGAGGTGGTGCACCCAAGGCACGCTGACTCGGACCCAGGAGCCTACTTGTTACAGGCTGCAGACTCGATTCTTGTGCCTTGCGGACTCCCCCTTGCTCTACTCCTCTCAGTCCTTTCTTTTCACTTGTAACTAAACCCTTCTTCAATCAAGAGAAAGCCCGTCGCAAGAGAGGCATTCAGGCCGCGACGGGCGAAGTCTGTTGTCGCCGTGGTTCACGGCCCTGCTCTTCTTTCAGCCCTCATCCGCTTAGTAGATCGCTACTCGCAGTCTCCCTTTTTCCCCCGGTGTTCGAACAGTTAGCTGGTTGTGCTCGACCTCCCTTGTGTTTTCGTGCATCAACAGTTAACACGCGACCTTCAGATCCGAGTGGTGTTTTGAAATCAGCGGACGAAAGATGTCAGACCGCAGAGCCCGCTCTTCAGATCGCTCTAGTTCTTCAGAGGATTCCCTTTGGGACGCAATAGAACAAGCTCGCCTTGAGGCCGAGCAGTCTCGTCGGCAGACCGACCAGCGCCTTGACACAATCAGCCAAGCTTTGCTCGCGCTGGCCCAGCGGCTTGCTCCTCAGGCCGCAGCAAACCCAGCGGACTCGCCAGTCCGCCAGACCCCAGCTCGCCGAACTCCACATCGGCAGTCGCCAGAAACTCCTCGGAACCCTGTTCAGTCCGCTGCCCCTCTGCGCCCTCAAGAGGAAGAGTTCGCTTTCAGAGATTTCTTCAGAGAAGCTGCCAGGGGCACTCCAGCCCGCCAGCTTCACTTTGCTGACCGCCAGTCCGCCGAGCCCGCAGACTCCTCGGCTCCAGTCCGCCCTTTCTACCCTGCAGAGTTTGACACCCCGTCTCCCTTTGTTGACCGAATTCGATGGGAATCGGCTCCGAGCAACTTCAGGGAGCCTCACATCCCATTCTATTCAGGATCGACAGATCCCGTCTCTCACCTCCAGGCATTTGAGGGGGCAGTTGCTTTGAGGTGCCTCTCAGATGCAATTAAGTGCAAATTGTTGGTTACCACTCTCGAGGGGCAAGCGAGAGAGTGGTTCTATGAGCTGCCTTCGGGCACAATCTCTTCTTTCGCAGAGCTCCGCAACCAGTTGATGTTGAGGTTTGCCATCTCAAGGAAGAGAAAGAATGGGCCAGCTGCCCTATTCGAGATCAAGCAAAGGGATAACGAATCAGTAGCAAGATTCGTTGATCGCTTTCAGAGGGAGATCCAGGGGGTGAGGAATGTGAACCCCGACTACTACAAAGTTGCCTTGATCCATGGCCTCTGGGAGGGCCCTCTGAAGTTCAAAGCAACAACCAAGGCTCCAGAGACCTACCAAGAGTTGATCGCCATGGTCAACCGTTTCATAGAAGGGGAGAATGCCAATCCGACTTACGTCTCATCCCTGACAGCCAAGGCTGAAGGAAGGGATGCCTCCGCTTCTTCTTCCCGTGGCAAGCCCCCTCGCCCAGACTTCCAGCCTCCGTCTCAAAGAGGCAGGAACTTCCGCAACAAAAAACCTTTCCAGGGCCATCAACAGTTTCATGAGCAGAGACTGCCGTTGGCCGCCACTCCCGCCGTTCCGTTGCAGGCTCTTCCCATCCTCCAGCAGGCAGCTTTGCCTGCCCCGTGCCAATATGATGAAAGTCCTATGGAGGATGTAGCAGATCTGGACCTTGACGAAGTCATCCAGATCCTGCAAAGGAGATCAGAAGAGAAGAGGCAAGAGCCTCAGAAGCTGTGGAAGCCGAGGAACAATTCGCAATTTTGCCAGTTCCACAAGGAAAAGGGCCATTTGACTGAGGAATGCAAGGCCCTTCGTGCGCTGATTGATAAGTTGCTTGCCGAGGGAAAGATTGACCTGACCAAGAAGGACTCTCCTTCCTCGTCAAAGCCATCCACCTCGAAGGGCAAAGAGGTAGCTGAGGCTTACCAGGAGTGCGTGGATGTAGAGGACGAAGGCCGTCTGGGGCCGATCAACGTCCCAGTGGAATGCTTTGACGCAGATGATGAGGGAGTTCTGGGACGCCTCTTCTTCATCCATGGTGGAGCAGGAACCGAGTCAACTCGGAAATCTTCAATTTCAAGGGTCACCCAGGCGGAGGTGGCCTCTTCTTTCGTTGCTCCTCCAAGGGAGGTCGTCACTTTTGGTCCGGAAGATCTTCCTCAAACAGCCAATCCATTTGACGATGCTGTTGTAATCAAGGCTGTGCTTGGAGACTTCACAGTGGACAGAATTCTTGTTGATACGGGCAGTTCAGTCAACCTCCTCTTCAAGTCTACTTTTGAGGCCCTGAGGACTGGGAAGCCTTTGCTTTCCACTGAGGGGCCGCTCTATGGTTTCTCAGGAGAAAGGAAGGAAGTGGAGGGCAGCGTCACCCTGCCAGTAAAGCTTGGAGGGGCAACAAAGCAGATACAATTCATAGTGGTCGACGCACCCAGCAGCTACCATGCCATCTTCGGCAGGCCCCTGTTGAACAAATATCAAGCGGTGATCTCCACTTACCACCTCGCCATCAAGTTCTTTGCCGATGGGAGGATGTGCCGGGTCAGGAGCGACCCAAGGAGAGCAAGGGAGTGCTACGTTCACACTGTCAACATGGTTGAAGCTTCCCTTGCTCCAGCAGAAGCCGCAGAAGCCTCTTCCAGCTCGAGAGTTGCTACTGATGAAGGTGCTCACCTGGAACCTACCCAGGTGACGCAAGGAGTCCCCATTGCCGAAGGGGAGGAGAGGAAGCTCTCCATCAACTCGGAGCTGCCTGAAGATCAAAAGGCCGAGTTGATTTCCTGCCTGCTAAAGAACCTGGATGTCTTTGCCTGGTCAGCAGAAGACATGCCGGGGGTGGATCCTGATGTAGCTTGCCATCACCTGAATGTTGATCCCAGCTGCAAGCCCATCCAATAGAAGAAGAGGGACGTGACAACAAAGCTTGTAGAGCCAATAAGGGAGGAGGTTGCAAAACTCCTCAAGGCAAATTTTATTAAAGAAGTGCAATATCCCACCTGGATCTCAAATGTTGTAATGGTTAAAAAACCAGGGGGAAAGTGGCGAATGTGTGTAGACTTTACAAAACTTAATAAAGCATGTCCTAAAGATTGCTACCCCCTGCCTCGGATAGATTCTTTAGTTGATTCCGCGGTAGGATACTCTTACATGAGTTTTTTAGATGCGTTTTCTGGTTATCACCAGATAAGAATGCATAAGCCCGACGTTCCTCACACGTCGTTCATTACTAACGATGAATGTTATTGCTATCTTGTGATGCCCTTTGGGCTTAAGAACGCCGGTGCAACCTATCAACGGATGATGGACCGTGTGTTTAACCATCAGAAAGGGAGAAACCTAGAAGTGTATGTAGACGATCTCTTGATCAAGAGTAAATCGTTTTCGCTGCACTTGCGAGACCTAGCAGAGACGTTCGCTACTCTGCGTAGGTATAAAATGAAGCTCAATCCTTTGAAGTGCACCTTTGGAGCGAGTAAGGGGAAGTTCCTCGGTCATCTCCTAACTCCGGAGGGACTTGCCCCCAATCCTGACAAGGTAAAAGCTATTCTTGAAATGCCTACCCCTCGTTCACCGAAGGAAGTTCAGCAGTTAGGGGGAAGGCTGACAGGTCTTGCAAGATTCCTCTCTCGGGTTGGAGATAGGAGTGCCCCCTTCTTCAAAATTCTCCGCGGAGCATCCAGGTTTGAGTGGACAGAAGAGTGCTCCAAAGCCTTTGAACAGTTAAAGATGCAGCTTACCTCGTCGCCTCTGCTTCAGAGCCCCAGGCCAGGAGAGATCCTTTTCTTGTATCTAGGGGTTGGCCCTGAGGCCGTCAGCTCCGTTCTCCTTCGGGAAGAAGGCAGAAAGCAGTTTTCAATCTACTATGTCAGCCATATCTTGAAGAGTGCTGAGACGCGGTATCCGATCTTGGAGAAGTTAGCCTTGGCACTGGTCATGTCAGCTCGCAGGCTCCGTCCATACTTCCAAGCACATTCAATCCAAGTCATCACCGATCAACCTTTGAAGGGTGTGTTGGAAAAGCCCGAGCATTCCGGCAGACTAGCTAAGTGGGCGATAGAGCTAAGTGAATTTGAAATTTCTTATGTGCCCAAGACAGCCATCAAAGCTCAAGTCCTAGCAGATTTTCTGATTGACATGCCAGAGTCCAGTTCTGATCAGGCAGAAAGGTCACCTTTGGCTTGGACCATCTATGTTGATGGTGCCTCAGGCAGAAGTTCTTCTGGAGCAGGAGTGGTCCTCATCAATCCAAATGGAGTCAAGTTGGAGCAGGCCATCAAGTTTTACTTTCCAGTAACCAACAATCAGGCCGAATATGAATCACTGCTAGCAGGCTTGAGGCTCGCAAGGGAGTTAGGAATCGATCATGTCCACATCAAAACCGATTCCCTGATAATGGCGTCGCAAGTCCTTGGTAACTTCGAAGCAAGGGAGCCAGTCTTGAAAAAGTATCTAGCTCTTGTGAAAATAGAAATCGGCAGGTTTAAAAGCTTCACAATCGAACATATCCCCAGAACAGAGAACGAGGAGGCTGACTTTCTTTCCAAGTATGGGATGCCTTCAGGAGGCACAACCTCCGAACTCTTCCGTCCGGCAGTAGAGGAAGGAGATTTAATGCAAGTTGACCAGCGTGCCTCTTGGATGGACCCGTTCATCCTATATCTGTCAACAGGAAATTATCATCATACAGTTAGAGACAAGAAAAAGTTTAGAATAAAAGCAGCTCACTACTTCCTAGTGGCGGGAATCCTTTATAGAAAGACTTTCCTCTCAACAATGGCCCGATGTGTTTCAGAGGAAGAAGCTCTTACCGTTCTGCGAGAAGTTCATTTAGGAGAGTGTGGAAGCCACTCTGGAGCAAGAACTCTTGAAAAGCGAATCCTGCGGCAAGGGTATTTCTGGCCCACAATGAAGAAAGACTCAGAGATCTATGTCAGAAGGTGTGTTCAGTGCCAGAAGTTTGCTCCACTTCAGCACCAAGCAGCTCAGTCCCTCAGGTCGATTGCAACTCCTTGGCCCTTTGCGGTTTGGGGAATGGATCTCATTGGTCCTTTTCCCTTGGCAAGCGGGCAACGACGTTTCATCATCGTAATGATCGACTACTTCAGCAAGTGGATCGAAGCCAAGGCATTGGCCAAGACAACTACTCAGATCGTCAAGAACTTCATTTGGGGAGAAATTGTCTGCCGGCACGGGATCCCAATGGCGATAATCACTGACAATGGGCCACAATTCAACAACTCAGTGATGATAGATTTTTGCAGGCAGATCGGAACAGAGCTGCGTTTTGCATCAGTTCATCATCCCAGAAGCAATGGCCAGGTAGAAGCAGCCAACAAGCAGATCCTCAACTTGCTCAAAAAGAAAGTGCAGAATCTCAAAGGTAGTTGGGCTGATCAACTTCCATCAGTCCTCTGGTCCCTTAGAACAACGCCATCATCTGCTACCGGGGAGACCCCATTCAAACTCTCTCATGGCTCAGAAGCACTCATTCCGGTTGAGTTTGAAGTCTCGTCACCCAGAGTACTGCTTGCAAGAGAAGGTGTTGATGACTGGGTTGAGTTGAATAATGAGGAGATGAGGTTCAGCTTGGAACACATCGAGGAGGTCAGAGATCAAGCAGCCATAAGGCAGGAAGAAGTCAAAAGGAGGATGGCCCGTTACTTCGATCAAAATATAAGGATCAAACACTTTCAAGTGGGAGATCTAGTTCTGAAGAAGGTTGATGCTGCTGCAAGAGCTAGTTCAGTTGGAAAGCTTAATCCGAATTGGGCCGGCCCTTTTGTCGTCAAAGAAGCATTAAAAAGCGGCGCTTACCGCTTACAGACTTACGAAGGAGAGGATATACCACACACGTGGAGTGGGGATGATCTCAAGCGGTTCTATTCTTAAACCTTCTTTTTTCTACTTTGTATATCCTCTTCAAGAATTATTATGAGTAGAAACTGCTTGCTAACACTTCTTCGAGTGTTTTTGTTGTAATCATAACAGATAAAGTACTAAGAGAGTTTTCAAAAACGGTTTGACACCCGAACTCTCTTTTTTCTCTTATGTTTCCTTTGCAAATACATTTTCTTAATCAAAGAATCCATACTGACATTTTTTCTAGTGTTTTCTCTCTCTCCCAAACACCTATGACGGTTCCCTGATACCAGGAGACATCGCCGAGTTCAGCTAGACCTCCCCTAGAGCCGTTGTCATTGGCGTAACACCACGAAGACCACGTGTTGCGAGGAGATTTCGCACCGTGTAGTGGGAGCTTGCAGGCTCTAGCGCGGTTGGATTCTGGACTTCGGATCCTGGCAGGTACCTGACCCCACCTTTGCATTATGGAGGGCAAGGTGGGTGTAAAGCTCTACCATGCCGCTTTAGGGATATGGTTACAACTTCGATGATCACATGAGGAAAGTATGCCGTTCCAGCTCACCTGCCCGCGGGTCATCTTAGCTTGTAACCCTCGAACACTCCATGGTGCCCTCAAGCAGTGCCTGCAGGAGACCCACAGTTTAGACTGTACTCCAGGCAAGAGGGCAGGGAACCGTTCCGCCAAGTGGTCTTGCTTTTTGCAGGGAATATATTGGCGGACTGGTTTTCTCTGTCCGCGCAGTCCGCCTTTTTGGGTTGATCTTATAGCTTGTAGCCCGGTGAGGAAAGTATGCCGCTCAGGCTCACCTGCCCGCCTGGTCGCAAGCTATAGATCATTTCTATCTTTGGCGGACTGGATTCGTTATTCGCACAGTTTGGTAGTTTCCTTGGGATTGCAAGCTGATTATCTTTAGCGGACTGGTTTTCTCTATTTGATCAGTCCGCCTACTGGGGTTGATCTTATAGCTTGTAGCCCGGTGAGGAAAGTATGCCGCTAAGGCTCACCTGCCCACCTGGTTGCAAGCTATAGATCATTTCTATTATGAGCAAATTGTTTTTCTGTATCCGCTCAGTCCGCAGGATAGTCATCCAAATTTATAGATCATTTCTACAACGTGCGGATTGGTTGTCTGTATCTGCTCAGCCCGCAGAATGATTTTCATGTTATATGATTGATCTGTTGTGAGCGGATTGGTTTTTCGTATCTGCTCAGGCCGCAGAATGATTTTCGCATTATTTGTCAAGTTAATAATCGATGTGCTTTTATTAAGTGCGGTCTGGCTTGCGGACTACAACTATAACTCAAATACCCCAGGCATCAGCTGGCTGTTCTCTGAGGCGGATACAAAATGAGTTGATATCTAATTCTTTAATCAACAAGGTTCACTATAAACAAAATATCATGCAGACTGAAAGTGAAACTCAACGGAGTCCGCCTGATAGTTATTCCAAAGTGGAACTATAATTCTCTAATCAGCAAAGGCCTGAGCTTATCAGCGTGTTGTGCGGACTGCTAAGTATCGGTGCGGTGAGCGTGGAGAAAAAAGAGCATTGCAGAAAGCACACATGCCAAAAGTATCCTTTATATTTCATCAAAAAATTTACATCATTCAAAATGTTCGGCGGACTGCAATCTTGCGTCCGCCACTTTTTACAAAAATTACAAAATGTATACATATGCATTGTTCAATCATTCCGCTGTCTCTTCTCTGGAGGTGCAGGGCTGTCGCCGACGACGTCTACTTCTGGAGAATAATCCCTCGAGTCGCTCTCGCTGCTACCCGACCCTGAACTAGTGGCGGGCCCGCTATGCGAGCTGCCAGTAGCAGAGGAAGAAGCAGATGTGTCGGACTCGGCGGACAGATCCTCTCCTCGCCGGCTGGATTCAGCGTTGTCCGCAGGGCCTTGCTCTTCACCCTGAGAGCCTCCGTCTTCTTCTTCTTCTTCTCCTTCTTCTTCATCTTCATCTTCCTCAATAACCTCTTTTCCTTTTTTGGCTCTTTCCATCGCTGCAACCTGAGGGGCCAGCTCAGGAAAGATCTCCACGAAGGGGACGCCGCCCACTCCCTCCTTCATGAGGCCGTCGCGGGCAAGCCGCTCAACAGCAACCTCAACTGTCTCCATCACAAAAGGGAGCGTGGCGGACTGGAACTTATTGTTCTCCAAGTCATAGGCGACCTGCAAAAACGAGATTACAAACATCAGACAGATCGCGGCGGATAGAAAATCTAGACCGCGGCAAATGCAACTCACCGCCAGCTCCTCTCTTTGTCGAGCATTCCTTTCTCCCATCCGCGCGTTCCTTTCCTTTAACACTTTGATATCCTTCTGAAGTTGCTCATTCTGCCTCAACAGGTCTCTGGCCAGAGTGGCAACATAATGGTTTGTCACCGCGCTGTTCGCAGAGGCCTGAGAGGCCAGCAGAGGGAGGTCGGCGGCGGACACCTTCTTGAGTTCGCTCAAGTTGTGCTTTCCGTAGAGAGTGGAGAGCGCAACATGGGCATGGCGCGTTATCCGCGGACTCCTCCACGAGGGAAGCGCGGTGGATAAGCGGACATGCTTATCCTTGCTGTGCCAGTGGACCATAGGGTTCCCCCTAAGGTCTCTCTGGCTGGTGCCAAAGCCGGTCATGGAGAAGCTTTCGGAGGAGGAGTAATCCGCTGCGGGATCCCCTTCCTCCTTCCTCTTCTTTGCAACCGCTTCTTTCTTCTCCTTTTGTGTAGGAACAAAGCCGCTTGGCGTCTGCGGCAGGTTGGTGGGCACCGCCAAGGTCGCTGCAAAAAGAGAACCAGAGTTAACAGCATGGTCGCGGCGGATACAAAAGCTGAGTCCTCTAAATTACTTACTGTCCTCAGGCGTGACGTCCGATAAGCTCGCTAGCAGCGGAAGGTAGTGCTCAATATCAAGCCTGGCGTTGGCCAGGAACTCGACAATTGCGGACTCCAGGTCGTCCAGCTGCACATTTTTGAAAGCGGAGTCCGCGCGCGCCTGCGGATAAGTGTGCGCGAACCCGAGGTCGCCCTCAAAGATTAAGAACCTTGAGGTCCAGTTGTGGATCTTGTTTGGAAGACCCACTACTTTCATCCCCGTGCAGTAGAAGTAAATTACACCCTTGTAGGGGCGGCCTCCGGAGGCAGTTATGGAGCGGACAGAGAATATTTTGCGGAAGATGTTCATTGAGAAGGCAATCTTTTCAGATCGCAGGTAAGAGAGGTAGCTGCAGATCGCAGCGACGGTATTCGGCGCGAGCTGGCCGGGCACCATCCCGTAGTGCTCGAAAATTGCGGCAAGCTCCCATAAGAGCGGGAACTTGAATCCGCTGTCGAAGTGGTCAATAGGAATGGCGATCTGGGTCGCCGTCGAGAAGTTCAATCTTTCCTGGTGTGCGGGTAGGCGGACAAGAATGTTGGAGTCCGCCATCTTCTTTTCAACAAAGGCCGCCAGGTCAGCCTCTGTCAAAGTGCATTTTCTGTGGTCGGCAGAGTGGAAGGCGACTGCAGCGTCAGTGCGCGCGGACACCATGTTGCAGGCCGCAGGGTTTCGTTTACTTCAGGAATTTCCTACATAGAGAAAGCAGAAGGCAGTATTTATAGGTAAAACTTCTGACATCTTTTTGGCCAGCCCGCGCAGGTCGCATATTCAATCCGCGCAGTCCGCAAAGAATTAAAAAGCATCCAAACAAATAACGCGGATACAAAAGACAAATTAACATTCCAAGGGAAATTCAGGCCCAAGTTGCGGCCGTCGCAGTTTCCTATCCGCTCAGGTCGCGAATTTTCCCCACCTGCAGGTTAACAAGAAGCGGACACAGCGCTAGTCCGCACAGTCCGCCACAGATCAAGCCAAGGTTCAAGCAACATAAAATTGCGGATTTATAATCTGCGTCCGCATAGATCGCAATAAAGGTTCAATCGATCACATCACAGCATTGTTTAAAACACAATTATACAGACAATTATACAAATTCAACATAAAAAATGAGCACCGCGGACTCAGCGGTCCCTGTTTTTAGTTCGCTTCTCACTCCTATCTCGCCATAGATGAGCCACCTGATCGCTTATTTGAAGGATTTCACTATACACACGGCAGAGATGGTGGTGGATGACGTTTATAGTCCGGTGCATATGGGCGGCTTCCCGGTCTACTCGACTGAGAGGCACCATTGGCTCCGCCGCCGGCCTCGGCTCCTCATCCGCAACGCGTGGGATACCACCTGCCGGTGCGGCGATCTCCGAAGCCGCGCGGTCTGATACTCGCGGCCTCCGGTCAGCGACCTCTGCGGCCCGCTTCCCCTTCTCCTCACGCACAGACGCGAAGTGCTTGCCTTTGTAGTAGCGGACATCATCCGCGAGCCTTTTCTTCTCCTTATCAGATCTCTCCAGCGCCCTGGAGAAGCTGGCGATCTGGTCCTTCAGAGCCATCTCGCGCTCAGCGAATTGTTTTTCGCGCGCGGCGAACGCTTCCTCACGCTCCTTGGCTTTCTCCAACTCTCTTTTCATGCATTCCATTTTGGATTGGAATTTCTTCTCTAACTCTTGTATCATATTCAGGCTGGGCGGCTCGTCTTCCGCGGGTTCCGCATGTGAGACCGCGTCAGCACCGGGGTTCGGCGTGACTACAATCTCGCCACTCTCGGTAGAGTCCGGCGGCGACTGCCCACCTGCAACAAACAAAGTCAACTCCACATTCAAAGGCAGCTCGCGGCGGACACAAAGGAAGGATGAAAAATCACTTTGAGACATAGCAGCAGCGAGTTGCCGACTATCGAAGATGACTGGACGCCTTGCCCGCTCTGGGTCAAAGGCGCTTAACCGCTTCCTCCATTCGCGGTGGACCTTAGCCCTTTTCTCAGCAGCAGAACTCGTCGACACTACAATATCATCCGTCTCTGTGATAATCTTGACGGGCTTCGATTTCCGCGGCGGCGACCTGTAAAGCCACTTGCGCTGGAAATATTTAGGCGCAGATTGAAGTTTACCTGACCGCAACAGCTCCGCAGCAATCCGCAGATCCTCAGCAGCTTTGTCCGCGGCGATCTGCTTCGACGCCGCCCCTACTGCAGCAACATGAGCAACGATTTGCTTCTTTTGCTCCGCTATCTTCTCCTTCAGCCTCTCTCTCTCCTCTTCCTCCGCAGCGGACAGAGATGGAAGTTCGTTGCCTTTATCCGCAGCGGCCTCCGCTTCATTCTGCTGCAGTACAACCAGCAAGGAGTCCTGGATTAAGTCAAGTTGATCGACGTCTATTGAATCAATTATCTCGTCCGTGGAAAGACTGACCGTGGAAAGGGAGTTGTCACCCCGGATTTGGGCCTCCGGCGTTATCAAGTCGCTGTCGGGGACTTCTTTGTCGCGCGGTCTGTACTGCAAGTCCGCTTCCCCGGTCCGCCTGGAGACATTCTTCTCCTTCATGGCGCGCAGCTTCTTCTCAACTCGCTCAGCGACGGTCGCTCCGATCCTCTTCCTCTTCTTCCTTTTAGCTATCTTCTCAGCAGGATCCGCGGCGGACACCTCGGGCTGGTCTTCGCGGACGGGCTCCGGGTTCGCAGCTGTCGATGCTTTTGGAGGCGCGCCATCCTCTTCCTCAGTCCGCCTATCTTCTTCATCCAGGTTGACAATAGGCACCTGGGCGTTAGGAGAAGATATGTCGACCTCAATGTGTTCGCCAACAGTGTCCGCCGAAGTCGCGGTTTTCTGGGAGTGGGCGGAGTCCGACAAGGTCGTCATTCTCTCACTTCTCAGTGGTTCAGCATCGACCGAGGCTTCTCCGCGAGCAGATATATCGGTTGGGCGGACAGGATCTTGTCTTGCCGACCTCCTTGCAATCTTCTTGGTCTTCATAGGCGTTGACGGCTCTGGGCCGCCTTATGCAGTGAGGCTAGATAAGAATGCACCAAGTCTTGCCATGCCGGACTGGAAGGTGGAGACCGCAAGTGGTGAGTAGCGCCCCGTGTCGATCAAGATTCTCAACAGATCCAGACCCTCCAGCGATATTTATAGCGTTGGCGGGGTTTACGAGATTTGCGGACTCGGCGGTTAAGGAAACATTTTCGAAGTTTTCTGGAAACTTAAAAATGTGCGGGGATTATGTTAACCCCTCAGTCCGCAACATACTTCAAGATTCCATAGCCCCCCTTTCAGCCGGCGCGGGCGCACTTTGTCAGTCCGCCCAGTCCGGCAATACCATCAGTCGGGCGCCAAGGACGGTCCTCCAGCAGCGGACGCAAAGACCTGTCCGCTCAGTCCGCCGGCGCTTTGGGTGAGATTCTCTACAGTGGAGGACGCAGTATTTCGTCCGCCCAGGCCGCCGCCCACCAGTGGGCGCGCTCAGCAGCAGTGGAAGCTCCAGTTCGCGAGCCCAGTCCGCCCCTTCTGTGCGGACTGGCATTTTCTTCTTTTTTGCTTCCCGTCACCGCTGCCCGGTTCTCCTGTACCCCGGGCAGCCGGTTATTTTAGCCCTGCCCGTTTGGGCAGGCCCCCTATCCTATAAATAGGGGGGAGGTGGTGCACCCAAGGCACGCTGACTCGGACCCAGGAGCCTACTTGTTACAGGCTGCGGACTCGATTCTTGTGCCTTGCGGACTCCCCCTTGCTCTACTCCTCTCAGTCCTTTCTTTTCACTTGTAACTAAACCCTTCTTCAATCAAGAGAAAGCCCGTCGCAAGAGAGGCATTCAGGCCGCGACGGGCGAAGTCTGTTGTCGCCGTGGTTCACAGCCCTGCTCTTCTTTCAGCCCTCATCCGCTTAGTAGATCGCTACTCGCAGTCTCCCTTTTTCCCCCGGTGTTCGAACAGTTAGCTGGTTGTGCTCGACCTCCCTTGTGTTTTCGTGCATCAACATAGTGGGAGCTTGCAGGCTCTAGTGCGGTAGGATTCTGGACTTCGGATCCCGGCTAGTACCTGACCCCACCACTGCATTATGGAGGGCAGGGTG
This sequence comes from Platanthera guangdongensis, assembly GCA_039583875.1. Taxonomy (NCBI): domain Eukaryota; kingdom Viridiplantae; phylum Streptophyta; class Magnoliopsida; order Asparagales; family Orchidaceae; genus Platanthera; species Platanthera guangdongensis. The sequence goes on from CM077156.1 coordinate 88,200,622, forward strand.
TGAGTAAAGCTCTACCATGTCGCATTTGGGATATCGTTACAACTTTGATGACCTGGTGTGGAAAGCAATGCCTACCGCACCTGCCCACCGATCATCTTAGCTTGTAACCCTCGAACACTCCATGGTACCCTCAAGCAGTGCCTGCAGGAGACCCACAGCTTAGACTGTACTCCAGGCAAGAGGGCAGGGGACCGTTCCGACAAGTCTGCATCTTGCTCTTCGCAGGGAATCTTCCTAGTGCGGACTGCTTTTCTTTATCCGCGCAGTCCGACGGTTTCTTTGGGTTGATTTTATGGCTTGTGGCCTGGTGAGGAAAGCAATGCCACGCGCACCTGCCCGCCTGGTCGCAAGCTGTAGATCATTTCTTCTTGTTTCAGTGCGGACTGGTTTTATTTATCCGCGCAGTCCGCCAGATTTTCCTTGAATTGATTTTATGGCTTGTGACCTGGTGAGGAAAGCAATGCCACGCGCACCTGCCCGCCTGGTCGCAAGCTGTAGGTCATTTCTTTTGTTTAGTGCGGACTGGTTTTCTTTATCCGCGCAGTCCGCCAGATTTTCCTTGGATTGATCGTATAGCTTGTGGCCCGGTGAGAAAAGCAATGCCATGCGCACCTGCCCCCTGGTTGCAAGTTATAGGTCATTTCTTCTGTTTAGTGTGGACTGGTGTTCTTTATCCGCTCCGTCCGCCGGTTTTCATTGGGTTGATTTTATAGCTTGTGACCTGGTGAGGAAAGCAATGCCTACCGCACCTGCTCACCTGATCGCAAGCTATAAATCATTTCTATTAACATATACGCGAACTGTGAAATTATATCAGCCTAGTCCGCCGAATGGCTTCCAATATATTATCATAAAGTTTGGAAGATTAATAAAGAGAATTGCGGACTGCTATTAGAACTCAACAGAGTCCGCCTTATATTTGCGTCAAGTGTTTATTCTTACAGCGGACATGACCGGATTGATAAATGGAATTTTCTAATCAGCAAGTCCAACTCATTATGGATGAACTTTGTATCTCGCGGACTGCAATTGGAACTCAACGGAGTCCGCCTGACATTTTCGTCTTCTCATTCTTATGGCGGACAATGGTCGTCTAAACAACAAGTCAAAAAGCTCACAGTATGATCTGCGTATCACGCGGACTGCTAAATCAGATCGAATTTAATCGCGTTAAATGCAGAAAATGAAGAACATTGCAGGAAGCACACAGATACCAGAATATCCTTTCTATTTCATCAAAAAATGTTTTACATCTTTTTATCTATTTGGCGGACTGTAATCTTGAGTTCGCCCCATTTACAAAATCAAAAAAGGCAAAAATACATTAATCGTCAGCAGTTTTTTGTTTCTTTTCAGCTGGAGGTGCATGGCTTAGGCCATCGATGTCGACTTCCGGAGAGTAGCCCTCCGAGCCGCTTCCACTACTATCTGATCCAGTTCTTGAGACAGAATAGCTATGCGAGCTCCTGACAGCAGAGGAGGATGCAGAGGTGCTGGACTTGATGGACTGTTCTCCTCCATGCTGGCTTGAGCCAGTGTCGTCCGCCGTTACCATGACGCCTTGTCCTTCACCTTGCTCTCCGTCTTCTTCTTCTTCTCCTTCTTCTTCTTCTTCTTCTCCTTCCTCTTCCTCGATGATATCTTTGCCCTTTGCAGCCCGCTCCATTGCTGCGACCTGCGGTGCCAACTCTGGGAAGAGCTCCAAGAAGGGAACACCATCCACCCCTTCCTTTGCAAAGCCGCCGCGGATAAATCGCTCGATGGCGACCTCGACGGTTTCCTTCACAAAGGGGAGCATGGCGGCCTGGAAGCTGTGGTTCTCCAAGTCGTAGGTGACCTGCGCAAAATAAAGGATCAAACATCAGTTCGCGGTGGACTTCAAATAAAGGCCACTGCGGATTCAACTCACCCCGAGCTCTTCCTTTTGCTAAGCGACTTTCTTCCCTAGTCGCGCATTTCTCTCCTTTAGCATCTTATTATCTTTTTGAAGTTGCTCATTCTGCTTGAGCAGGTCTCTTGTCAATAAAGTGACAAAGTGGTTCGTCACCACACTGTTCGCACTAGCCTGGGAGGCTAGCAAAGGGAGATCGGCAGCTGCCACCTTCTTCAGGTCGCTCAAGTTTCGTTTCCCGTAGAGCGCGGAAATCGCAACATGGGCATGGCGAGTTATGCACAGACTCTTCTATGAAGGGAGCGCAGTGGACAAGCGGATATGTTTATCCTTGTTATGCCAGGAGATCATCGGATTCCCCCTAAGATCCTTCTGGCTGTTTCTGAAGCCGCGCATTGTGAAACTTTCGGAGGAAGAGTAACCCGCTGCGGGATCCCCTTCTTCTTTTCTCTTCCTTGCAACTTCTTCTTTCTTCTCTTTTTGTGTAGGAACAAAGACGCTAGGCGTCTGCGGCAAGTTGGCGGGTACCGCCAAGGTCGCTGCAAAAACAGAAGAGTTAACACTAAGGTCGCTGCGGATACAAAGCTTGAGTTCGCAAACAGCTTACTTTCTTCGGGCGAAACGTCCGCCAAGCTCGCCAGTAGCGGAATGTAATGCTTAATGTCCAGCCTTCCATTGGCTAAGAATTCGACGATGGCGGTCTCCATGGCGTCAAGCGGGACGCTCTTAAAGGCGGAGTCCGCGCGCACTTGCGGATAGGTGTGCGCGAACCCTAGGTTGCCCTCAACGATCAAGAACCTAGAGGTCCAGTTGTGGATCTTGTTTGGAAGGCCCACAACCTTCATCCCTCTGCAGTAAAAATATATCACCCCCTTGTAGGGGCGGCCTCCAGAAGCGGTTATCGAGCGGACAGAGAACATCTTGCGGAAGACGTTCATGGAGAAAGCAATCTTTTCAGACCGCAAGTAGGAGATGAATCTGCAAATCGCAGCAAGAGTGTTGGGAGCGAGCTGGCCCGACACCATTCCATAATGCTCGAAGATTTCGGCGAGCTCCCATAATAGCGGAAACCTGAATCCGCTGTCAAAATGATCTACAGGAATAACAATCTGAGTCGCGGTTGAAAAGTTTAGCCTTTCTTCGTGGGCTGGAAGGCGGACAAGAATATTTGAATTCACCATCTTTTTCTCAACAAAGGCCTCCAGATCGGCCTCGGTTAAGGTGCACTTTCGGTGGTCGGCAGCATGGAAGGCAACAGGAGCATCGGTCCTGGCGGATACCATTTTGGCAGTCCGCAGGGACCTTCTGCTACAACAGTTTTCCTGCATAAAAGAAGCGGCAGGGCTATATTTATAGTTATAGGGTCTGACAGCTTTTTGGCCAGGCCGACATCTCGCATTTTCAATCCGCATAGTCTGCAAAAATCCAATCATTCACGCAACAAAAATTTAAAAGTAACGCGGACGCAAACTCAAGTTCACATGCTAAGAGAAGTTCCAAGCAAGAATTAAGGCGGACACAATATCAGTCCGCCCAGCTCGCGATGATTCCTTCCTGTAGACAAGTCAAATATGAGAGGCGGACACAGTTTCAGTCCGCTTAGTTCGCAACATTTCCCACCTGCAGAAGTTAAATTAGGTGAAGCGGACACAACATTAGTCCGCACAGTTTGCTACAGATCACAACAAAAATAAGCAACAGAATGGGCGGATATATTATTAAGTCCGCATAGATCCCAGCACGATTCAATCTACAACGCAGCATTGTTTAAAAACACACATAATTATACATTCAAACAAATTGATAGTTCATGGCATCGCGGACTCAGCGGTCCTTAGTTTCGGTCCGCGCTGGCCTTTCCGTCCTATCTCTGCACATATGTGCAGCTTGGTCGCTTATTTGAAGGGTCTCGCTATACATACGGCAGAGGTGATGATGAAGGACGTTGATAGTCCGGTGCATGTGGGCAGCCTCCCGGTCTACCCGGCTAAGGGGAACCATTGGCTCCACTGCCGGCCTCGGCTCCTCATCCGCAGCGTGTTGACTGCCAGCCGATGCAGCGACCTTCGGAGCCATGCGATCTGGCAATCGCGGCCTCTGCTCAGCGACCTCAGCAGCCCGCTTCCCCTTTTCTTCACGCACCGACGCCAAGTGTTTCCCCTTGTAGAAGCGGACATCGTCCGCGAGCCTCTTCTTCTCCCTATCAGACCTCTCCAGCGCCCTAGAGATGCTGACGATCTGGTCTTTTAGGGCCTTCTCCCGCTCCGCGGACGCTTTCTCGCGCTCTTCCGCCTTCTTTAACTCTGCTTTGATATTCTGAATTTCAGCTTGAAATTTCTTTTCTAACTCTTTGATGATGTTCAGGCTGGGCAGCTCATCCCCTGCGGATTCCTCATGAGAGACCGCGTCAACACCAGTATTGGGTGTAACCACGATCTCGCCACTCTCAACGGAGCCCGACGGCGACTTTCTACCTGCAACAAAGAAAGTCAACTCCTCATTCAAAAACAGTCCGCGGCGGACTCAAAGAAAGGATGAAAGATCATATTCAGACATAGCAGCAGCGAGTTGCCGACTATCGAAGATGATTGGCCGCCTTGCCCGCTCCGGGTCAAAGGCGCTTAACCGCTTCTTCCATTTGCGGTGAACTTTAGCTCTTTTCTTAGTAGCAGAACTTTTTGAAACCACGATGTCGTCAGTTTCAGTGATGATCTTGATTGGTCTCGACTTCTACGGCGGCGACCTGTAAAGCCACTGACGCTTAAAATACTTAGGCGCCGGTTGAAGATTACCTGACCGCAATAGCTCTGCAGCAGTTTGCAAATCCTCCGCATTCTTATCCGCCGCGACCTGCTTCGAGGCCGCCTCCACCATAGCTACTTGAGCAGCGATTTGTTTCTTCTGCTACTCTATCTTCTGCTTCAGTCTTTCCCTCTCTTCTTCCTCAGCAGCGGACAAAGAAGGGAGTTCGCTACTCTTATCCCTAAGGCCTTCCACCTCAGGTTGCTGCAGTACAACCAACAGGGATTCGTTGATTAGTTCAAGTTAATTGACGTCTATGGAATATATTGTCTCATCCGTGGATAAACTGACAGTGGAGAGGGAATTCTCTCCCTGGATTTGGTCCTCCGGTGTAATCAAATCGCTGTCGGGAACTTCTTTCTCGCGCGGTCTATGCTGTAAGTCCGCATCTCCAGTCCGCTTGGAGATATTCTTCTCCTTCATCGCGCGCAATTTCTTCTCAACCCGCTCAGCCACGGTTGAGCCGTCCCTCTTCCTTTTCTTTATAGAAGCTCTCTTCTCGACAGAGTACACGACAGCCTTTCCTAAATCTGGCTGGCTCTCGCGGACAGTCTCAGGGATCACAGCGATCAAGGCCTGCGAAGGCGCGTCTTGCCCAGCCTCTTCTCCCTCAGTCTGCCTATCTTCGTCAAGGATAAAGATGGGCTCCTGAGCGTTGGGGGATTCTACTTCGGACCCAGTGTGTTCGCCAACGGTGTCCGCTGAATTCGCCGTTTTCTGAGAAGGGGCAGTGTCCGACATAGTCATTAACTTTTCACTTCTCAGTGGTTCAGCGTCAAGAACTGCGGAATCCTCACGCACAGATATATCAGCGCGACGGACTGCCTCCTCAGCAGGCTTCTGGCCGTGGGAACTCTCTCCAGTAGAGCGGACAGGATCCCGTCTCGTCGTCCTCTTTATTATCTTCTTGGTCTTCATAGGCGTTGTTAGTGCCGTCTCGCCTTTTGCAGTGATACTAGAGAATAAAGCTCCAAGCCTTGCCATGTCGGACTGAAAAGTGGAGACCGCAAGTGGTGAATAGCGCCCCGTGTCGATCGGAATTTCCAACAGTTCCAGGCCCTCCAGCGATATTTATAGCGCTGGCGGCATTTATGAGGTTTGCGGACTCGGCGGTTAAGAAAACATTTTCGAAGTTTTCTGGAAACTTAAAAATGTGCGGGGATTATGTTAACCCCTCAGTCCGCAACATCCTACAAGATGCCAAGCCCCCCTTTCAACATTCGTGGACTCAGTTAGGCAGTCCGCCCAGTCCGACAAAGCAGCGGTAATCGGCCACCAAGGATGATCCCCCAGGGGCAGACTCAACTCTCTGTTCGCCAGTCCGCCATGCCTTTGGATCTCTGGATTCTCTACGACGGCGGACGCAGTGTCTCGTCCGCCCAAGCCACCATCCTCCAAGAGGATCGCGCCTAGCAGCAGCAGATGGAAGCTCCAGCCCGCGAGCCCAGTCCGCCCCTTCTGCGCAGACTGTCGTGTTCTTTCTTTTTGCTTCCCATCACCGCTGCCCGGTTCTCCTATACCCTGGGCAGTCGGTTATTTTAGCCCTGCCTGTTTGGGCAGGCCCCCCATCCTATATATAGGGGGGAGGTGGTGCACCCAAGGAACGCTGACTCGTGCCCAGGAGCCTACTTGTTAAAGGCTGTGGACTTGAATCTTGTGCCTTGCAGACTCCTCCTTGCTCTGCTCTTGTCTTCCTTTCTCATTTGCTTGTAACCAAACCTTTCTTCAATCAAGGAAAAGCCCGTCGCAAGAGAGGCATTCAGGCCGCGACGGGCGAAGTCTGTTGTTGCCGTGGCTCACGGCCCTGTTGTTCTTCCTGCTCTCGTCCACTTAGTAGATTACTGCTCGCAGTCTCTCCTCTCCTTTCTTTTCCCTTGTGCTCGAACCGTTAGCTGGTAGTGCTTGATCCCCTTTGCGTTTTCGTGCATCAACAAGGAGGAGGGTCTGCTTCTCCAGTGCTTCTTCTTCATAAATTTCTGTAACTGCTTAAGGTATTCCCTCACCAAGGTAGTTACTCCATCACCGCTGGGTATTCACTCAAGCCCTATCTCAGTGCTGGGGCACTCTACATGCACCAAGGCAGTCACTCCCTCAACGGTATTAGAGTATGACATCATTTGTATTTCAGTTTAAGTATTATATTCCTTTGTCTTAATTTGGTTTAAAAAAGCTCATCTCCTGCACTAATCAAAACACTTTAAATGCCTGATGAACTAATTTGAATTCCATGCTCAGTCAATAGGGACTCCACTCCACTAATAGTATTTACCACGACTAGTATTATGTTTGATCAATTGGTTATATCAGTTCTCAGTATATCACTTCTTAGCAATTTTGATCAATTGGTTTTTTTTGAACATAGAGAGAGATGAAAATAAGAAATCTAGGATTAAGAGAATCTCTTCTCATCACATTTAACGTGGCATAGCTTCAGAAGGTGAATTTGATGTTTTTGAAGTATGCAAGTTTTGATAAATTCTGGGTATAACATTGCATGCTAATAATATTTTTCTTTATAGCTATTGGACACATCATCCCTATTCACCTAACATGGAACACAAATTAAGACAAATAGGTTTGGATCTAAATGAACATTGTTTACATATTTAACAAAATTTAAACCAAGTGAGCTATAACTGATATGATTATTGAAAGTCTTCTTTTCAAGGTCAGTTGAACACCTAGATGGGGGGGGGGGTGAATAGGTTTTCGGTCTTACTTTAAGTCTTTTTAACTATTACCAGATAGCTATATTTAGTGATTAGGTTATTTTTAGCATTCAAGATAAATCACAGACGACACAACTGTTTATAGTGGTTCCCCGATCTTGGGTACGTCCACTGTCCCTATGCGCCTTTCTAACAGTGTGTTAGATCAGTCTCTTCCCCCAAAATTCGGCTCCTTATGAGCTTACAACTCGATCTCATAGGACCACTTAGTCTCCTTCAAGACTTAGTCCTCAGGTACAAGTCCCTACAACTCAGTGGCTAAATAACCACCTACCTCAAGCCAACGTCCCTACCACTCAGGCAGGGACAATAACCATACACTCAGACCCAAAATGGATCCTACACTCAGCCTTTATAACACAGGCTTACTCACTCAGATTCCTCATAGAATCCTACCTCTCGGCCATTATAAATAATGCCTACAACCTCAGACTCAACATTGAATCCTACCACTCGGCCTTATACAAAAAGGCTTATAACTCAAATCTTGGACATGATCCTACAGACAGACTATAAAGGTGTTTTTTTATAATTTGATACCAGAGTAAGAACTCTGTGTCCACTTCTTCCTGTACTGAGCAGATATCAGTCCAAGCTTTTGTTGATGAAGACACTGGATTTGACAGTTAGAATATTCTTCAGTCAGCAACCTTCTCTTGTAGAGCTTGTATGATCTGCCTCCTCAGAATTTACTTCTAAACCTGCTGTCGCAGATGATGATTGCTTCAGCTATATTTTTCCGCTTTCAGGTTGACTGAACTAAACAGGACCTTCTGGCTCAGCAGCAATGACGAGGAAGAAGACGATGCCCAACCACAATTACATATTCAAAAAATCCAAATTGCTTGTTGTCGACTCAGCCAACTTTCCCTTTTATTACGCGTTGATCAACGTCTCTTTGCGCTGTGGGGCCTAACCATAATTGCTGATTTACAACCTTCCACTTGTAGTAGACAACAAGAGCTGGCCACCGACGCCATCAATGTCTTACTCAATCTTTCCCGCAATGACTTTGAATTATGTTGACTTTGTTGATTTTTGCTGACTCATGCTGACGTCAATTATCTGTGAACTTAGCCAAAATCAAACATTTGCATTAGTGTTGAGTGAGTAAGCATCACTCAATGCCAAAACACTTAGATAGATTTTCTGTCATCAGACGTTGAGTGAGCAACCTTCACTCAATGCCAAAATACTTAGAAAATATTTCTGTCACTAGGCGTTGAGAGCATTGAGTCTACTCAACGCTTTCTGTCTTAGACAAATTTCTGTTACCATGCATTGAGAGTGTTAAGTGTGTCTTCATCACTCAATGTTTTTTGCCTTAGTCTAACTTTCTGTTACTTGGCGTTGAGTGATCCTTCATCACTCAATGCTATATTACCAAGACAAATTTTCTTACTTGGCGTTGATGGAGTAAGCTTCACTTAACACCAAACTACTTAACATATATTCTGTTATCTGATGTTGAGTGAGTATGCTACACTCAACGCCGTTGGACTTAACCAATTTTTTGTGTCTGAAAACACTGGCTCTAACCGGATGATAATAAGTCAATGCATTTTATCACATGACGTTGAGTGAGTGAGCTTCACTCTACGCATGTGGAGTTAGTCAAATATTTAAACAAACATTTTATGGCTTTGACTGTCTCAGGCTGACTCACTGCTTTTTGCTATATGGCGATGAGTGAGTAGACTACACTCAACTCCTGTGCCCTTAGCCACATTTTTATTGTCTCTTCTTAGGCTTTGCCTATCTCACAGCCTTTTGCTATAAGGCGTTGAGTGAAGTCGACTTCACTCAACGCCTGTGGCCTTAGCCACATTTTTAGCTAGTCAAATGTTAAGCTTAGACTAACCTAGCTATATTCAATGATTTTACTTACTTGGCGTTGAGTGAATAGACTTCAATCAACGCCTGTGGACTTGGCTGTTTTTCAGATCTTCACTGTGTCGAGACAGTTGAGTTGTCTCAACACTACTGTCCCGAGCTGTCTCGACACTTCTATCTGAATTGTCTCGACACTTCTGTATGAATTGTCTCAACACAACTGTCCTGAGCTGTCTCGACACTTCTGTCTAAATTATCACGACACTTCTGTCTAAATTGTCTCGACACTTCTCCTATAGAGGTGTCGACATCTTTATCTCGACACATATGTCAGAATTTTCTCGATACTTCTTCTATAGAGGTGTCAACATCTTTGTCACGACACATCTGTCTGACTTGTCTCAACACTTTTGTCCTTAAACATTTTTCAAGTGTTCACCATGCACCTGGAGTTGAGTGAGCTTGCTTCACTCAACGCCTGTGGACTTAGGCAAATTCCTGCCTGTCCACCAGCTTGTTTGGTATCTACCTGCATGCATAAACTCAAACACACATCAAATACAACTTGTGTGTATGACATTGACTTGTTTGACTTCTAACAAATCAGGACCATGCGGATCAATGAATCCAACAATTATCATTTTGATCAAAAAAAGCTTGAAATCACCAAAGATGTCGATGCTTCAAATTTTTTGGAAAATAAAGGTGTTCCTATAACCGGTATGAGTATCATTCATTTTTTTATCTTTCAGAATGTTTTATGATAAGTGATTTTTTTATGATAAGTTGCATATAGATTTTTAATTTGCAAGTTTAAATTGTTTAACATTCAAGTGAAGTGTGACTACAAAGAAGATAACATTGACGTATTTTGTTTATTAAAATTTACTACTTTAATTTTTTGTTCTTCAAAAATATTTACTTTTGTCAAATTACTATGATATTATGGACTGATAATATTTGATAACAAAAAAATTTGTACTTTTTCATATTTTTAATTTGAGGATATCTAAAAATTGATTTGCCGATAAAATTTTGATTTACGGATATAATTTTAACAAAAACTATTCTGTGGATAACAAAAAATTGAGCAATAGCCAAAATTGTAGTGCGGATAACTGATGATTAGTAATTTAGTCATCATTTAGGATCAATATCTTATTAGATATTTTAAATAATTACATTTGTTTGTTGTTTTTATAAAATATTTCATAAAAAATATATATGTTAGCGATATAATCTTATATATATTTTATTTTGTTGGAATACGACAGATCTGAGGAAATTTATGTGCAATGTCCCGCTGTAGCGACCAAAATTTGTATGCGAGTCAAGTTCGTCGAAGTAGAGCTGGCCCGGATATATTCAACGTAATAGCCACCACCTTTGCATGTATGGAGCTCGGCCATCTTCCTCGGCTCTACCACCCATGCAAGCTCTCGTCCACCACCATGCAGTCGACATCCTTGCATGTAGCTGCCCGAGCTCTACCTAGCTAGAGCAGCCCGACCACCACCCTGCAGCAGCAGCACCTCAAGCTGCCAGAGCCACCTCCAGCTCCTCTTAGTTGCAGCTACAGCACCACCACGAGCAGCCCGAGCCCCCGTCCTCCATGCAGCCACGTCAGCCCGACCAGCCCCTCCATGTAACGCCTCCCACGAAAATCCAGTTGGATTCCATGCAGCCCGCCTCCTTATTAAAAGCTGTCAGCTATGCAAGGACAACGCTGCCCTCTCTCCCCCGTTCTTAAATCAATAAATCAATTATTTCTTTCTAAAGAGTAGGCCTGCAAGCGGTTCGGTTTGGGTCGGTTTGGACCCAAACCGAAACCGAACCGACATGCCTCGGTTTTTGGCTTGTTCAAACCGACCCGAACCGAATTCGGTCAGTTCGGTTCAATGTCGGTTCGGTTTTCAATCGGTTTTTTTCGGTTCGGTGTCGGTTTTTTGTTATCACATGCAACCATTTCTTTTTAAAATCATTCCATCCATGATATTCAATGATATGTTTTGCTTTCACTCACTGTCTTATCTAATCATTTCCCTAAATTTCTCAATTTTTAATGAGGCAAGTCTCACAAATTTAAAAGCAACTGTTAATATTGACTTCCTTTACACTTCACTGCATATATTATTACAGATGGCAATGCATATGCAAGATCTAGATAATAGTATAATCCATAGCCATGATTGCTTGGTGATGATAAAGAATTCTTGAGATGCTGAAATAAACATCTTCACTTCAGTCATCCCACTAATACAAAGTTGCAATAAGACAATTAATTTCCTCATAAAAAAGTCACCGGAAGCAGGTGTCCATCACCATTATAAAAGATAGAATATGTTTGATTGTTAACCTACATCCTACTAGAAGTTAGGCTTCATCATCAACCTTATCACAACATAAAGTATTAAAATGGGAAAAAAAACAATGGAGAGAAGAAAAACACATGTGAAAGTGACAATAAATACTACAAAAGAAGCAAAGAGCGCATTTCAACTACAAAATAACAGCATCTTGGCCTCTTGGGCAAAAATATATCATATTGAAATCAATTGTAAATATATGAAAAATACTAACCTTTGATTGTGGTCCGTAGACCTTAATGGAGTGCGCATTTCAGCTAGTAATATCTACAGAAGAAGAACAGTATATGTGTTAATTACTTATGTATATAAATTCATAAAAATAAAAAAGATATCAATCGCACAAAATTGGCTTATCGATATTGTAATATTTTTACCTTTGTCTAAATCTTCGTATTTTTCAACATCCACGAGTACTTCATCCATGTCATTACTATGTGGCTTGCAACGCAACCAATCACTAGTACAAATAAGTGCTTCAACGGTCTTTGGTAGTAATGAACTTCTGAATGGATCAAGGATTCGTCCACCGGTGCTAAAAGCCGACTCGGATGCTACTGGTGATATTGGAATTGCAAGAATATCTTTAGCTATTTTTGATACAATCGGAAACCTCGAAGAGTTGATTTTCCACCAATTTAAGATATCAAAATTCGGTTGTATCTTCAATGCATCCTCCTATATGTATTGCAATATTTCAGACTTGTAAATTTTTGAACTTGAATCTTCATCTTCATTATCATCTTGAAACATATTTTTTTGATAAGCTGCAAAAGTATATTCCACATCTCCTTGGTCGTCCTTACAAGTACCTGAGGTTGTTGCATGAGAACTTAGAGCTCGACTTAAAGATGGATTGTCAACATTATTATAGTGATCAAACAATCGATAGATTGTACTTTCAGCCATTCCAAGAATTTCCCTTGCTTTTATAACGTCAGCCACCTCAAATAAACACTTCGAGAGCCGCTTTAATTTGTATTGAGGATCTAGAATAAAAGCAACATATAGTAATATATTACTTTTTTCTAAACCTCCCCAATATTTATCAAATTTTATCTTCATGCGATGTGCAATTGAAATAATATCAGAATCACAGTTGCAACACATTGTTTTGATCATGTGCTCCATCATTGAAATATTTTGAAAGAATAAATGTGAGGTTGGATACTTGGATCCTGAAACCTCTAAAGTAACTGTATAAAACATTTTCAAAAGCTTTACAAAAACTCTTGCAATTTTCCAATCTTCTCTATTTGGTGGACCATTAACAAAACAACTTTGATAAGATAACTCATCCTCCAGCCTATCAAATGCTCTTTCAAATTTCAGCGTTGTTTCTAGCATTAGGTAAGTTGAATTCCATCTTGTATCCACGTCTAAGCATAAAAGAGCTTTGTTCTCAATCTCTGCATTTTTCACACAATGCTTAAATTTTTCAAGACGTTGTGATGATGAATTTACATATTTCACAGTTGAACGTATCTTCTCAATAGATTCATTATATTCGAGCTACCCATCTTTAACGATTAGATTCAGAATATGTGCGGTACATCTAACTTGCAAAAACTCATGACATAAAATAGTGCTTTTCCAATCTTTTGTTTGCCTTGTCAAAGCTCTTGCAACTACATCATTAACTGAGGCATTGTCCATCGTTATTGTGAATATTTTTTTTATATCCCATGCTGATAAACACTTCATTATTTCTGAACAAATTTCCTCACCACTATGATCTAATATTCTTACAAAATTTAGAATCCTTTTATGTAATCTCCACTCCTTGTCTATCCAGTGGCCAGTGAGACACATGTAACCATACTTTTGAATGGAAGTCCACGTATCGGTGGTCAAGCAAATCCTTTCAGAAGCTATTATATGTTTCAACTTCTTCTTCTCCTCAAGAAAAAGATCAATGCAATATTTAGCTATAGTGGTTCGAGAAGGTACATTAAACCTCGGTTCTAATTGATTGGAGTAATATCTGAACCCTTCATGTTCAACAAATTTAAATGACAACTCATCCACAACTATCATTTTAGCCAAAGCTTTTTTGCACTCAATTTCATCAAATTTAATAGCCTTTAGTGATCCAATTGTTGCACCATCATCCTTCGTTTGAGTGAAAGATAACATTTTTTGTTTGGTCTCTACTTGCCTGAACCGACATAACGTTATCATATGTGTCCTTAATGCGCTAGTGCCATTTTTCTTTGGATCAGCTGCATATACCTTATTACAATATTTACATTTAGCTTTATCTCTTCCTTCACTATCCTTAAACTTACTAAACCACGCCCACACTACAGATTTATTTCTAGCATTAGCTCCTTCAGGCTCAGTGTTGGTGTCGTCAAGTTTTTGTTTCTTGAACATATTTTGTGATGCATCCTCCTCCTGAGGGGGTTTAGGTTCCGCCGCCATAGTTTTTATCTCAACAACTTCCTTGATTATTTCTTTTCCTTTAATTTGTTTTGAAGAAGATGTCATCTACATAAATATAAGAAAGTAACAAAAAAGTAAAAAACATACAATTTCAGACATTTGAAAGTAACAATGAGAAAAATAAAAAATGGTCAAAACCTTTGAAGATATAAAATTCTGAATTTCTTATCTGTAGTAGGAAATAGATTTTCCACTGTAATGTGAAATGCGGATTAAATTCCTAGATCTGTAGTAGGAAACCAACAGTGAAAAGAAATCAAAATCTGGAAACGAAATAAAAATCTGGTAGTTAGATCGAAAGCAACAACTGCGTGAGTGTGTGTGTCAAAAACTGAAATTCATAAATCTAAAACAAAAACAAAAACTGCGTGAGTTAAAATGAAAGCAACAACGAAATTTTTAATGGTGGAGCATCTTTAGGAGCGCACTGAAATCAACGTCGAAATGAAAAGGGTAATGAAAAACCAAAGCAACAACGAAAACGAAAGCAACAACGCAATGTAGACGGTAAATGAAATGAAAAGCGTAATGAAAAACCAAAAATAAAAAATGAAATCACAAATGTCTAAATCTGTATATCTATAGCCCTAAATCTAAATTTGTAGATCTGAATCCCCAAATCTTAAACGAAAGCTACAACTAATTTTGAATGGGAAATTGAAACCGAAATATGATTAAGAAAGCTACATCTAATTCTGAACGGGAAATCGAAGTCAAAATCAGCTTGAAAACTAAGAGATCGAGGGGGAGAAGAAAAAGGCTTCTCACAGCGATTCTGGGTTTCTTTCTCCGAAGCGGCGACTGGCAGAAAGAACATGGCCGTGGAGGTCGTCGGCTGGGGGAAGGTTGGTTGTAGAGTTCGGCGGCGGCAGGATGGCTCAAATAGGAGAAATCAGAATCATTCAGTCGTCTTCCGTCGTCGCCGCAGTCGTTGCCCTTGACGGTGTCATCGTTGCCTTCGACGGTCTCGTCGTTGCCCTCAACGGTTGTGATTTGCGAACCGCCGGTGCCGGAAAATGGGAGGAAACTGGAAAGTGGGAAGCCGAAAACTGGACTGCGGAGTGCGGAGAGTGGAGACTGGAGACCCGACGATTCACGAAACTTCGAAACCCTATCGGAAAACTGAAATAGAAAAAAATGAACTTAATAAATAATAAAGAGAAACTTGAAACTTGAAAGTTGAAACCCGTTCGGGCCGTTCCCCGTATGCGGTATGCCGAAAACATGACTTAATGCTATTATTGTTATGGGCTATTGGGCTCTCTCAAACTTACATTTAATATTATATATTAATATGCTTAAGTATATTAATATGCTTAACGCTTATACAGGTAACAGGTTTGATCGGTTATGCAAAAGTATATTAATATGCTTAAGTATAATATGTTAAACAAAAAATTCGGTTCGGTTCGGTTTGATCGATTTACACAACCTGAAAACCGACCCGAACCGATAGTCCTTCGGTTTTCAAAAGCTCCAGACCGAACCGACACCGGACCGGGCGGTTCGGTTTCAAAATCGGTGCGGTTTGGTCGGTTTGATCGGTTTAGTCGGTTTTCGGTTTTCACTCCTCACCCCTACTAAAGAGGGCTATAACCGTGAGAGTCATCCCCTCTCTTGCCACTTGTGCTATAAAAGGGCACTCAACCAATGGAGAAGGGGAGTTTTTTTTTTGGAATTTGTCATTTTTATGAGTGGATGGAGAGGAGTTTTTGAGTGACTTGTATGTTCTTTTTCCTAGCATTGTAACTTTAGTTTTTAATTTAGTCTTGATGTATTTCTCTTCACATTAGTACGTTCTCTTTTCTAGTATTGTAACGTTAGTTTTTAATTTATGTTAATGTTTTTCTTTTCATATTATTCTCTTCCTCTGTGTGATGAGTAACTAAATTTTATAGTGCTCGATCGCGATGATCCGAGGGTGTGATAATACTCTTATGATTTTAAGTTTGCTCTTCTCTAATTGTTGAATGTCTACGATTTACCTTTGATCAAAATTGCTATAAGGCTATATTGTCAATATATAGTTTTCATTTTATTTTCGTTCTTTAATTAGCTGAGAAGTTCATAAGACGAATCGATCGCTCATAGGTAAAAAGAGTATAACGCAATCCTCGAGAGAGAATGACATAACTGTTCTGGATTGAAGTAAAATCCAATAGAAAGGTTCACAACCTAGAGCAAGTCTTAGGCGATGCGATTTGAGAACGAAAGTTTGGTAAATACAACTAAGTTTCGTTGAACCTAACCCTCGAAAGAGGGGTGTTCATGCTCCGGGAACCTCCACGGTCAAGGCCTCTTCAACAAGAGAATTGCATTCTATTTTCACGCCTTTATTTTCTATTTTTGAGATAATTCAAAGACCGAGCACCAGCTTTTAAACCATCAATTTAAGTTTTTCAGCATTTCTAGTCTTTGTTATTCACAACCCCAACTCCAAATTTTAATTGATAAAATAATAACGATTTTTAAAGTAAAATTACTCACCACCCCCGAGTCTAATACGACATTGGTTTTTTAAAACTTATACTACTTCCAATACGGTACATTTGTTGTTGTCATTTGCAGGAATAATTTTGCGCATCAAGTTTTTGACGTCGTTGTCAGGAAATTTGGTCGATAATTAAAAAAAGAAATAGTTATTAATTTTATCATTTCCTTTCTTCTCCCCTCTCTCTCAAAAATTTTAAAAGGCGCAACTTAAATTCTCAAAAGGGGAGGTTTGGGCTTGTCATCCAAGCACACCTTCTAGTACCAGTGCTAACCCTTAACAGGGTTGACCTCTGGAAGTCCGGGACTAACTTAACCCGTTTTTTGAAAAAAAAAGATATATATATATATATATATATATATATATATATATATATATATATATATAATATTATAATAATACTATTATAATTTTTTACTTTTCTTTCTTCATCTTTTTTCCATTTTTTTCTTTTAGTTTATGATCCGGGGAGACTCTTCAACTAATTTTGAATTTGGTTTTGATCCGGAAATCGAGCGCACCTTGCGGCGATGTCTCCGATTTAGTGATCTACCAATAATTTGAGAAGAGTCAATCATAAAAACTAACAAGGAAATAATGGAAGATCCCAACTATAATGAGGCCCCACTATGGAGCATGTCCTATTATGCGAAGCCGAATTATGATGGAACACAATCTAGTATTATTCGCTCAACGATAGCAAATAATAATTTTGAAATTAAAACGAGTATCATTCAGATAGTACATCAAACAGTTGTATTTGATGGCTTACCAGATAGTAAATCAAATTTACATTTATTGAATTTTTTTGGAAATTTGCTATATATTTAAAATAAATGGCATCACGGATGACATCATCCGTTTGCGTTTATTTCCCTTTTCTTTGTGGACTAAGACCAAACAGTGGTTGGGTTCTCTTCCTGGATGTTCCATCACTACATGGGCCGAAATGACGGAGAAATTTTTAATGAAATATTTTCCTCCGACAAAGTCCGTTAAATTACGTACGGACATTCTTTCATTTACGCAAATATACTCGGAGTCTCTCTACGACACATGGGACTGCTTCAAGGAACTTTTGCGGAAGTGTCCCCATCATGCCTTCCCAGTGTGGCAACAAGTTCAAACATTCTACAATGGCTTGACTCTCCAAATGAGGCAAATGATTGATGTAGTAGCACGGGGACTCTTACTAACAAAACCCCCGAGGCCGCTCAAGCGTTTTTTGAAGAGATGACTATAAATGCTTATCAGTGGAATGTGCCACGGTCGCGCCCTAATAAGCCGACCAGACTATTCGAAGTCGTCGAGGCCACCCCTAATCTAGCACATCAAGTATAATTGCTCACTAAGCAAGTGGCGGAGATGGCTGCTTCCTCCGCCACCAATTGAGCTAATAATAATAATAATAATAATAATAATAATAATAATAATAATTTGTTCAAGAGCATGTAGATTATATGGGGAACGCTTACCGTCCTCCGTATAACCCGAACAATAACATTCCTTTTAATAATAGCTATAATCCTGGTTTGAGGAGTCATCGAAATTTCTCATGGAGCAACTCCAAAAATGCTCAACGACCACCACAAGTGAATCCTCCCAGATTCGCTCCACCACCACCTCAAAAGCGCTCTTCGCTTGAAAAGGTCTTCACCAAGTACGTTGCCTCCAATGAGTCTAATATCCAGAATCTGACCGGATCTATTAAGAATCTAGAAAATTAAATTTGACAGCTTGCCAAAAGGTTTTCCGTCCTCCAACAATGATCTTTGTCAGGCAATACTCAGCCAAATCCACGAGAGAGCGCCAACAGAATTACCCTCTGTGACGGAAAGGAGGTAACTTCTACAAATTTGGTCGAGCCCGAGGTAATCGTTTCACGTTCTTCTCCGCAAATTATTTCTTCACCTACCTTGCCTTCTTCTAATTTAGCTCCACGAATTATTAAAAATCCTTCTCTTCCTTATCCTTCAAACTTTAAAGATGAGCGCAATGAAGAGCAATATAAAAAATTTATTGAAATTTTAAAATAAATATAAATAAATGTGTCATTCTGCAAGGTGATTACCCAAATGCCCAAGTATGCTAAATATCTAAAAGATTTACTTTCAAATAAAAAGAAACTTGAAAATTTTTCGCGTATATCCCTAAACGCAGAATGCTCGGAGGTTTTGTTAAATAAATTATCGCAAATATTAAACGACCCGGGGCAGTTCTCCATCCCATGCTTGTTGGGTAATTTATTAATAAAACACGCCTTGGCCGATTTGGGCGCTAGTATTAACCTCATGCCATATTATTTATTCAAGAAGCTTGGTTTGGGCAATTCAAGCCCAACAAAAATTAGCATCCAACTAGCGGATCAGTCTATTAAGTACCCAATTGGAGTTGCAGAGGATGTGCTTGGTAAGGTTGATAAGTTTATCTTCCCGATAGACTTTGTCATCCGAGACATTGAGAAAGATGCCAAATTACCTATTATACTTGGACGTCCTTTCCTCGCCACCCCTCGGGTTATAATCAATGTAAGTAACAGAAAACTTCTCATACGAGTTGGGGATGAAGAAGTTACTTTTAGTATAAACAATTATATGAAAAATTCTTTTTCTAACGACGACTCCTATTCGAAGTGTTTAGTAGTCAACCTAAATTACCTAAAGGGGTTGAATAGGTGAGTACTGCATCTTTTAGTGGAATAAAATTAATACAAAATAAGCACACATAAATACAGAGAATTTATAGTGGTTCCTCGAGTTAGGTACGTCCACTGTTCCTCCTCACCCATCAACCACGAAGGGCTAGATTCATCTACTTCACCTTTATCTCAGATTGAAAATAATCTTATAACTCGAAGCGTCAACTCCTACAACTAGGAGACAACGCTCCTACAACTCGGAGAACACCTCTCCTACAACTCGATCCAAAAACAAGGATCTACAACTCGGAGGCAAGACCTCCTACAATAATATAAAAAGTTTTACACAACAAAAAATTAAAAGAAATTTTCTTCAGATCTGAAGTCTTCAATCCTTCTTTCCTCTGAAAAGTAGATCTTGAAAGTCTTGAAGAAATAGAGAACGAATCGTGTGGAACGTCGTCATCGGCCGAGAGAATCGTGAAGAAGAACAGTATCGTATGCCGACAAGAGCTTTTCTTGAAATTTCTCGATTTAGAATTGTAAATGAATGATTAGGTTTGAACGAAATTCACCCTATGTATATATAGGAACTCCTCTTCTTCTAACGGCTAGAAATCCCTTCCATACAGAAAAAATGCGAGTTACTATTCATGGCGGACGGGATGAGTCGAGACGAAAATTTGAAAATAGAAAATTAAAAGCCTAAGTATTATTCATCGAGTTTCATAGAGTATATACGCGTATACTCGTCGAACTGCTTCGATTCTCGATGAAAATGACTTAGTTTCTTCCAGACAAATGTATCTGAGAACTCAATGCATTCCTAGAGAGACTCGACGAATTCAACGAATGTCTACTAGCATAATCGACGCTTTTTACTTGGCCGATTCTCAAGGATGCAAGAAAAATGCGCAGGGTAAATTCCTATGAATTCGACAAGTATCAACAGATATACTCAATGAATTCGACAAGTCTACTTTACAATACTCGACGAATTTTCCTTTGAGAAAATTCGATGAATTCCACAAGAATCAGTAGGTATACCCGACGAATTTGACGAGTATCAACAGATAAACTCAATGAATTCGACGAGTCTACTATACGATACTCGACGAATTTTCCTTTGAGAAAATTATACGAATTCGACAAGTATCAGTAGTATACCCGATGAATTTGACGAGTATCAACAAATAAACTAAATGAATTCGACCAGTCTCCTCTACGATACTCGATGAATTTTACTTAGAGAAAATTCTGTCTATCCTATATTCAACAACATTTCCTTCCTTGAATCTTCTAATGCATTTGAAACAAAGTACACTCCAATAAAGAGATTACACGTGGGTCAACACATTGGCCTACACAATGAGAGATTACGTTGTATAGTCCTGTATTTCATGACCTACTATAACCTGACATTGGGTTATACTTAGCAATAGAGTCTTGCAAGCACATAACTAAAATCACACAATCAAATACAATTTCAATCCATTTTAGTTCAAGGGACACCTTTTCAAATCAGGGTTATTGTGAATACAATACCCAACACATGTTTTACTTTGAAAACAAATTTTGAAGAGGAATTATCGTCGTTTTCTGAAATTATTTCGCAGTTTTTTAAAAATTCGGATTTAGCTAATATTCTGTCTTAAAGAGATAACTCAACCGGTAAACATTGAGTAAATAAATCTAAATACTTTTAAAATTAAAACATCTTATGAAGAACCGCCGAGTCTTGAGTTAAAACAACTCTCAGATGATCTTAAGTATATATTTCTAGACAAAGATTCAAAATTGCACGTAATTACCTCTTTCGTTCTTAACGATTCGGAAATTTCCGAATTACTAAAAATTTTAAATAATCACCGTCATGCAATTGCATGACAAATTTTTGATATTAAGGGGATTAGCCATTCATTTTGCACGCACAAAATAATATTAGAAAATAATTCTCACAGGACCGTTCAACCACAACAACGCCTCAATCCGAATATGAAGGATGTCATTAAGGCCGAAATAATAAAACTATTAGATGCGGGAATTATTTACCCTATTTCAAAAAGCACTTGGGTTAGCCTAGTTCAAGCCGTGCCTAATGAAATTCTTGTTTTCAAGGTCAGTTAAACACCTAGGGGGGGGGGGGTGAATAGTTTTTTTTGTCTCCTTTAGACTTATTTACACCATAACTTATTTTACTTAGTTTAGTGATTAAGTTAGATGGCTTTTAAGATCAATCATAGACGACACAGATGGTTTATAGTGGTTCCCTAATCTTGGGTACGCCTACTATCTCTCCCACCTCTCTAACAATGTATTTGATAAGGCACACACCAACACTCGGCTCCTAAGAGCTTACAACACAGGTTCGCAGGACCTCTCAGTCTTCTTCAAGACTTACCACTCGGGCACTAAGGCCTACCTGAGATCCAAAGGATCCTACAACTCAGGCCTAAACCCTACACTTAGATCAACAAATGATCATACAACTCAGCCTTTATAACCTAGTCACACAACTCAGATTCACACAATAATCTTACCTCTCAGCCTTTATAAATTAGTCCTACACTCAGATCCTAAAGGATCCTATAAAAAATAGAAAAGATGATTTACAGTTTGACACCAGAGAGATATCTGTGTTTGTCTTCCTAGACATTGATTATCTTAGTCCAAGCTCATGCAGTTTTTTAAGAACTCTGCTCCTTATCCCTTTTCAAAATGTCATTCCAAACTTGCTATCGCAGATGAAAAATGCTTCAGCTATCTCGATTCGCTTTCAGGTTCAATGATCAGAACTTATTTTTTAGGCTCTGCAAGAAGGAGAGGAAGAAGACGATGTTCAGTCGCAAGAATGCGTAAAGAGAAAACCCTAATTGTTGTCGTCGACTTAGGCTTCATTTGTTTTAGCGGTGGCGGGTTGATCCGGCGGGTGGAAATGGAGAGTTCGAATCGGAGGGGGGAGGTGGCTACTCCAAACGGAGCTTTTTGGGATGTTTTTCAAGGTGGGCGGGTGGAAACGGAGCAAACACCGCCGGAGGTTCATTTGTTCACCCTCCTTCCGACGGCATTTGCCCAAAACGAAGTTGCGAAATGCCCAAATAAATAGAGCCTTAGCCAATCTTCCCCTTTTGTTGTACACTGATCAACAAATCTTTTCTGTGTGGGCCCAGCCTTAATTGCTAAAATATCACATTCCTTTTGCACAAGACGACAACAAGCTGGCCGTCGGTGCCATTAACACCATCTTATAACTTTCTCGCAACTATTTTGAACTGCGTTGACTTTGTTTACTTTTGCTGACTCATGCTAACGTCAGCCATTCTGTACTTAGCGAAATTCTCATAATCGCTTCAGGCATTGAGAGCGTTTAGTGAATGAGCTTCTGTTGAAAATTCTTCCGGATCATGGAGAAAAAGGGGTTATCTCAACTAAGTCAGTTACAACCAGAAACACATGCAATAACAAGAGTCTTCATTGATTAACAACATACTTCTTTACAAGGTGAGTCATACATGGAGGGACATGATTCACCGAAACCACCACAGGGAGTGCAGAGACAATTACAAAGACAAAACAATACAGGCGCACGGACTCAAACACCAAGCCGCTGGTATACTGCTATGGAGTCCGCACAATCCACCAGGTCGCCAGACCGTAATCCAAGCTGCGCGGACTGCCCGTTATTCCAATGCTAAGCTCTAGCCGCCGATCTGCAAGCCGCCTAACCGCGAGGTCGCCTAGCCACCAGACCGCACAAGCTGCGATGCCAAACTAAATAGTCTGCCTAAAGCAGGCGACTTATTAAACCCCGAACACATGTTGCCAAAGAGAAAACCGCCTGGTCGCAGTCCGAGACCTGCTGTTTACCGCCTGTTGCTTAACCGCAGAGTCCGCACTGTACCTGACAGCAATCAGAGCCAAGTCCTGGCTTTCCAGCGCTATCCGTACAACCTGCACAGCACAAACCGGTCAACTCTATCAAACTGCGCGGGTACTAAGATCCAGTCCGCAGCAATTGATCGCGGACTCACTTACTGTTCATTCACTCTTCGGTTCTCTTTTTCCTGATGTGACATGGGTCCTATTTATAGGCACTATGAGAAGTGTGGTCACCGCCCTAGCCAATAGGATCACCACCTCATCTCGTAGCAATATAAGTCTCAAAAATCCGCAGATATCTTCCTGTCTGCCGCATCCTGTGCAGGATAACCAGTCTGTCAATGCTTCACCAAGGCCGGACAGCAACATCAATTCGCCTTGTCGCCAAAGGCCAAGCCAAGACCACCACATCCGGACTCCACAGCAACATTGTCCGCCTATCCGCAGACACAGCTCCAGTCCGCTTAACCCGAGCCCACAGCCTTGCCACCAAGGTAACTACCAGACTCAGCAGACACAGCTCCAGTCCACTCATACTGCGGATAGCTCTAGTCCGCATATCCAGAGTCCACAGCCTCATCACCAAGACACCTACCAGACTCAGTGGACACAGCTCCAGTCTGCTTACACAGCAGACACCTCCAGTCCGAATCTCCCTGCAGATAGCTCCAGTCCGCATACACTACCGACTGCTCCAGTCCACATATCTTGCAGACTGCTCCAGTCCGCTTATCCCGCAGACTGCTCCAGTCCGCATATCCCGCAGATTGCTCCAGTCCGCATATCCAGCAGACTGCTCCAGTCCGCATATCCTGCAGACCGCTCCAGTCTGCATATCCCGCATATTGTTGCAGTCCGCAAATCCCGAGTCCACAACCACACCGGCAAGGCATCTGTCGGACTCAGCGGACCTAGCTCCAGTCTGCACGCCCTTACGGACGCAATCTCTAGTCCGCATATCTCCAAGCTCGCAACTAAGGCACACAACACTTCTGCCGAGCTTGGCGGACTGAAAAGCAGTCCGCGTTCTTCTGCGCGATCTCCCCGGACTGAGCCAAACATGGACTTGTGAAAGAATTAGTGCCTAACCACTAGAGAGGGGGGGGGGGTGGTGAATAGGTGTACTTTTTATTTTACTTTTAAGGCAGACAATCTGTTCTATTATTTAACGAGAAATTGCAAATTCTACAACTACACAACACAGCAATCACAGAAACATTCAATCACAGATTGTACACAGATTTTATAGTGGTTCCCCAAGTACTGCGTACATCCTCTTTCCCCCTTCACTTATCTAGTAGTGTGCTAGATTTGACCTAACTTTTGCACTTCACCTCAGATCCTCAGATCTTACAGCTCAGAACCCAAACCAGGTTCCTACAACTCAGAGTGTATCCACACTCCTACAACTCAGGCCAACTGCCCTACCTCAGCCTTCAACAAGGCCTACAGTCAGAGATCACAATCTCCTACACCTCAGGCTCACAGCCCTACCTCAGCCTTCAACAAGACCTACTACTCAGAGAAAATATTCTCCTACACTCAGCCTTTATATAATATGCTTACAACTCAGATCTAGAATAGATCCTATAGAAAATTGATTAAACAAAATATTTTACCACCACCCAGGTAGAGAGAGAAGGGATAGATGGTTTCTTGATCAGTTCTTGGAAGAAACTGATGGCAGAGCACAACCTCTCTTAGCTTTCTTCAAAACTTCTTGAATCTGAACTCAGTAGGGTTGAACTCTTGAGAAGTTGATCTTCAATCAGCCTCTAACTTGTGATTCAGATTTCAATCTGAATCTTTCTTGGCAGCTTGGTTCAGCAACTGCACTTCTTAGATGGAGCTCTCTCTCTCCAACTTCTTAGATCTTATGTCGAAGGTCTTCTTCTTTTTGTGTTGTTAGATATCTGTGTAAGATCTCCAATCTTAATTTTAATAACCACACATCTTTTGTTGAAGGAGAAAGCCTTTATATAGTCTTCCTCCATGGTAACCGACTGATCCGGTTTCTAATAAACTTCTGACAGCTTTGATAGTTGCAGTAGACCGGTTAGAAATGGCAGCTGTCAAGTCATTCAGTCACTTCTTGAAATACTGTCTCTGTCTGAAAGTGTCGAGACTGAACTTCTTCATGTGTCGACACAAGTAGACTAAGTGTCGACACAAGTGGACTAAGTGTAGACACAATCCTTGGTGGTGTCGACACATCTCTTCTTTTGTTGATAATACTTCTCGACACAGCCTTCTGTTGAATGTGTTGACACAAGCCTTTGTGGTGTCGACACAGTCACTTCTTTTCTTCATACAAATTTACTTTGTTGAAATTCTGCCATGTGTCGACACATTTGATGTCGACAAGATCTTCTGTGTGTCGACACTGCCTCTGTGCATCGACACAAATACTTCTTCTCTTTAACTTTATTGAAACTCTGTTGTGTGTCGACACAAGTCCTGTGTGTCGATACAATTGATGTCGACAAAGTCTTTTGTGTGTCGACACTGCCTCTGTGTGTCGACACATTTGATGTCCACAATGCTTTACTGTGTGTCGACACAGTTGATTCTTGTGTTGACACAGCCTTTCCAAGGGTCGACACAATTAACTCTAAGTGTCGACACAGCTTTTCTCCAGTGTCGACACAGGCCTTCATAAGTGTCGACACAGCTTTTCCTGGTGTTGACACATGGACTTAGAAATTTTTTTGCATTCCTGCATTTACTTAACCTGCACATATAAACTCAAAACACATCAAATACACTTGATGCATAT
The DNA here is from genome assembly GCA_039583875.1 of Platanthera guangdongensis. Classification (NCBI taxonomy): domain Eukaryota; kingdom Viridiplantae; phylum Streptophyta; class Magnoliopsida; order Asparagales; family Orchidaceae; genus Platanthera; species Platanthera guangdongensis. The sequence continues at coordinate 88,226,472 of CM077156.1, forward strand.
CATTGATTAGGGCGAGGATTCTTCAAATCTGGTACACATTTTCCAATGTACCCAACAATCTCCCCCTATTTGGAGAAGTCATAACCCTTAGTCAATGATATACACCATACATAACAAATACACATTATGATGTATAAAAATATTATATGACAGGGTAACTACTTAAAACAAAACATATATAAGATATCATTACAGAATAATAATGCCAGCAGATTAAGCATTAAACATTGTTTTGTTCCAACTTCCAATAGTTTCTTTAACAAAAGTTTACATAGATTTTAACACAAAAGATTACAATGTTATAGAATCTAGTAAAACTAATTTAAGGCTGCTCTGGCTCCTTGATGACAATGCCCTTGCCTGATTGAATCTTGGCTTGAACTGGAACATCAGTGTCATCAACTGGCTTCTTGCCCTTTTGATCTTTCTTCTTTAGCTCTTCAGCCCTTATTATTTGTCTTTCAAAATAATGAAAGGGCTTAGGGAAATATTTGCTAGGCTCCTGAGCATTAGGAGGTAGCTTCCCTAGTTTTGCCTTTCTTCTGTACTGAACTATGGCTTCTTGCCTGGCCTCATGCTTTTGCCATTCTTGTGCAGAGTACCATTTATCCATATCATGGGTATTGTCCTTCACAGCTTTCCAAGTAGTCAGTATAATGTTCTTGGAGGTTGGACTCCATTGCTCAAAATCAGGGTTTAATTCAGCCTGTTCTCTGAATCTTTTCTTAGATAATAGAGCTTCTTGCTCCTTCAAAACTTCCTCTGATACTGGCTTGTCTACTTTCTCAATGATAATATTTTTTTTACCCTCTGGAGGGCTGTACATTGATTATACTTCTTGATGAATCATCTCAAAATCAGCTGGAGGATAGACAACTTGAGCAACTTCAGCTTGAACCCCTTCTAAGTAAGCAGGTTGTATACCAGACTCAGCTACATTATCATCATCACAAAGGGGTGGATATCCAAGTGTGGCTCTGATGCTATTGGAAATCCATTTAGCATGGTCAGATCTAGCTTTGACTAATACTCTCTCCCCCCTTTATGACTTCTCTACCCACATGATCCCTGAGATCATCCTTTTGGAATCTGATTTATTCATCCAGAAAATTGACACCATCTTTATAGAAGGCTTATATATTTAGCAGCAGTCCAGAAATAGTCTTTTGAGAGTCCTGAATAGCTGTTTTGATAGCAGCAATGCCTTCCTGTAAGTCCTTATCAAACTTCACCGTATCAAACTCTGTCTGGGCTTTAGACTTATCAGCAGGCTGGGCTGTTGCAACATTTTTCAGTTCTGTAACAATCACATTATGTGATTCTGTCAGATTATTATTCATTCAAATTTGAATTTCTAAGACATAGCCCTGCTTCACTGCTATATCATCCACTTGAGTCTTGATTTTCTCTTGATGTGTTGCAAGGAAAACTACACCATTTCCACCCTTGTGGAAACAATCAGTCATTTCTTTCTTATTTTGATTCACTTCAAATCTTATTGACTTTATATCTGTTGCCAAGGAGAGTTGTAGATCTTTATGTGTCTCATCCATATATTTCTCCATGGCAATCCTTTGCTCATCTAACTTGACTTGCAAGGTCACCAACAATGAGCTGTGTTGATGCACGAAAACACAAGGGAGGCCGAGCACAACCAGCTAACTGTTCGAACACCGGGGGAAAAAGGGAGACTGCGAGTAGCGATCTACTAAGCGGATGAGGGCTGAAAGAAGAGCAGGGCCGTGAACCACGGCAACAACAGACTTCGCCCGTCGCGGCCTAAATGCCTCTCTTGCGACAGGCTTTCTCTTGATTGAAGAAGGGTTTAGTTACAAGCGAAAAGAAAGGACTGAGGGAAGTAGAGCAAGGGGGAGTCCGCAAGGCACAAGAATCGAGTCCGCAGCCTATAACAAGTAGGCTCCTGGGTCCGAGTCAGCGTGCCTTGGGTGCACCACCTCCCCCCTATTTATAGGATAGGGGGCATGCCCAAACGGGCAGGGCTAAAATAACCGGCTGCCCGGGGTACAGGAGAACCGGGCAGCGGTGACGGGAAGCAAAAAGAAGAAAACGCCAGTCCGCACAGAAGGGGCGGACTGGGCTCGCGAACTGGAGCTTCCATTGCTGCTGGGCGCGCCCGCTGGAGGCCGGCGGCCTGGGCGGACGGGATACTGCGTCCGCCACTTTAGAGAACCTGATCCCAAAGCGCCGGCGGACTGAGCGGACAGGTCTTTGCGTCCGCTGCTGGGGGACCATCCTTGGCGCCCGACTGATGGTATTGCCGGACTGCGCGGACTGACAAAGTGCGTCCGCGCTGGCTGAAAGGGGGGCTTTGGAATCTTGCAGTATGTTGCGGACTGAGGGGTTAACATAATCCCCGCACATTTTTAAGTTTCCAGAAAACTTCGAAAATGTTTCCTTAAACGCCGAGTCCGCAAATCTCGAAAACACCGCCAACGCTATAAATATCGCTGGAGGGTCTGGATCTGTTGAGAATCTTGATCGACACGGGGCGCTACTCACCACTTGCGGTCTCAACCTTCCAGTCCGGCACGGCAAGACTTGGAGCGTTCTTATCTAGCCTCACTTCTAAAGGCGACTCAGAGCCGACAACGCCCATGAAGACCAAGAAGATTGCAAAGAGGTCGGCAAGACAAGATCCTGTCCGCCCAACCGATATATCTGTAACATCCCATTTCCAACTAGACCCCTAAGAGTGGTTTTGGCCATGACTAGGTCATGACAAAACCCTAGGAAGCCAGAAATGGGCCAAGAAATAGAAGGTCAAGATGAGGATCACCATGGTCTGCCTATGGCACAACCACATCACCCAACATAGGGTTTGACCTTAGGGCTTCACCATGACTCCATGACCCCACCACAACATCACTAACCCATTAGAGGGTCCACTAGAGCCTTAAGGGTCCATTGGAGTCAACCACAGGTGGCCAATTTGATCTAGGACCACTTTAGGCCTAAATTGGGCAATGTGCCCTAACTAAGGGTAGGAGCCCTAGTAAAGCCCAAATAACCATACCATGGACTTCCTAGACCTAAAGTGGGGTCAATGGGTCTCTAAGGACCCAAGAAGGGCAGTCCAAGAGGTTAAGTTGACCAAAGTCAACTCTGACCCTAAATAGGTCAAACTGGTCTATATATGGTCAACTGACCTTCCCCAAGCCAAGTGGACCCCACCCAAGCCCACCTAACCCTATAGTGAGATCAATGGGTCACCTAGGACCCGTTGGGGTCCACCCAAGAGGCTAAGTTGACCAAAGTCAACTTTAACCCTAAATGGGTCAACCTAACCTACATTGGGTCAAACTGACATACACAAGGGCCAATTGAAGTTACCTTAGCCAAGTGGACCCCACACATACTCTCATAACCCTAGTGAGAGGCCAATGGGTCACCAAAGACCCATTGGGACCAATCAAAAAGGCTAAGTTGACCAAAGTCAACTCTAGCCCTAAAATTGGCAAGTGCCCTACCTAAGGGTCAAGTGACCTCCAAGGGGCCAAGACAACCCTACCTATGCCTTAGGGGAGTCCAATGGGTCACCAAGGACCCATTAGGGGCAAGCTCAAGACCAAATTGACCAAGTTCAACCCTAGCCTAAGTTTGGGTCAAGCTAGCCCAAATGGGCTAACTCAAGCTCATGCCCAATTCTCTTGGGCTAACCTTGCTTGGATTGGTGAAATAAACATGTGGGCTGCCTTAGGGTTAGGTAGGAGTCAAAAATTCAGATTGGTGAATGGGAGAGAGAAAGTGCTTCAAAGGGAAGAGAGAGAAAGAGAAGAGAAAAAAATGGAGGAAGACTTGGGCTCATCCTTCCCCTTCCCCAACCTTCCCCAACCTCCCATTCAATTCCCTAAGACCAGAGGAGTGCAACCAGCTACCCATTGACTGGTTTGAGCCACGTTTTTCCCCCTACCTACCATGGCCGCCAAGCTTGACCAAGAGCCAATAATGGCAAATGCATTTCCAGCCACCTAACACCCCTTCTCTTCATTTTAAAAGCTTCACTGGACTCCAAGGAATCAATCCCACCCCTTACCCGAAGAAGCCAGAGCTGTTAACTGTGTTGTTGCAGAAATCCGACCACCACCACCACCAAAAATGGCGTCCCGGCGATCGGCAAGTATTCAAGCCACCAAAAAGGTCCTCCTCTACTCCTCTCTTCGTGGACTAGATCTTTAGATATTTTAGGAGAGAAATCGGGCTCAATTGAGACCGATTGGGAGAGAGAAAATTCAGAATTTCCATGGTTTTTCAACCTTTTGGGTTCGCCGGAAACCACCACTCCGGTGGCCGTGCCGCCGCCCGGCGATAGCCCCCACCTCAACGAAGGTGGTGGCGGTGGTGGCCGGCCAGGGAGGTGGCCGGGTGGCCGGGAAAATGGCTTGGAAGAAGCTCCAGGTCGGGCTGATCACAGCCCTTGGCTGGAGGAGGAAGATGACCAGAAATCGTCAGATTTGCTTTAAGATTCGTGCTCCATCATTTCTTTTATTTAGTTTTGATTTCTGAATTTTCTGCCCTATTTTCTGGGCTGTATTGATGTAATTTTTAAAAATACTTACGGCCACCTGGTGGGAAAACGTTCAATATAGGAGTTGTAGCCCTATGTGTCTACTTGAATTTAAAATTGACTTCAATACATTTGGGTAAGTGGTTAGACCACAGCACCCCGTTTGGTGGGCCCTATACCTAGGGCTAACCTGAGATTCAAATGGATGCCCACCCTTCATCCCTTGTCCACATTACTTGAAATTTTGGCAGGGAGTCACCCTAGACCATATCTAGGTGCTGCCCAAACATGGAAAGTTTTGGGGACAATTTTTCTATAGTTTTGTAAATTATTTAATTTATCTAGGGTAAATTAATTTAAGGGCCAAATGACCTCCAAACTCACCCAAATTTTGGTCAGAGGTGCTTGGGGTCATTATAGTGCTCTGGTTAAATCTTGATCACAATTGGATGTGTATTGGACTATAATCATGCAAATCCTAGCCTTGCCCTAAAAGGGTATTTTGGTCAAAAGTGCACTTTGGTGTTTTGAGTGGCCAAATCACCTCAACAGAGGATGAAATTTATACCAATGACTTGGCATGGCATTTAGCACCTCTCCATGGAATTGGGGTAGAGTGGAATTAATTTGCCCTAAGTTCCTAGGACAAACCCTAAGGAAAGACTTTGTGCCTTGTGAAGGGCATGAGTCCTAAACACCTTGGATGAACTTCAAATTTTGTATGCAGGGTCCTAGGGTATATAAAACCCTCTGTAAAAACCTTAAAGAATTTTGAAAAGGGTAGGGCCTACAAAACCCTAACCCTATCTTAGGTCATAAAAATTCTAGTACTAGTTTAGGTTAGCTAAACTCCTTGAAATATAATAAACTTTGGGTAGTGTGGGAGTAAGGATATAATGAGCCTCTAGTAATTTATTTGGGAATTTTTGATCAATATTTGGTTGCACTTCATTTGTAACCAAATAAGGATTGCCCTAATTAATAATTTGACTATTGAGATCTCACTGCCAATTGAAAGGTCATGAAAATTTGGCAGAGGTAGTAATAGAGCATAATGATCATAATATGAATTTTTAATAGAATTTTTGGATTCATAATTATGGTTATCTCCTTCACAAGTGCATTATTTTCGTTACATGCTAAATAATTCCTACAGAGCTCACTACTTATTTAACAAATTATGAAATTTGGTACATAGTGTTACAAGTTCATCATTATCAAGTGCGAATTTATTTGGAATTTTGTGATGGATAATTAGAATACTTTGTTCATTAATCCTTAAACTTGGAATTTCATGAGAAAATCAATTATAGCCTTATTATTAAATGATAAATTATGAAACTTGCTCTAGAGTATTTAAATGCCATTATAACCATCCTTGAATTTTATCTGAATTTTTGGAGATATTATTGCTGTAAAATATTTTAAAATGACTTATTATGAGATATATTTGAAATTAAATCTAAGGGCCTAAACCTTGCTGAAAAATTTGAAGACTTAGGATTTAGAGTTGACTATTCATTTTGTAATTAAAATAAATTTAGTGGATTATTATCTTGTCTGAAATTGATAGATCATGTTCAAACTTGGGCTTTTTGGATGCTAGAATAAATAAATAAATTATCATACAAATTAGGAAAATTATGAATTTCTGGATTTATGCTAAAATATCATTATAGCCCTCTAATAATTATCATAGGGGTACTGGTTGATTATTTGATGTACCTCCCATTTTACGAGCCATATAGCTTAAGTGGTCTGCATATAGTAAAAACTGCAGAAATCATGTTGGAGAATAAATTGGATGCATGTCTTGGGATTAGTGGTAGGCTGGTTTGGATGGATAAAAATAAGTTCATTATTGGTAGTAGGAGGAGTAGAGGGATGGATTGGCTAGAGTTAGGCGGTGCCCGGGATCGACGAAAGATCGTCTTCCCCGAGGTGAGGTAGAGTCAAATCACCCTAGGATTAGCCTATTGTAACATGAGAAGGTAATGGGTAAGGGAATCAACCATAATAATAATAAGCACCTTGCGAAAGGGAACGTTGGGCGTAATCCAACATAGTTCCTAGTGCCCCTTGAGAGCCCTTCACAGGGAATACCGGGGGCAGTCCTGGGTTAACGTAAACTGTATTAACAAGATGAAAAGAGTAACTTAGTAATTAGGGTTGCACATTTCACGAACACAGATAGCACTGGAAGATAGTTGGAAGCTTCGGCTTGGATGGTTAAGAGACGGACGTTTGGGTCCGGGGAGCTTCGGCTCGATTGTTTGAGACGGACATTTTGGTCCGGGGAGCTTCGGCTCGGTTTTTGGATACGTTAAATTTGCATGTGCATAAAAGGAAGGAAATTTAAGGTGGTGGGTCTTCGGTATTGGAGGGTCGATGCACCGACGCCAATACGCTGACTCGGCAAAGTGTGGTTAGCACTTCGCCAACAGAAGTCCGGTGCGCCAGCCGGCAAGAGTACGCAGGAGTCCGCTTCGTGCACCAAGCGTTGAGGCGTACGATAGGTCTGACCGGTAGTGCTTTACTGGTTTAGAGGTGGGCGAGGCCCAACCCACCGCTTCCGTCTGCCACTACGGAGGTATCCTGGGAGGTTATGGCTCCAGAAAGGGGAACTAAAGGTCTGTGTGCACAGAGTCGTGTGTGTGTGTTGCACTTGCCTGTTCCATCATACCCACTTGCATGTCATAGCATAATCGATTCATTTAACCCTGACACCTAAAGTATAAGTGGAATGGGACGCTTATACATTAGGACCTGCAAAACGACCCCTTAGTCTATAAGCTTGTGTGGGCAAGTTTATAAATTAAAGGTTAAATTCTTTATATATATACTGCTATTATTAACCGACACCCCAACGTATAAATTGGTATGAGACTTTTTATACGATGGGAGCCCTGTAGAAGATCCCTTGCTTATACGTTCCGTATAAGTTAAGGTTATTTTTCATACTATGCTTTACTGCCACATGTACTATAAAAATTGCTAGTATAGGTCCGCTGTCATCTGATTCTTGATTACTCTCCACCTTCAAGTCCTCCCCTTTCTTCCTCTCCACTCGGTGCCTAGGGGCCATGGGGGAAGGGGCGGAGGATGATAGGACTTAGTCTTTTAGACTAACGGTTTTCGAACCACATCATTTTAGGGGATCGTGGAGCCCAGCATGGAGGAGCAGCCCCAGAGGTCGGCACACTTGGAGATCGGGCAGTCTAGTTCCGGAGTTCAGACGGCAAGGACTGTGAGTCCTGATCGCTACTAGTAGTTATATTAGTTTGCTTCCGCGTTGAGAGATTTGTAGTGAGGACATGATGTACTGGGCATGAGCCCAAGATCTTATATTTCTGTGTATCTTTGGACACTCCCTTCGTGGAGATATTTACATATATATGTGATTTCTGTGGACTTGCTTTACTTTTCTGCTACAGTTGCGATCGATTTGGGCCGGCAGGATCGGCGTTTTGTAGTGATGACCTTCCTGGGTGCGAAGGTGTCACCGCAAAGCGACGGTTCTGGGCCTAAGACCCCGGTGTTTTTAAAAAAAAAAAAAGGGGTCTTACAAGTGGTATCAAAGCAGACCTCGATCTAAAAGTAGCAGTCCACAACCCTGGGTCACCCCCGCGCGAGTTTAGTTTGGGGACAAACTAAGCAGCGGAAGCAGTGGTGTGCCCATATGGGGGATCACATGTAAATTGTCCACTTTTATTAGGTATTTAGTCGATTACCTACTAATGTAGTTCGTTTTGCAGCCCCCAGCTCAGCAGACTCCAGACATTGCACCACCTCCCATGGTCCCCACACCTTTCCTTCAGTCAGACATGGGGCAAACCCTTACAGCTATCCTTGAGGCCTTCCGGGCTCAGCAGGCTCCGGCCCAGCAGCCAAACCCAGGGGCCAACTGGATGAGCACCTTCCTGAGGACTGTCCCCCCCGTCATACTTGGGGACAGAGTCGGCAGTGCGGACAGAGGAGTGGCTGGATGTTATGTACGAGATGTTGACCGGGATACGATGCCCTTGGGAGGACAGGGTGGCTTTGGTGGTATCTTGCTTGGAGTCCCACGCTAAGAGGTGGTGGAAGACGCTGTTGGACACGACGTTTGCCGATAGGGAGATTGCAGAAATTACTTGGGAGGAATTCAGGGCCATGCTGCTGGAGCATTTTGTTCCGCAGTCGGCCAGGACGAGTTGGAGGAGCGGTTCTTGCAGCTGAGGCAGGGCACCAGGACGGTGGTGGAGTACCACCGAGAGTTCGACCATTTGGCCCGATATGCGGGTTCTTACCAGCTGGACGAAGCAGGATACGTCAAGAGATTCTATAAGGGCCTAAAAGAGGAGTTGAGGGAGGCCTTGCTGTTTGTATCCGACGGGCCTATCTCCCGGATTTTGGAGATGGCGAAGAGGATTGAGGCCGATTGGCACCCACTCGGGGCCGGAAGCGCCAATCGGAGGATCAGGGCCGGAGGGCCCGAAATGATCAACGGCGAGGAACCATACCAGATGGGAGAAGGACACAGGAGCAGCCTCGTCAGGAAGTGAGGCAGGAGCCGAGAGAGCAGGTGGTTTTGGCCCTCAACCTCTTCGGATACAGGAGATGCCGAGACCCGGGGGTATGGCATATCCCCCGCCGGAGTGCTTCCATTGTCATCAGGTGGGACACCTCCGGAGAAACTGCCCCATGAGGGGGGCACTACCTGCAGCACCACAGGGTGGCCCACCTGCTCAGCATTTCGGATGCCGAGGACGTGGCCGAGGACGTGGTTACCAGGGAGGAGATCGAAGGTAGGAAAGGGAGCAGGCATATGCCTTGGATCTGGCACAGCCTCGAAATCCAGAGCGGGTCATCGCAGGTAAGCTAAGATGTTTTAAAGTGTTTAAACTAAATTCCCGTTCTCAATTGTCCAACAAGTAGAACTGCCCTAAGTAGAATAAATAGCAAAGAAACGCGTTATAAAATACTAAGACAATTAACCGTCCCAGGTATAGTCTTCATCAGCGGCAAGCCCGCTTATACTCTGTTCGACACGGGTGCCTCGCACTCGTTTGTGTCGGAAGCCTTTCTGGAAGGGTTGGAAGGAGTGGAACGGTTTACAGGCCGGATGAGGAGGGTGCGTCTACCCGACGGATCAGAGATACTCACCTCAGCCCACTGCAGCATGGAGGCGGAGATTGGAGGGAAGTCGTTCGAAGTTTCCGTCAACGGTCCTGAGGATGCCAGTCTTCGAGCTGATCCTGGGCATGACTTGGTTGCAGTGGAATCATGCCCAGATTGATTGTCAAGCGAAAAGGATCACCGTGAGGCACGGGGACTCTACCATCATCATCGAAGGTATAAGACCTGCCTCACGTATACCCTTATCTTCAGTACAGGCCGTTAAGGCCTATTTACAGGGGGAGGAGGTCTACGAGGTGTTGTTTGAGATGGCGGAGGCCGCGAGTTCTATATCGAATATTCCGGTGGTGCGGGAGTTTGAGGACGTCTTTCCAGAAAAATTACCCGGATTGCCCCCGCACAGGGAGCAGGACTTCCAGATACAACTGGTGCCGGGGGCCAAGCCGACATCTAGGGCCCCTTACCGGATGGCCCCGAAGGAGTTGGCAGAGTTCCGAAGTCAATTGCAGGAACTAGTAGAGGCGGGGTTTGTCCGACCAAGCTCTTCGTCGTGGGGAGCCCCAGTGCTATTTGTCAAGAAGAAGGACGGAAGTCTCCGCTTGTGTATTGATTACCGAGCACTAAACAGATTGACGATCCGGAATACATACCCACTGCCACGGATTGACGAGTTGTTCGACCAACTGGAAGGAGCGCATTTCTTCTCAAAATTAGATTTGAGGTCGGGCTACAACCAGCTTCGGATTCGAGAGGAAGATATTCATAAGACTGCTTTAGTAGCAGATATGGATTATTTGAGTTTACGGTGATGCCCTTCGGGCTCACGAATGCACCATCGGCATTCATGACCCTCATGAACCAGGTTTTCAAGGAGTATCTAGATGTGTTTGTCATTGTGTTTATCGATGACATCCTCATCTATTCGAGGACAGAGGAGGAGCACACTCGCCATCTGACACTGACCCTACAGAGACTGCGGGAGAATCATCTATATGCGAAGTTCAGCAAATGTCAGTTCTGGTTGAAGGAGGTGGGCTTCTTAGGCCATATTATCAGTGGAGCCGAGTTGGCGGTGGATCCGGCAAAGATTCAGGCAGTTCGGGATTGGCCACCATTGAAGGCAGCCACCGACGTGCGAAGTTTCCTAGGACTTGCCGGTTATTACCGGAAGTTCGTGGAGGGATTCTGTCGAATCGCCCTCCCACTCACATCTTTGACGAAGAAGGAGGTACCTTTCGTGTGGACCCCACAGTGCCAGGCGGCTTTCCAGGAGCTGAAGGATCGACTCACCTCGGCTCCCATACTTGCTCTCCCCTCGGGGAGAGAAGGATTTCAGGTCTTTACTGACGCTTCCTACCAGGTATGGGAGCTGTACTGATGCAGAAGGGCCATGTGATTGCATATGCATCTCGCCAGTTGAAAAAGCACGAACAGAACTATCCAGTGCACGACCTTGAGATGGGGGCGGTCGTTTTTGCTTTGAAGGTCTGACGCCACTATCTTTATGGAGTCCACTGCGACATCTACTCCGACCACAAGAACCTAAAATACGTGGACACGCAGAAGGAACTGAACATCAGGCAGAGGCGCTGGGTGGAGTTCTTAGCGGATTACCAGTATGAGATGCACTACCATCCAGGGAAGGCAAATGTGGTGGCCGACGCGTTGAGTCGGAGAGCTGCCACTTCCGAAGCTGGGCCCCAGGTTATGTCTATGGAGCTGGTGAGGAGGTTGGAAGATATGCACATCACACTGGTGTCATCTGAGGACCCCGAGCTTTACATGGAGTATTTAGCTGCGGTAAGTGCTACAGATGATATCCGGGACCTAGTCAGGGATGGGCAGAGGCGAGATGCCAAATTGGAGCCGATATTCTGGGCCTTGGAGAACGGTACAGTAGGGGATTACACGATGAGGGACGACGTCGTATGCTTTAGAGGTCGGACTTATATACCGGAAGGAGGCCAGGTCCGGGAAGATATCATGGCGGAGGCCCATCACAGCAGATACTCGGTGCACCCGGGGATCACAAAGATGACTGCGGACTTAAAGAAGACTATGTACTGGCCAGGCATGAAAAAGGATATCACTCAGTTTGTGACCCACTGCGAAGCGTGCCAGCTAGTGAAGGCGGAGTGCAAAAACCCCGCAGAATTGTTGCAACCACTCCCGGTACCGAGTGGAAGTTTGAAGACATCGCGATGGACTTTATCCATGGACTTCCCCGATCACGTACGGAAACGACTCGATTTGGGTCATCATCGATCGGTTGACGAAGGTGGCCAGATTCATTCCGATCAGGAAGGACGACTCTGTGGGAGTATTAGTGTGGAGATTTGTGGAGCAGTTCGTTCGATACCACGGGGTGCCCAAGACGATCGTATCAGATCGGGATGGCCGGTTCACTTCAAGGGAGTGGAGATCCGTGCATGCTTACTTAGGCACGCGTTTGACCTTCAGCACCGCATTCCATCCCCAGACGGATGGGCAGACGGAGCGCACCAATCGGACGCTGGAAGATCTTTTGAGGCTGTGCATTTTGGACCGCGGGGAACCATGGGAGAAGCTCTTACCCCTGGTCGAATTCTCCTATAACAACAGCTACCAGTCCAGCATCAGGATGGCGCCTTACGAAGCCTTGTATGGAAGGAAATGCAGGACCCCGCTTTCTTGGATTCAGGACGAGGATCCGAAGTTATTGGGATCAGATTTTGTTGAAGACACCGAGACTCAGGTGAGGCTGATCAGAGACAGGATGCTAGAAGCGCAGAGCAGACAGGCTAAGTACTATGACGCCCGGCATCGTCAGGTAGAGTTTCAGGTGGGGGAACAAGTGTTTCTAAAGATCCGGCCTATGCATGGAGTTTCACGAGTGCGTGGTCGGAAGAAGAAGCTCAGCCCTAGGTATATGGGCCCTTACAAGATCCTGGAGCGGATCGGACCCTAGCTTACAGGCTGGAGTTGCCACCAGAGCTGGAAGCCTTGCATGATGTGTTCCATATTTCCTCGCTCAGGAGGGCTCTATTACGCCCGGAGCAGCACATTTCGACCACAGATGGACCGGTAGCCTCAGACCGGTCAGTCCGCTTAGAGCCGGTACGGATCGACGACAAAGGAGTACGGATCTTGCGCCGCAAGAAGATACCCTTAGTCAAGGTCTTGTGGAGGAACCATGGCCAGGAAGAGCATACCTGGGAACCGCAAGACCTAATGCGTTAAAAGTATCCAGAGCTGTTCAGTCAGGTATACCTCACAACCCCTCAAAATGTTTAATTTGTTTTCCTGCTTTAAACTAGTAAGGCTGATCGAGGAAGAGTAGAGGCTAATCTTTTGTTTATTGGGATCTTGGTTTGCCAATTGGGCGACTTGGTCATAGATTTAGGTTTCTCTTTAAAGCTAATTTAGTAAACATGGCGTCGTGATGGGATGTTACAAGTTTCTTTTCTTCGGTAGAAATTCTCGTAGGCTTAACCTTGATTTCAGGGACGAAATCTTTGTTTTGTTTATTGGGATTTGTAACATCCCTTTTCCAACTAGACCCCTAAGAGTGGTTTTGGCCATGACTAGGTCATGACAAAACCTAGGAAGCCAGAAATGGGCCAAGAAATAGAAGGTCAAGATGAGGATCACCATGGTCTGCCTATGGCACAACCACATCACCCAACATAGGGTTTGACCTTAGGGCTTCACCATGACTCCATGACCCCACCACAACATCACTAACCCATTAGAGGGTCCACTAGAGCCTTAAGGGTCCATTGGAGTCAACCACAGGTGGCCAATTTGATCTAGGACCACTTTAGGCCTAAATTGGGCAATGTGCCCTAACTAAGGGTAGGAGCCCTAGTAAAGCCCAAATAACCCTACCATGGACTTCCTAGACCTAAAGTGGGGTCAATGGGTCTCTAAGGACCCAAGAAGGGCAGTCCAAGAGGTTAAGTTGACCAAAGTCAACTCTGACCCTAAATAGGTCAAACTGGTCTATATATGGTCAACTGACCTTCCCCAAGCCAAGTGGACCCACCCAAGCCCACCTAACCCTATAGTGAGGTCAATGGGTCACCTAGGACCCATTGGGGTCCACCCAAGAGGCTAAGTTGACCAAAGTCAACTTTAACCCTAAATGGGTCAACCTAACCTACATTGGGTCAAACTGACATACACAAGGGCCAATTGAAGTTACCTTAGCCAAGTGGACCCCACACATACTCTCATAACCCTAGTGAGAGGCCAATGGGTCACCAAAGACCCATTGGGACCAATCAAAAAGGCTAAGTTGACCAAGTCAACTCTAGCCCTAAAATTGTCAAGTGCCCTACCTAAGGGTCAAGTGACCTCCAAGGGGCCAAGACAACCCTACCTAGGCCTTAGGGGAGTCCAATGGGTCACCAAGGACCCATTAGGGGCAAGCTCAAGACCAAATTGACCAAGTTCAACCCTAGCCTAAGTTTGGGTCAAGCTAGCCCAAATGGGCTAACTCAAGCTCATGCCCAATTCTCTTGGGCTAACCTTGCTTGGATTGGTGAAATAAACATGTGGGCTGCCTTAGGGTTAGGTAGGAGTCAAAAATTCAGATTGGTGAATGGGAGAGAGAAAGTGCTTCAAAGGGAAGAGAGAGAAAGAGAAGAGAAAAAAAATGGAGGAAGACTTGGGCTCATCCTTCCCCTTCCCCAACCTTCCCCAACCTCCCATTCAATTCCCTAAGACCAGAGGAGTGCAACCAGCTACCCATTGACTGGTTTGAGCCACGTTTTTCCCCCTACCTACCATGGCCGCCAAGCTTGACCAAGAGCCAATAATGGCAAATGCATTTCCAGCCACCTAACACCCCTTCTCTTCATTTTAAAAGCTTCACTGGACTCCAAGGAATCAATCCCACCCCTTACCCGAAGAAGCCAGAGCTGTTCACTGTGTTGTTGCAGAAATCCGACCACCACCACCACCAAAAATGGCGTCCCGGCGATCGGCAAGGATTCAAGCCACCAAAAGGTCCTCCTCTACTCCTCTCTTCGTGGGCTAGATCTTTAGATATTTAGGAGAGAAATCGGGCTCAATTGAGCCCGATTGGGAGAGAGAAAATTCAGAATTTCCATGGTTTTTCAACCTTTTGGGTTCGCCGGAAACCACCACTCCGGTGGCCGTGCCGCCGCCCGGCGATAGCCCCCACCTCAACGAAGGTGGTGGCGGTGGTGGCCGGCCAGGGAGGTGGCCGGGTGGCCGGGAAAATGGCTTGGAAGAAGCTCCAGGTCGGGCTGATCACAGCCCTTGGCTGGAGGAGGAAGATGACCAGAAATCGTCAGATTTGCTTTAAGATTCGTGCTCCATCATTTCTTTTATTTAGTTTTGATTTCTGAATTTTCTGCCCTGTTTTCTGGGCTGTATTGATGTAATTTTTAAAAATACTTACGGTCACCTGGTGGGAAAACGTTCAATATAGGAGTTGTAGCCCTATGAGTCTACTTTAAGTTAAAATTGATTTCAACACATTTGGGTAAGTGGTTAGACCACAGCACCCAGTTTGGTGGGCCCTATACCTAGGGCTAACCTGAGATTCAAATGGATGCCCACCCTTCATCCCTTGTCTAAATTACTTGAAATGTTGGCAGGGAGTCACCCTAGACCATATCTAGGTGCTGCCCAAACATGGAAAGTTTTGGGGACAATTTTTCTATAGTTTTGTAAATTATTTAATTTATCTAGGGTAAATTAATTTAAGGGCCAAATGACCTCCAAACTCACCCAAATTTTGGTCAGAGGTGCTTGGGGTCATTATAGTGCTCTGGTTAAATTTTGATCACAATTGGATGTGTATTGGACTATAATCATGCAAATCCTAGCCTTGCCCTAAAAGGGTATTTTGGTCAAAAGTGCACTTTGCTGTTTTGAGTGGCCAAATCACCTCAACAGAGGATGAAATTTATACCAATGACTTGGCATGGCATTTAGCACCTCTCCATGGAATTTGGGGTAGAGTGGAATTGATTTGCCCTAAGTTCCTAGGACAAACCCTAAGGAAAGACCTTTGTGCCTTGTGAAGGGCATGAGTCCTAAACACCTTGGATGAACTTCAAATTTTGTATGCAGGGTCCTAGGGTATATAAAACCCTCTGGTAAAAACCTTAAAGAATTTTGAAAAGGGTAGGACCTACAAAACCCTAACCCTAGCTTAGTTCATAAAAATTCTAGTACTAGTTTAGGTTAGCTAAACTCCTTGAAATATAATAAACTTTGGGTAGTGTGGGAGTAAGGATATAATGAGCCTCTAGTAATTTATTTGGGAATTTTTGATCAATATTTGTTGCACTTCATTTGTAACCAATAAGATTGCCCTAATTAATAATTTGACTATTGAGATCTCACTGCCAATTGAAAGGTCATGAAAATTTGGCAGAGGTAGTAATAGAGCATAATGATCATATATGAATTTTAATAGAATTTTTGGATTCATAATTATGGTATCTCCTTCACAAGTGCATTATTTTGGTTACATGCTAAATAATTCCTACAGACCTCACTACTTGTTTAACAATTATGAAATTTGGTACATAGTGTTACAAGTTCATCATTATCAAGTGGGAATTTATTTGGAATTTTTTGATGGATAATTAGAATACTTTGTTCATTAATCCTTAAACTTGGAATTTCATGAGAAAATCAAGTATAGCCTTATTATTAAATGATAAATTATGAAACTTGCTCTAGAGTATTTATATGCCATTATAACCATCCTTGAATTTTATCTGAATTTTTGGAGGTATTATTGCTGTAAAATATTTTAAAATGACTTATTATGAGATATATTTGAAATTAAATCTAAGGGCCTAAACCTTGCTGAAAAATTTGAAGACTTAGGATTTAGAGTTGACTATTCATTTTGTAATTAAAATAAATTTAGTGGATTATTATCTTGTCTGAAATTGATAGATCATGTTCAAACTTGGGCTTTTTGGATGCTAGAATAAATAAATAAATTATCATACAAATTAGGAAAATTATGAATTTCTGGATTTATGCTAAAAATATCATTATAGCCCTCTAATAATTATCATAGGGGTACTGGTTGATTATTTGATGTACCTCCCATTTTACGAGCCATATAGCTTAAGTGGTCTGCATATAGTAAAAACTGCAGAAATCATGTTGGAGAATAAATTGGATGCATGTCTTGGGATTAGTGGTAGGCTGGTTTGGATGGATAAAAATAAGTTCATTATTGGTAGTAGGAGGAGTAGAGGGATGGATTGGCTAGAGTTAGGCGGTGCCCGGGATCGACGAAAGATCGTCTTCCCCGAGGTGAGGTAGAGTCAAATCACCCTAGGATTAGCCTATTGTAACATGAGAAGGTAATGGGTAAGGGAATCAACCAATAATAATAATAAGCACCTTGCGAAAGGGAACGCTGGGCGTAATCCCAAAATAGTTCCTAGTGCCCCTTGAGAGCCCTTCACAGGGAATACCGGGGGCAGTCCTGGGTTAACGTAAACTGTATTAACAAGATGAAAAGAGTAACTTAGTAATTAGGGTTGCACATTTCACGAACACAGATAGCACTGGAAGATAGTTGGAAGCTTCGGCTTGGATGGTTAAGAGACGGACGTTTGGGTCTGGGGAGCTTCGGCTCGATTGTTTGAGACGGACATTTGGTCCGGGGAGCTTCGGCTTGGTTTTTGGATACGTTAAATTTGCATGTGCATAAAAGGAAAGGAAATTTAAGGTGGTGGGTCTTCGGTATTGGAGGGTCGATGTACCGACGCCAATACGCTGACTCGGCAAGTGTGGTTAGCACTTCGCCAACAGAAGTCCGGTGCGCCAGCCGACAAGAGTACGCAGGAGTCCGCTTCGTGCACCAAGCGTTGAGGCGTACGATAGGTCTGATCGGTAGTGCTTTACTGGTTTAGAGGTGGGCGAGGCCCAACCCACCGCTTCCGTCTGCGACTACGGAGGTATCCTGGGAGGTTATGGCTCCAGAAAGGGGGAACTAAAAGTCTGTGTGCACAGAGTCGTGTGTGTGTGTTGCACTTGCCTGTTCCATCATACCCACTTGCATGTCATAGCATAATCGATTCATTTAACCCTGACACCTAAAGTATAAGTGGAATGGGACGCTTATACATTAGGACCTGCAAAACGACCCCTTAGTCTATAAGCTTGTGTGGGCAAGTTTATAAATTAAAGGTTAAATTCTTTATATATATACTGCTGTTATTAACCGACACCCCAACGTATAAATTGGTATGAGACTTTTTATACGATGGGAGCCCTGTAGAAGATCCCTTGCTTATACATTCCGTATAAGTTAAGGTTATTTTTCATACTATGCTTTACTACCACATGTACTATAAAAATTGCTAGTATAGGTCCGCTGTCATCTGATTCTTGATTACTCTCCACCTTCAAGTCCTCCCCTTTCTTCCTCTCCACTCGGTGCCTAGGGTCATGGGGAAGGGGCGGAGGATGATAGGACTTTGTCTTTTAGACTAACGGTTTTCGAACCACATCATTTTAGGGGACCGTGGAGCCCAGCATGGAGGAGCAGCCCCAGAGGTCGGCACACTTGGAGATCGGGCAGTCTAGTTCCGGAGTTCAGACGGCAAGGACTGTGAGTCCTGATCGCTACTAGTAGTTATATTAGTTTGCTTCCGCGTTGAGAGATTTGTAGTGAGGACATGATGTACTGGGCATGAGCCCAAGATCTTATATTTCTGTGTATCTTTGGACACTCCCTTCGTGGAGATTATTTACATATATATGTGATTTCTGTGGACTTGCTTTACTTTTCTGCTACAGTTGCGATCGATTTGGGCCGGCAGGATCGGCGTTTTGTAGTGATGACCTTCCTGGGTGCGAAGGTGTCACCGCAAAGCGACGGTTCTGGGCCTAAGACCCCGGTGTTTTAAAAAGAAAAAAAAGGGGGTCTTACAATATCTGCTCGCGGAGAAGCCTCAGTCGATGTCGAACCACTGAGAAGTGAGAGAATGACGACCTTGTCGGACTCCGCCCACTCCCAGAAAACCGCGACCTCGGCGGACACTGTTGGCGAGCACATTGAGGCCGACATATCTTCTCCTAATGCCCAGGTGCCTATTGTCGACCTGGATGAAGAAGATAGGCGGACTGAGGAAGAGGATGGTGCGCCTCCAAAAGCATCGACAGCTGCGAACCCGGAGCCCGTCCGCGAAGACCAGCCCGAGGGGTCCGCCGCAGATCCCGCTGAGAAGATAGCTAAAAGGAAGAAGAGGAAGAGGAGCGGAGCGACCGTCGCTGAGCGAGTTGAGAAGAAGCTGCGCGCCATGAAGGAGAAGAATGTCTCCAGGCGGACCGGGGAAGCGGACTTGCAGTACAGGCCGCGCGACAAAGAAGTCCTCGACAGCGACTTGATAACGCCGGAGGCCCAAATCCGGGGAGACAACTCCCTTTCCACGGTCAGTCTTTCCACGGACGAGATAATTGACTCCATAGACGTCGATCAACTTGACTTAATCAACGACTCCTTGCTGGTTGTACTGCAGCAGAATGAAGTGGAGGCCGCTGCGAATAAAGGCAACGAACTTCCATCTCTGTCCGCTGCGGAGGAAGAGGAGAGAGAGAGGCTGAAGGAGAAGATAGAGGAGCAAAAGAAGCAAATCGTTGCTCATGTTGCTGCAGTTGGGGCGGCCTCGAAGCAGATCGCCGCGGACAAAGCTGCTGAGGATCTGCGAATTGCTGCGGAGCTGCTGCGGTCAGGTAAACTTCAACCTGCGCCTAAATATTTTCAGCGCAAGTGGCTTTACAGGTCGCCGCCGCGGAAATCGAAGCCCGTCAAGATTATCACGGAGACGGACGATATTGTAGTGTCGACGAGTTCTGCTGCGGGGAAAAGGGCTAAGGTCCACCGCGAATGGAGGAAGCGTTAAGCGCCTTTGACCCGGAGCGGGCAAGGCGTCCAGTCATCTTCGATAGTCGGCAACTCGCTGCTGCTATGTATCAAAGTGATTTTTCATCCTTTCTTTGTGTCCTCCGCGAGCTTTCTTTGAATGTGGAGTTGACTTTGTTTGTTGCAGGTGGGAAATCGCCGCTGGACTCTACCGAGAGTGGTGAGATTACAGCCACTCCGAACCCCGGTGCTGACGCGGTCTCATATGTGGAACCCGCGGAAGGCGAGCCACCCAGCCTGAATATGATACAATAGTTAGAGAAGAAATTCCAATCCGAAATGGAATGCATGAAAAAAGAGTTGGAGAAAGCCAAGGAGCGTGAGGAAGCGTTCGCCGCGCGCGAAAAACAATTCGCTGAACGCGAGATGGCTCTGAAGGACCAGATCGCCAGCATCTCCAGGGCGCTGGAGAGATCTGATAAGGAGAAGAAAAGGCTCGCGGATGATGTCCGCTACTACAAAGGCAAGCACTTCGCGTCTGTGCGTGAGGAGAAGGGGAAGCGGGCCGCAGAGGTCGCTGACCGGAGGCCGCGAGTAACAGACCGCGCGGCTTCGGAGATCGCCGCACCGATAGGTGGTATTCCGCGCGCTGCGGATGAGGAGGCGAGGCCGGCAGCGGAGCCAATGGTGCCTCTCAGTCGAGTAGACCGGGAAGCCGCCCATATGCACTGGACTATAAACGTCATCCATCATCATCTCTGCCGTGTATATAGTGAAATTCTTCAGATAAGCGATCAGGCGGCTCATCTATGCCGGGACAGGACGGAGAAGCGAACTGAAAACAGAGACCGCTGAGTCCGCGGTGCTCATTTTTTATGTTGAATTTGTACAATTGTCTGTATAATTGTGTTTTAAACAATGCCGTCATGTGATCGATTGAACCTTTATTACGATCTATGCGGACGCAGATTATAAATCCGCAATTTTATGTTGCTAAACCTTGGCATGATCTGTGGTGGACTGTGCGGACTAGCGCTGTGTCCGCTTCTTGATAACCTGCAGGTGGGAAAATTCGCGACCTGAGCGGATAGGAAACTGCGACGGCCGCAACTTGGCCCTGAATTTCCCTTGGAATGTTAATTTGCCTTTGTATCCGCGTTATTTGTTTGGCTGCTTTTTAATATTTTGCGGACTGTGCGGATTGAATTATGCGACCTGCGCGGACTGGCCAAAAAGCTGTCAGAAACTTTATCTATAAATACTGCCTTCTGCTTTCTCTATGTAGGAAATTGCTGAAGTAAACGAAACCCTGCGGCCTGCAATATGGTGTCCGCGCGCACTGATGCTGCAGTCGCCTTCCATTCTGCCGACCACAGGAAATGCACTTTGACAGAGGCTGACCTGGCTGCCTTTGTTGAAAAGAAGATGGCGGACTCAAACATACTTGTCCGCCTACCCGCCCACCAGGAAAGGTTGAACTTCTCGACGGCGACCCAGATCGCCATTCCCGTTGACCACTTTGATAGTGGATTCAAGTTCCCGCTCCTATGGGAGCTTGCCGCAATCTTTGAGCACTACGGGATGGTGCCCGGCCATCTCGCGCCGAATACCCTTGCTGCGATCTGCAGCTTTCTCTCTTACCTGCGATCTGAAAGGATTGCCTTTTCGATGAACATCTTCCGGAAAATATTCTCCGTCCGCTCCATAACCGCCTCCGGAGGCCGCCCCTATAAGGGAGTAATCTACTTCTACTGCAGGGGGATGAAGGTAGTGGGTCTTCCAAACAAGATCCACAACTGGACCTCGAGGTTTCTAATTTTTGAGGGCGACCTTGGGTTCGCGCACATGTATCCGCAGGTGCGCGCGGACTTTGTCTTCAAAATGTGCAGCTGGACGACCTGGAGTCCGCAATTGTCGAGTTCTTGGCCAACGCCAGGCTCGATATTGAATATTACCTTCCGCTGCTAGCGAGTTTAGCGGATGTTACGCCTGAGGACAGTAAGTAATTTAGCGGACTTAGCTTTTGTATCCGCCGCGACCATGCTGTTAACTCTGGTTCTTTTGCAGCGACCTTGGCGGTGCCCGCTAACTTGCCGCAGACCCCCAGCGGCTTCACTCCTACACAAAGGGAGAAGAATGAAGCAGTCGCAAAGAAGAGGAAGGAGGAAGGGGACCCCGCGGCGGACTACTCTTCCTCCGAAAGTTTCTCCATGGCCGGCTTCGGTACCAGCCAGAGGGACCTTAGGGGGAACCCTATGGTCCACTGGCACAGCAAAAATAAGCATGTCCGCTTATCCACCGCGCTTCCTTCGTGGAGGAGTCCGCGGATAACATGCCACGCCCATATTGCGCTCTCCACTCTCTACGGAAAGCGTAACTTGAGCGAACTCAAGAAGGTGTCCGCCGCCGACCTCCCTCTGCTGGCCTCTCAGGCCTCTGCGAACAGCGCGGTGACAAATCATTATGTTGCCACTCTGGCCAGAGACCTGTTGAGGCAGAATGAGCAACTTCAGAAGGATATCAAAGTGTTAAAGGAAAGGAACGCGCGGATGGGAGAAAGGAATGCTCGGCAAAGAGAGGAGCTGGCGGTGAGTTGCATTTGCCGCGGTCTAGATTTTCTATCCGCCGCGATCTGTCTGATGTTTGCAATCTTGTTTTTCGCAGGTCGCCTACGACTTGGAGAACAATAAATTCCAGGCCGCCACGCTCCCTTTTGTGATGGAGACTGTGGAGGTCGCCGTTGAGCGACTTGCCCGCGATGGCCTCATGAAGGAGGGAGTGGGCAGCGTCCCTTTTCTGGAGATCTTCCCGGAGCTGGCCCCTTAGGTCGCAGCGATGTAGAGAGCTAGAAAAGGAAAGGACGTCGCTGAGGAAGGCAAAGATGAGGATGAAGACGGCGAAGAAGAAGAGAAAGAGGACGGAGGCTCGCAGGGCGGAGAGCAAGGTGTCAGGGAAAATGCGGACGATGCTGCATTGAGCCGACAAGGAGAGGAGCTGTCCGCCAAGTCCGACACCTCTGCATCTTCCTCTGCTACTGGGAGCTCGCATAGCGGGTCCGCCACTAGTACAGGATCAGGTAGCAGCGGGAGCAGCTCGGGGGGCTACTCTCCAGATGTCGAAATCATCGGTGACAGCCCTGCACCTCCTGAGAAGAGACAGCGGACTGATTGATTAATGCATATGTATACATTTTGTTATCTTGTTTTTTTGTAAAAAGTGGCGGACGCAAGATTGCCGTCCTCCAAACATATTGAATGATGTAAATTTTTTGATGAAAATAGAAAGGATATTTTTTGGCATGTGTGCTTTCTGCAATGCTCTTTTTTCTCCACGCTCACCGCACCGATACTTAGCAGTCCGCACAACACGCTTGATAAACCTGAGCCTTTGCTGATTAGAGAATTATTGTTCCTCTTTGGACCAAGAAACTGTCAGGCGGACCCTGTCGAGTCACTTGCAGTCCGCGTGATACATTATTTATAGTGAACCTTGTTGATTAAAGAATTAAACACCAACTCATTTTGTATCCGCCTCAGAGAACAGCCAGCTGATGCCTGGGGTTATAGTTGTAGTCCGCAAGCCAGACCGCACATAATATGCACATTGATTATTAACTGACAAATAATGCGAAAATCATTCCGCGGACTGAGCAGATAAAGAAAACCAATCCGCTCATAATCAAAAATCATTCTACAGACTGAGCAGATACAGAACCAATCCGCTTATTGTAGAAACTTATAAACTTGAATATGGACTACCCTGCGGATTGAGCGGATACAGAAAAACAATCCGCTCATAATAGAAATGATCTATAGCTTGCAAACAGGTGGGCAGGTGAGCCTGAGCGGCATACTTTCCTCACCGGGTTATAAGCTATAAGACCAACCCCTAGCAGGCGGACTGAGCGGATAGAAAAAACAAGTCCGCTAAAGATATCCAGCTTGCAATCCCAAGGAAACTACCAAACTGTTCGAATAACGAATCCAGTCCGCCAAAGATAGAAATGATCTATATAGCTTGCGACCAGGCGGGCAGGTGAGCCTGAGCGGCATACTTTCCTCACCGGGCTACAAGCTATAAGATCAACCCAAACAGGCGGACCCTGCGGATAAAGATAACCAGTCCGCAAAAGATAGAAATGACCCATATCTCGTGACCAGGTTGGCAGGTGAGCCTGAGCGGCATACTTTCCTCACCGGGCTACAAGCTATAAGATCAACCCAAAGAGGCGGACTGCGCGGACAGAGAAAACCAGTCCGCAAAAATATAGATGACCCCATAACTCGCGACCAGGTGGGCAGGTGAGCCTGCGCGGCATACTTTCCTCACCGGGCTACAAGCTATAAGATCAACCCAAAGAGGCGGACTGCGCGGACAGAGAAAACCAATCCGCCAATATATTCCCTGCAAAAAGCAAGACCCTCACTTGGCGGAACGTTTCCCTGCCCTCTTGCCTGGAGTACAGTCTAAACTGTGGGTCTCCTGCAGGCACTGCTTGAGGGTACCATGGAGTGTTCGAAGGTTACAAGCTAAGATGACCCGCGGGCAGGTGAGCCGGAACGACATACTTTCCTCATGTGATCATCGAAGTTGTAACCATATCCCTAAAGCGGCATGGTAGAGCTTTACACCCACCTTGCCCTCCATAATGCAAAGGTGGGGTCAGGTACCTGCCGGGATCCGAAGTCCAGAATCCAACCGCGCTAGAGCCTGCAAGCTCCCACTACACGGTGCGAAATCTCCTCGCAACACGTGGTCTTCGTGGTGTTACGCTAATGACAACGGCTCTAGGGGAGGTCTAGCTGAACTCGGCGATGTCTCCTGGTATCAGGGAACCGTTAAAGGTGTTTGGGAGAGAGAGAAAACACTAGAAAAAATGTCAGTATGGATTCTTTGATTAAGAAAATGCATTTACAAAGGAAACATAAGAGAAAAAAGAGAGTTCGGGTGTCAAACCGTTTTTGAAAACTCTCTTAGCACTTTATCTGTTATGATTACAACAAAAACACTCGAAGAAGTGTTAGCAAGCAGTTTCTACTCATAATATTTATTGAAGAGGATACACAGTAGAAAAAAGGAGGTTTAAGAATAGAACCGCTTGAGATCATCCCCACTCCACGTGTGTGGTATATCCTCTCCTTCGTAAGTCTGTAAGCGGTAAGCGCCGCTTTTTAATGCTTCTTTGACGACAAAAGGGCCGGCCCAATTTGGATTAAGCTTTCCAACTGAACTAGCTCTTGCAGCAGCATCAACCTTCTTCAGAACTAGATCTCCCACTTGAAAGTGTTTGATCCTTATATTTTGATCGAAGTAACGGGCCATCCTCCTTTTGACTTCTTCCTGCCTTATGGCTGCTTGATCTCTGACCTCCTCGATGTGTTCCAAGCTGAACCTCATCTCCTCATTATTCAACTCAACCCAGTCATCAACACCTTCTCTTGCAAGCAGTACTCTGGGTGACGGGACTTCAAACTCAATCGGAATGAGTGCCTCTGAGCCATGAGAGAGTTTGAATGGGGTCTCCCCGGTAGCAGATGATGGCGTTGTTCTAAGGGACCAGAGGACCGATGGAAGCTGATCAGCCCAACTGCCTTTGAGATTCTGCACTTTCTTTTTGAGAAAGTTGAGGATCTGCTTGTTGGCTGCTTCTACCTGGCCATTGCTTCTGGGATGATGAACTGATGCAAAACGCAGCTCTGTTTCGATCTGCCTGCAAAAATCTATCATCACTGAGTTGTTGAATTGTGGCCCATTGTCAGTGATTATCGCCATTGGTATCCCGTGCCGGCAGACAATTTCTCCCCAAATGAAGTTCTTGACGATCTGAGTAGTTGTCTTAGCCAATGCCTTGGCTTCGATCCACTTGCTGAAGTAGTCGATCATTACGATGATGAAACGCCGTTGCCCGCTCGCCAAGGGAAAAGGACCAATGAGATCCATTCCCCAAACCGCAAAGGGCCAAGGAGTTGCAATCGACCTGAGGGACTGAGCTGCTTGGTGCTGAAGTGGAGCAAACTTCTGGCACTGAACACACCTTCTGACATAGATCTCTGAGTCTTTCTTCATTGTGGGCCAGAAATACCCTTGCCGCAGGATTCGCTTTTCAAGAGTTCTTGCTCCAGAGTGGCTTCCACACTCTCCTGAATGAACTTCTTGCAGAACGGTAAGAGCTTCTTCCTCTGAAACACATCGGGCCATTGTTGAGAGGAAAGTCTTTCTATAAAGGATTCCCGCCACTAGGAAGTAGTGAGCTGCTTTTATTCTAAACTTTTTCTTGTCTCTAACTGTATGATGATAATTTCCTGTTGACAGATATAGGATGAACGGGTCCATCCAAGAGACACGCTGGTCAACTTGCATTAAATCTCCTTCCTCTACTGCCGGACGGAAGAGTTCGGAAGTTGTGCCTCCTGAAGGCATCCCATACTTGGAAAGAAAGTCGGCCTCCTCGTTCTCTGTTCTGGGGATATGTTCGATTGTGAAGCTTTTAAACCTGCCGATTTCTATTTTCACAAGAGCTAGATACTTTTTCAAGACTGGCTCCCTTGCTTCGAAGTTACCAAGGACTTGCGACGCCATTACCAGGGAATCAGTTTTGATGTGGACATGATCGATTCCTAACTCCCTTGCGAGCCTCAAGCCTGCTAGCAGTGATTCATATTCGGCCTGATTGTTGGTTACTGGAAAGTAAAACTTGATGGCCTGCTTCAACTTGACTCCATTTGGATTGATGAGGACCACTCCTGCTCCAGAAGAACTCCTGCCTGAGGCACCATCAACATAGATGGTCCAAGCCAAAGGTGACCTTTCTGCCTGATCAAAACTGGACTCTGGCATGTCAATCAGAAAATCTGCTAGGACTTGAGCTTTGATGGCTGTCTTGGGCACATAAGAAATTTCAAATTCACTTAGCTCTATCGCCCACTTAACTAGTCTGCCAGAATGCTCGGGCTTTTCCAACACACCCTTCAAAGGTTGATCGGTGATGACTTGGACTGAATGTGCTTGGAAGTATGGACGGAGCCTGCGAGCTGACATGACCAGTGCCAAGGCTAACTTCTCCAAGATCGGATATCGCGTCTCAGCACTCTTCAAGATATTGCTGACATAGTAGATTGGAAACTGCTTTCTGCCTTCTTCCCGAAGGAGAACGGAGCTAACGGCCTCAGGGCCAACCCCTAGATATAAGAAAAGAATCTCTCCTGGCCTTGGGCTCTGAAGCAGAGGCGATGAAGTAAGCTGCATCTTTAACTGTTCAAAGGCTTTGGAGCACTCTTCTGTCCACTCAAACTTGGATGCACCGCGGAGAGTTTTGAAGAAGGGGGCACTCCTATCTCCAACCCGAGAGAGGAATCTTGCAAGACCTGCTAGCCTTCCCCCTAACTGCTGAACTTCCTTTGGTGAACGGGGGGTAGGCATTTCAAGAATAGCTTTTACCTTGTCAGGATTGGGGGCAAGTCCTTCCGGAGTAAGGAGATGACCGAGGAACTTCCCCTTACTCGCTCCAAAGGTGCACTTCAAAGGATTGAGCCTCATTTTATACCTACGCAGAGTAGCGAATGTCTCTGCTAGGTCTCGCAAGTGCAGCGAAAACGATTTACTCTTGATCAAGAGATCGTCTACATACACTTCTAGGTTTCTACCTTTCTGATGGTTAAACACACGGTCCATCATCCGTTGATAGGTTGCACCGGCATTCTTAAGCCCAAAGGGCATCACAAGATAGCAATAACATCCATCGTTAGTAATGAACGACGTGTGAGGAACGTCGGGCTTCTGCATTCTTATCTGGTGATAACCAGAAAACGCATCTAAAAAACTCATGTAAGAGTATCCTACCGCGGAATCAACTAAAGAATCTATCCGAGGCAGGGGGTAGCAATCTTTAGGACATGCTTTATTAAGTTTTGTAAAGTCTACACACATTCGCCACTTTCCCCCTGGTTTTTTAACCATTACAACATTTGAAATCCAGGTGGGATATTGCACTTCTTTAACAAAATTCGCCTTGAGGAGTTTCGCAACCTCCTCCCTTATTGGTTCTGCAAGCTTTGTTGCCACGTCCCTCTTCTTCTGTTGGATGGGCTTGCAGCTGGGATCAACATTCAGGTGATGGCAAGCTACATCAGGATCCACCCCCGGCATGTCTTCTGCTGACCAGGCAAAGACATCCAGGTTCTTTAGCAGGCAGGAAATCAACTCGGCCTTTTGATCTTCAGGCAGCTCCGAGTTGATGGAGAGCTTCCTCTCCTCCCCTTCAGCAATGGGGACTCCTTGCGTCACCTGGGCAGGTTCCAGGTGAGCACCTTCATCAGCAGCAACT
This sequence comes from Platanthera guangdongensis, assembly GCA_039583875.1. NCBI lineage: Eukaryota > Viridiplantae > Streptophyta > Magnoliopsida > Asparagales > Orchidaceae > Platanthera > Platanthera guangdongensis. Next base: position 88,254,291 of record CM077156.1, read on the forward strand.
CTCGAGCTGGAAGAGGCTTCTGCAGCTTCTGCTGGAGCAAGGGAAGCTTCAACCATGTTGACAGTGCGGACGTAGCACTCCCTTGCTCTCCTTGGGTCGCTCCTGACCCGACACATCCTCCCATTGGCAAAGAATTTGATGGCGAGGTGGTAAGTGGAGATCACCGCTTGATATTTGTTCAACAGGGGCCTGCCGAAGATGGTATGGTAGCTGCTGGGTGCGTCGACCACTATGAATTGTATCTGCTTTGTTGCCCCTCCAAGCTTCACTGGCAGGGTGACGCTGCCCTCCACTTCCTTCCTCTCTCCTGAGAAACCATAGAGTGGCCCCTCAGTGGAAAGCAGAGGCTTTCCGGTCCTTAGGGCCTCAAAAGTAGACTTGAAGAGGAGGTTAACCGAGCTGCCCGTATCAACAAGAATTCTGTCCACTGTGAAGTCTCCAAGCACAGCCTTGATTATAACAACATCGTCAAATGGATTGGCTGTTTGAGGTAGATCTTCCGGACCAAAAGTGACGACCTCCCTTGGAGGAGCAACGGAGGAAGAGGCCACCTCTGCCTGGGTGACCCTTGAAATTGAAGATTTCCGAGTGGACTCGGTCCCTGCTCCACCATGGATGAAGAAGAGGCGTCCCAGAACTCCCTCATCATCTGCATCAAAGCATTCCACTGGGACGTTGATCGGCCCCAGACGGCCTTCGTCCTCTACATCCACGCACTCCTGGTAAGCCTCAGCTACCTCTTTGCCCCTCGAGGTGGATGGCTTTGACGAGGAAGGAGAGTCCTTCTTGGTCAGGTCAATCTTGCCCTCGGCAAGCAACTTATTAATCAGCGCGCGAAGGGCCTGGCATTCCTCAGTCAAATGCCCCTTTTCCTTGTGGAACTGGCAAAATTGCGAATTGTTCCTCGGCTTCCACAGCTTCTGAGGCTCCTGCCTCTTCTCTTCTGATCTCCTTTGCAGGATCTGGATGACTTCGTCAAGGTCCAAATCTGCTGCATCCTCCATAGGACTTTCATCATATTGGCACGGGGCAGGCAAAGCTGCCTGCTGGAGGATGGGAAGAGCCTGCAACAGAACGGCGGGAGTGGCGGCCAACGGCAGTCTCTGCTCATGAAACTGTTGATGGCCCTGGAAAGGTTTTTTGTTGCGCAAGTTCATGCCTCTTTGAGACGGAGGCTGGAAGTCTGGGCGAGGGGGCTTGCCACGGGAAGAAGAAGCGGAGGCATCCCTTCCTTCAGCCTTGGCTATCAGGGATGAGACGTAAGTCGGATTGGCATTCTCCCCTTTTATGAAACGGTTGACCATGGCGATCAACTCTTGGTAGGTCTCTGGAGCCTTGGTTGTTGCTTTGAACTTCAGAGGGCCCTCCCGGAGGCCATGAATCAAGGCAACTTTGTAGTAGTCGGGGTTCACATTCCTCACCCCCTAGATCTCCCTCTGAAAGCGATCAACGAATCTTGCTACTGATTCGTTATCCCTTTGCTTGATCTCGAATAGGGCAGCTGGCCCATTCTTTCTCTTCCTTGAGGTGGCAAACCTCAACATCAACTGGTTGCGGAGCTCTGCGAAAGAAGAGATTGTGCCCGAAGGCAGCTCGTAGAACCACTCTCTCGCTTGCCCTTCGAGAGTGGTAACCAACAATTTGCACTTAATTGCATCTGAGAGGCACCTCAAAGCAACTGCCCCCTCAAATGCCTGGAGGTGAGAGACGGGATCTGTCGATCCTGAATAGAATGGGATGCGAGGCTCCCTGAAGTTGCTCGGAGCCGATTCCCATCGAATTCGATCAACAAAGGGAGACGGGGTGTCAAACTCTGCAGGTTAGAAAGGGCGGACTAGAGCCGAGGAGTCCGCGGGCTCGGCGGACTGGCGGTCAGCAAAGTGAAGCTGGCGGGCTGGAGTGCCCCTGTCAGCTTCTCTGAAGAAATCTCTGAAAGCAAACTCTTCCTCTTGAGGGCGTAGAGGGGCAGCGGACTGAACAGGGTTCCGAGGAGTTTCTGGCGACTGCCGAAGTGGAGTTCGGCGAGCTGGAGTCTGGCGGACTGGCGAGTCCGCTGGGTTCGCTGCGGCCTGAGGAGCAAGCCGCTGGGCCAGCGCGAGCAAAGCTTGGCTGATTGTGTCAAGGCGCTGGTCGGTCTGCCGACGAGACTGCTCGGCCTCAAGGCGAGCTTGTTCTATTGCGTCCCAAAGGGAATCCTCTGAACTGGAGCGATCTGAAGAGCGGGCTCTGCGGTCTGACATCTTTCGTCCGCTGATTTCAAAACACTACTCGGATCTGAAGGTCGCGTGTTAACTGTTGATGCACGAAAACACAAGAGAGGTCGAGCACAACCAGCTAACTGTTCGAACACCGGGGGAAAAAGGGAGACTGCGAGTAGCGATCTACTAAGCGGATGAGGGCTGAAAGAAGAGCAGGGCCGTGAACCACGGCAACAACAGACTTCGCCCGTCGCAGCCTAAATGCCTCTCTTGCGACGGGCTTTCTCTTGATTGAAGAAGGGTTTAGTTACAAGCGAAAAGAAAGGACTGAGGGAAGTAGAGCAAGGGGGAGTCCGCAAGGCACAAGAATCGAGTCCGCAGCCTGTAACAAGTAGGCTCCTGGGTCCGAGTCAGCGTGCCTTGGGTGCACCACCTCCCCCCTATTTATAGGATAGGGGGCCTGCCCAAACGGGCAGGGCTAAAATAACCGGCTGCCCGGGGTACAGGAGAACCGGGCAGCGGTGACGGGAAGCAAAAAGAAGAAAACGCCAGTCCGCATAGAAGGGGCGGACTGGGCTCGCGAACTGGAGCTTCCATTGCTGCTGGACGCGCCCGCTGGAGGCCGGCGGCCTGGGCGGACGGGATACTGCGTCCGCCACTTTAGAGAACCTGATCCCAAAGCACCGGCGGACTGAGCGGACAGGTCTTTGCGTCCGCTGCTCGGGGACCATCCTTGGCGCCCGACTGATGGTATTGCCGGACTGCGCGGACTGACAAAGTGCGTCCGCGCCGGCTGAAAGGGGGGCTTTGGAATCTTGTAGTATGTTGCGGACTGAGGGGTTAACAAGCTGTAATCAGCTGTTGGGGCAGGTAGTGGAGCAACAGTTTGTAATGCCTTCTTGTAGCTCTGGCTTCTCCTTTTGAAGACCTGTAGCTTCCTCTTCTTAGCTTGAACCTCAGCTGCATCCTCAGAATCTGACGTACTGGCTATATTTACTCTATCCTCTGGACTAGGAGGCAAGTCATGTGCAGTCTTAGGTAACTCCCCCTGAGTTACTTGCTCCTCCTCAACTCTTGCTTTCTCCCCCTGAGATCCTACTTGCTCCCCCTCAAGGTCAACTTGCTCTCCCTCAAAAGCAGTTTTCTCCCCCTCAAAACCAGCATGCTCTCCCTCAATATTAGCTTGCACTATATCAGGAAATAGCTCTTCTAAGGTAAATTCTTGTTGAGTAGGATCTTGAGGTACCACAAACTCAGGAGCATTAGCAGCAACAGATGTATCATCCATGATTACATCTTGTGGTTGACTGTGTAGTTGTGTTGGCTAGTCAACATCAATCAGAAATTAAGTTAGTGTCTCATCTTTATTAATAAGAATTGATTGATTCACTTCTTTAATTACCTCAAGGATTGTTTGTGTAGCCATCTCACTCTCCAGGTGGGTTGGCTCTTCCTCAATTTGAGGCTCCCCCTGCACTTGTGCATCATCTGTAGAGGCTTGGGCAGGAATTTATTGTGCTATAGATTTCTCAGGAATCTCTTACCTTTCCTCATCAGGCATGTCCTTAGTTAGGACCCTATCCCATCTTGAGATAATCCTAATGTCCATCCTCCTCATATGATTAATCTTGGATCCAGCAGCTTGTTCCATTACTTCTGGAATAGTTCCAGCTAAGTACAGACTCATTATCCTTCCTAGATTTGGCTTCTTAATACTTTCTTTAATCTTTTCAAAAATCACTGTTGACCAATCAGTGTTTAATGTGTAGATGATCCTTGTCATTAGGCTAAACATGTAGGCAGAAATCCTATCGTGTCCCCCTGGCTTGCAAAGGATGACTTTGCTAACTATTTTTTATAGAAATTTGCCTTGCTGATTCATTCCTTTTTTGTTCATTGCAGCTCCAATCTTCAAGGTGGGATCCAATCAACACCATTGAAGTGCTTCCCTAGTCTTTAATGAGGGTACTTCTTCCTCTTCTTGAGTTCTTGGTAGTTGAAGAGTTTTTCTCAAGCTCTTCAAAGTAAGTTTGACTTTCGCTCCCTGAACTATTGATTTGATCTTTAATCCAGTTGAATCTAAAGTTGCAGCACCATAGAATTCTAGGATTTCCTTCTTCCAAATCTTTGTTAGTTCAGAAACTAGAAACTCCAACCCATTCTCAACAATTAGGGTTACTACACCTTTAATTTCAGATTCCTCTCCATCAAATGTGTTGCGTACCAGCTCATATCCTTCATTGACATTGTCTTCAAGCTTGGGCGCCATTAGGGTTGAGAGAAATCTTGAATTTAGAAGAGAGAATTTGTCGACACAAAGTTTTGGTCTCGAAACTATAGAAAGTGTGTCGACAGACAATGGTGTTTACCTATTTATACCTTTCTAAAAACGAAGGTGAAAAGGCGCGTCAACAAGCACTGAATGTGTCGACACTATTGAAAAGTGTCGACACAGACTACTTAAGTCTCGACATAAGTGTTGACTTCTATGTGTCGACACTTATACATCTGCGTTCGACGATTAGTCGATACTCTACTCGACGAAATCTGTGTTGAACCTAAGTGTTGACACCACTTCTGGATGTGTCGACACCTACTCTGGATGTAACACCCTGAAGTCAAGAGGATCATTGTGCGCAAAATTGGGTTCAGGCTTGGGTGACACGGCCTGGGACACGGGCGTGTCCCAGGGCGTGTCAGTTGACACGGCCTGCGACACGGGCGTGTCGCAGGGCGTGTCGGGTTGTGTCGACGATCGGGCCTTGGTGTCGACGATTTTCGCGGGATATCGTCGAGAGTGGGGCACACGGCCCAGGACACGGCCGTGTCGGATGCCGTGTCGAATGCTCGACGAGTGTTACGCGACGATCGTCGAGTATCGGGTTTCCCGTGAGGACACGGCCTGTGACACGGGCGTGTCACAGGGCGTGTCAGTGGGCGTCGAATTTAGCTCGACGTCTCGGGTTAGGCCGTGTTAGAAGGACACGGGTGTGTCCTAGTGCACACAGCCAGGAACACGGGCGTGTGCCCAGCCGTGTGCCAGGCCGTGTGAAGTCTCGGGTTGGATTGGGATTATTTTCCTTGAGGCACACGGCCTCAGACACGGGCGTGTCTGAGGGCGTGTCGGGTACACGGGCGTGTCACACGGGCGTGTACTGGTTGGATTGAGTCGGTTGTCTGCCGCTTAGGGGGACACGGCCTGTGACACGGGCGTGTCACAGGGCGTGTCGGGCCGTGTTCAGGGTTTTCTGGCCAGATCTGAGCCGTTTGTTTCCCTCTTCCTGGATCCAATGGCTGGGCTTTGTCCAGGTGTTGGGAAGGCCGAGATTTAGAAGATATATTCTCTTATTATCTTCTTCTTCTTCTTCTTCTTCATTTTCATTCCAAAGGAGAGAGAAGAAAGGCTAAGGGAGAGAGAAGGGAGGAGTTTTCCAGCTGCTGTAGGAGCTGCGGAGAGCGGATCGAAGATCCGAGAGCGGATTCGTGAAGGCAGAGCCGAGGCGGTGATTTCCATCCGGCTACTTCATGGCGCCGAAGCGATCTTCAAGGGTAACGATCTCCTTCTTGGACATCGAAGTCCTTTCTCTATACATGTGCTTGGAATCCTCCACCAAGAGGTGGATCGCGGAAGCGATTCCTTTGTAAGTCTGCATTTAGAGCCGGAAATATGGAGTACGGCGTAGGCATGCTGTGTGAAGCCCATCTGGACCGATAGTCTGGATTGGTGATGTTCATGGGTAAACCGGAGGAGACTCCGTGGCTTTGATGATGTGCAAAACGGATTTCTGTTGTGATGAATGTATGGATGTGATGATTGTGAGGAGGCTTTGGTGAAGCTCCTGGTTGTGAGATGATCAATTGGTAGCACGCCTGGGGAGCGCGTGGTAAACCCGGCCTGTTACACCACTAGGGTGGGTTGATCTAGTTAAAGGTAGGATCGATGGGCGGCAATGCTAGGGGAGCCGAGTTAAACCCGGGTTGCTGCACCACATGTTGTGGGTCGATCGGATTAGGAGGGGGATCGATGGGTAGACAATGCCTGGGGAGCTTAGATAAACCCGGCTTGCTACACCACGGAGTGTGGGTCGGTCTGCTCTGTTTGTGATGCTGTGAGGATGGACCTCTGAGTGGCTTGGGCGGGATGTCGCCAGCCTGCGAGCTGGTGGACTAGGGCCGGTCAACCAACAAGTTAACACCTCGAGAGACAGCGGTGTACGACGGTGGATTCTGGTACGCCAAGAAGGTGCCCTGAGTGCACGGAGCGTTGGTGGACTCCAGCATTTGTGATGTGATGTGTTTGTTAGATAGTGGCATAAAGAAAATGATCCTATGATATAATGTGGTGATGTTTGCTGATGCTTGATGAAAAAGGAAGCACTGTATACAGGGAAGGAACCACTGCCCCGGGTAGGGGGTAGGGTCGTTATAATGGGTCAGCAATGCTGACCGTTACTTTGTTTTCTGTGTTGGTTTGGATGATGAATTGCAGGTGCTGCGGTTTGGAAAGAATAAAGGAAATAGCGAGCTTGCTGTTATAGGCCCTTGAAGGCTATATGAAGAATCGTGGTTGGATTTCATGTGTGGCCGGCCTGCGTGCCGATGTACGAAATTGTTGTTTTGTAAAGAGAAACTTGTAAGGCCATAAGGCCAGGGTGTGTGCGTTGTATACATTCCTGGTGTTTTTATATAAATGTGGTATTTATATATGGGTGGACATTCTGGTTTGAGTTCATGCTAACAAGAAAAATTGCTGCGCTAGAATGGAATGAGTTAAGGACACGAGTAGAGTTTGATTACCACACGTGACTCCCTTGCTTGTCTGTGCTATATGGCGTGGGGCCCCGGCCGGACCCACCGTTATATGTCATGTGACAGGTGGGGGTATTACAAAGTGGTATCAGAGCCAGGTTTAGATTGTTTGGGGAGGAGAGAACATAATTGAACTCATGAATGTCCACTAGGAATGTATGTCATGCACATGATGTGCGTGTTCAATGTACCAGTACCGTTATGATTTGGACGAATTTAATGGTGTTCTGTACATTGATAGGTGGCGAGGGATGGAGCTGGGCCGTCTGAGCCCCAGCGGTCAGATGAAAGTGCAGCACCCGTGGAGGCGCCAATGCCTCCCTCGGCAGAGGCTATATGGGTGGTGGCGGAGACAGTGCTTGCAGTGTTACAAGCACACCCAACTGGACAGGCAAGACCTGGTGCGAGGCAAGAGCATGCTGCCGAGGTGGTGGAAGGGCAAGCAAGTGACGACGCATTGTCACGGTTTATGCACTTTCACCCACCTACGTTTGGTGGAGCGCTTTCACCAACGCAGGCAGAAGATTGGTTGGCAAGAGTAAAACGAATCCTAACTGCAATCAGGACGGTCGAAGAACAGAAAGTGATGTTGGCCACTTTTCTGTTGGACGGAGATGCGAGATTGTGGTGGGATGAAATTGAAGTGCACCACTTGGCCGGTCGAGGTTTAACAGAGATTTCGATGGAGGAATTCTCCCAACTATTTTTAGCCAAGTATGTGCCAGTGTCGCAGAGGATTGCGATGGAAAATGAGTTTCTCCGCTTGGTGCAGGGTGAGCGAGATATTGATACTTACCTGCATGAATTTACAAGATTGGGGCGATATGCGGGATCTACCTTTGCGGAGGAAGCGCGAAAGACAAATCGTTTTTATGAAGGCTTACGGGATGACTTGAGGTTGACACTTTCGAGTTCAGTGAGCCAAGGCTTTCAGGCGTTGGTCGATACAGCTCGTTCATTGGAGAAAGATATGAAGCGAGTACAAGAAAAGAAGCGAAGGGAAAAGTCGCAATTGGATCAATCGGAGTTTCGACGACAAGAGAAGAAAAGATTTAGGCCGGTGGACGTAGCTCCGTCGACTGTTTCGTCGCCCCCGACGTATGGGCCAGGACGTGTGGATACACGTATCTGCTATAAATGTGGGCAGCAAGGACACATCGCAAAATTTTGTTGGAATGCTCCTCCAGGAAGTGAGAAAAAGGCAGGTGCGTCATATGAGGAAAAAGGGAAAGCCGTGGCCGAATCATCTGCACCCCGGACGCAACCGCGATTGCATGCGATGGAAGTGCAAGAGCCGCAAAGTTCAGTTGGTGAAATTCAGCCTCGAGCGGTTCATTTATCTTTGAGTCGCGAATTTCAAAATCGGGAGGCTGAGCGGAGGTGAACTGTGATGTGACGCATGTCGATGCTCTGACCGTTGTGTATGTAAACTATGTTTTGATTTGAACTGAATCCGAACTCGATGGCTGATGTAAATGATGTTTATATCTCTAGTTGGTGATTTCTGTAATCGCTTGGTGCACTTGTGATTGTGACGAACTCAATCCATCATGTTGTTTTGTTTTGAGGTTTTATGTGGTGGAATGTGCACAAGTGGAAGCTAGGGATGTTTGTTGTGTTGTCTGTTTGTTAGTGAGTGCGACGGCTTGGGGTGTCTAATTTTGATTGGCTGTTTGGAGTCAAATTTCGAGGACGAAATTATTTGACGGGGGGAGGATTGTAACACCCTGAAGTCAAGAGGATCATTGTGCGCAAAATTGGGTTCAGGCTTGGGTGACACGGCCTGGGATACGGGCGTGTCCCAGGGCGTGTCAGTTGACACGGCCTGCGACACGGGCGTGTCGCAGGGCGTGTTGGGTTGTGTCGACGATCGGGCCTTGGTGTCGACGATTTTCGCGGGATATCGTCGAGAGTGGGGCACACGGCCCAGGACACGGCCGTGTCGGATGCCGTGTCGAATGCTCGACGAGTGTTACGCGACGATCGTCGAGTATCGGGTTTCCCGTGAGGACACGGCCTGTGACACGGGCGTGTCACAAGGCGTGTCAGTGGGCGTCGAAATTAGCTCGACGTCTCGGGTTAGGCCGTGTTAGAAGGACACGGGTGTGTCCTGGTGCACACGACCAGGAACACGGGCGTGTGCCCAGCCGTGTGCCAGGCCGTGTGAAGTCTCGGGTTGGATTGGGATTATTTTCCTTGAGGCACACAGCCTCAGACACGGGCGTGTCTGAGGGCGTGTCGGGTACACGGCCGTGACACGGGCGTGTCACACGGGCGTGTACTGGTTGGATTGAGTCGGTTGTCTGCCGCTTAGGGGGACACGGCCTGTGACACGGGCGTGTCACAGGGCGTGTCAGGCCGTGTTCAGGGTTTTCTGGCCAGATCTGAGCCGTTTGTTTCCCTCTTCCTGGATCCAATGGCTGGGGTTTGTCCAGGTGTTGGGAAGGCCGAGATTTAGAAGATATATTCTCTTATTATCTTCTTCTTCTTCTTCTTCATTTTCATTCCAAAGGAGAGAGAAGAAAGGCTAAGGGAGAGAGAAGGGAGGAGTTTTCCAGCTGCTGTAGGAGCTGGGGAGAGCGGATCGAAGATCCGAGAGCGGATTCGTGAAGGCAGAGCCGAGGCGGTGATTTCCATCCGGCTACTTCATGGCGCCGAAGCGATCTTCAAGGGTAACGATCTCCTTCTTGGACATCGAAGTCCTTTCTCTATACATGTGCTTGGAATCCTCCACCAAGAGGTGGATCGCGGAAGCGATTCCTTTGTAAGTCTGCATTTAGAGCCGGAAATATGGAGTACGGCGTAGGCATGCTGTGTGAAGCCCATCTGGACCGATAGTCTGGATTGGTGATGTTCATGGGTAAACCGGAGGAGACTCCGTGGCTTTGATGATGTGCAAAACGGATTTCTGTTGTGATGAATGTATGAATGTGATGATTGTGAGGAGGCTTTGGTGAAGCTCCTGGTTGTGAGATGATCAATTGGTAGCACGCCTGGGGAGCGCGTGGTAAACCCGGCCTGTTACACCACTAGGGTGGGTTGATCTAGTTAAAGGTAGGATCGATGGGCGGCAATGCTAGGGGAGCCGAGTTAAACCCGGGTTGCTGCACCACATGTTGTGGGTCGATCGGATTAGGAGGGGGATCGATGGGTAGACAATGCCTGGGGAGCTTAGATAAACCCGGCTTGCTACACCACGGAGTGTGGGTCGGTCTGCTCTGTTTGTGATGCTGTGAGGATGGACCTCTGAGTGGCTTGGGCGGGATGTCGCCAGCCTGCGAGCTGGTGGACTAGGGCCGGTCAACCAACAAGTTAACACCTCGAGAGACAGCGGTGTACGACGGTGGATTCCGGTACGCCAAGAAGGTGCCCTGAGTGCACGGAGCGTTGGTGGACTCCAGCGTTTGTGATGTGATGTGTTTGTTAGATAGTGGCATAAAGAGAATGATCCTATGATATAATGTGGTGATGTTTGCTGATGCTTGATGAAAAAGGAAGCACTGTATACAGGGAAGGAACCACTGCCCCGGGTAGGGGGTAGGGTCGTTATAATGGGTCAGCAATGCTGACCGTTACTTTGTTTTCTGTGTTGGTTTGGATGATGAATTGCAGGTGCTGCGGTTTGGAAAGAATAAAGGAAATAGCGAGCTTGCTGTTATAGGCCCTTGAAGGCTATATGAAGAATCGTGGTTGGATTTCATGTGTGGCCGGCCTGCGTGCCGATGTACGAAATTGTTGTTTTGTAAAGAGAAACTTGTAAGGCCATAAGGCCAGGGTGTGTGCGTTGTATACATTCCTGGTGTTTTTATATAAATGTGGTATTTATATATGGGTGGACATTCTGGTTTGAGTTCATGCTAACAAGAAAAATTGCTGCGCTAGAATGGAATGAGTTAAGGACACGAGTAGAGTTACACGTGACTCCCTTGCTTGTCTGTGCTATATGGCGTGGGGCCCCGGCCGGACCCACCGTTATATGTCATGTGACAGGTGGGGGTGTTACACTGGATGTGTCGACACTACTTCTCTGAAGTGTCGACACCAATTTTCTAGATGTGTCGACATTATTTCTCTGGAATGTCGACACCACTTATATGTGTAGACACAGACAACTCCTTGTGTCGACACCATTTTACTTAGCCAATTTTGTTAAACTAATATATGTTCAACATTCCTAATTCAATTTTAAACTTATTGAATTTAGTTTCATCTAGAGGCTTTGTAAACATATTTGCAATTTGATAATCTGTTTTGACAAATTCTAGTGAAATGTCCTCTTTTTCTACATGTTCTCTAAGAATATGGTATCTAATTTCTATATGCTTAGTCCTACTATGTGAAACATGATTATTAGCTATAGAAATTGCACTTGTAGAATCACAAAGAAAGGTGTTCTACTTACTTGAATACCATAGTCTTCTAGCTGGTGTTGAATCCACAATAGCTATGCACAACAACTTCCCGCTGCCATATATTCAGACTCTGTTGTGGAAATTGCCACACTTGTCTGCTTCTTACTGCTCCAAGACACCAATCTTCCTCCCAGAAATTGACATGTGCCTGTAGTACTTTTTCTATCTTCTTTGCAACTTGCAAAGTCCGCATCTGAATAGCCTGTCAGTAGAAAATCTTCATTCCTAGGGTACCAAAGGCCTAGATTAGGTGTGCCCTTAAGATATCTCAAAATCCTTTTCACTGCAGTAAGATGAGATTCTTTAGGGCATGATTGGTACCTAGCACAGACACATGTAGCATACATGATATCTGGTCTACTAGCAGTCAGATATAGGAGGGAGCCAACTATCCCTCTATACAAAGTTTCATCTACAGGTTTCCCTGCATCATATTTGCTAAGATATACACTTGACCCCATAGGAGTTCTCATGGTAGTGGATAATTCCATACCATACTTTTTAATTAACTCCAGGGTGAACTTAGACTGAGTTATGGACAAGCCATCTTCAGTCTGTCTTACTTGGAGACCCAAGAAAAACTTAAGTTCTCCCATACTGCTTATTTCAAATTTCCCTTGCATAAGTTTTGCAAACTTTCTACAAAGGTTACTTTCAGTAGACCTAAATATTATGTCATCAACATATATTTGGACAAGGATTATCTTTCATTTGGATTCCCTTAGGAATAGAGTCTTGTCTATTTTCCCCCTTGAGAATTTGTTCTCAATGAGGAAACTAGACAGGGTTTCATACCAAGCCCTTGGGGCTTGTTTCAACCCATACAAAGCTTTCCTAATTCTATAAACATAATCAGGTTTGAGAGGATCAACAAAACCTGAGGGCTGCTTTACATAAACTTCTTCTTTTAGATTTCCATTCAGGAATGCTGATTTTACATCGATTTGGAATACCTTGAAACCTTGATATGTTGCATAAGCAAGGAACATCCTAATTGCTTCCAGTCTTGCTACTGGGCCAAAGGTTTGATCAAAGTCAATATCTTCTTCCTGCCTATATCCTTTTGCAACAAGTCTTGCTTTATTCTTCACAATGATCCCATTCTCATCCAATTTGTTCCTAAAGATCCACTTTGTTCCAATGATGTTGTGGTCTTTTGGTTTAGGAACTAACTTCCAGACCTTGCACCTTCTGAACTGATTCAGCTCCTCTTGCATGGAATCAATCCAATGTGGGTCTAGAACAGCTTCTTAAAATCTCTTTGGCTCCACTTGTGATAGGAAGCTAGAGCAAAGAACTGTGTTCAGATTCCTGCTCCTTGTTTGTACTTCTTGTCTTGGATCACCAATTATCTGATTTGCTGGATGATCTTTTAAGTGTCTAATAGCTGGAGGTAGTCTATCTTCAGGTTGAACACCTCCAGTTTCTTCAATATGCTGCACCTCTTGGTTTTCTTCAGCATCTGGAGAGTCTTGTACTCCCCCTGGACAACAACCACCATTTTCCACTTCCTGATTTGCAATTGAATCTTCTGTAATGGTAAGCTTGTCCATTCTCTCATATATACATGTAGAACTGCAAGCACTACTTGACGACTCACTGTTAATCAGTCTTATTTCATCAAAGACTACATGTACAAACTCTTCTACAACTTGAGTAATCAAGTTATAGACCCTATAAGACTTACTATTGTTGTTGTACCCAACAAATATCCCATCTTGGGATTTGGCAGTAAACTTAGTTAGATAAGACATGCCATTGTTAAGGACATAACACTTGTAACCAAAGATCCTAAAATAGGATAAGTTTGGTTTTCTGCCCTTCATAATCTCATACGGAGTCTTTTTATGGCTTTTGGTGATAGTAGCCCTATTGATCACACAACATACAGTGTTTACTGCCTCAGCCCAGAAATATTCTGGGAGAGAAGTGTCACTCAATATAGTTCTACCAGCCTCAATCAGTGTTCTATTCTTCCTTTCAGCAATACCATTTTGCTGTGGTGTTCTAGGTGAGGAAAATTCTTGAAAAATCCTAAATTCTTCACACAGTCTTGCCATACTTTCAGACTGAAATTCAGTGCCATGGTCACTTCTGATTTTCCACTGTACTGTCCAACTCATTCTGAATTTGTTTAACAAAACTATATAAGACACTTGGGGTTTTAGATTTTTGTCTTAGAAAGAACACCCGAGAATATCTAGAATAGTCATCTACCACCACAAATGTACAGATCTTCCTACCTAGACTATGAACTGGCATAGGACCAAATAGATCTATATACAAGAGGTATAGACACCTCACTGAATCCTTATTTTCAAGGTTATGAAAGGTGGATTTGGTCTGCTTGCCTTTTTGACAAGGTGAACATATCTCATCCTTTATACACTTAACTTGAGGACCATTCCTCACTAACTTTTTGCTAAAAAGTTGGCCAATAGTCTTGTAGTTAAGATGAGCCAGCCTCTTGTGTCATTTAACATAATGAGAGGCTCTCTCATCTGCTACAAGACAAATAGGAGAAACATTGTTCTCACACTCAAAGTTAAGACAGTACACATTTCTTTTCCTATATCCTGTCAATATGACCTTTTGATCACTTGACCTTTTGATATGACATTCATTCTTGACAAATGAAATGTCATATCCTAAATCACTCAACTGACTTATGCTTATAAGGTTGTGTTTCAAACCCTTCACATAGGCCACTTGAGAGATAGTAATCTGGTTATTAGAAATGTTACCAAATCCTTTGATGATTCCTTTTTCTGAACCACCAAAAGTTACTTTAGGGCCATCCATGATAGGTGTGTAGTCCTTCAGCAACCCCCTTGTTCCAGTCATGTGCATGGAACATCCACTGTCCAAGTACCATATAGGGACATGGCCACTTGGACTCACCTGCAATAAAGACTACTTAACCTTAGAACCCAAATAAGTTTTGGGCCCTTGGTTCATGTTAGTCTGAAATTTGACAAATCGGCCTGCAACTCTTCTAACAGGCAGATTGCTATTCTCCTTGACACTGGAATTGTGCCAACAATCTAAGGCAAAGTGGCCTACCTTGCCACATTACCAGCACTCAAACTTGTTATACCTTTGTTTAGGTATAACCTTTGCTGAATTGTTCACTGCAGGTCTTTTGTTTTGAGCTGGAGCTTTGCCTTTCTTATTGGACTTAGCAGCCCATACTGTTCTCTTAAACCCTAATCCAGCCTTACCCTTTTGTGACACAGAGTCATCTATTAAGGGTAATACAGATTTTGGCTTAGAAAACTAGCCACAATCTCTTTCTCTTTCTGAAGTCTAACCTCCAGATTTCTAATCTGATCATTCTTGAATGTGATTGTGCCCATTTCAATAACAATTATGTTTTTCAATCTGGCAATCTCATTCAGTTTTTGATCCAGCAACTTCTCTGAATCTAATGCAACCATCTTAAGATCTGTAATTTCTTTAGCCTGAGATTTGGCCAGGTTTTTGCTCTTCTTAAGTGCCTGCAATAAATCTTCATATTCATCTATCAGCTGATGAATATCACCTTCAGACTCAGACCCATCCACATCACTTGATGCAGATATTGCTGACTCTGACTCTGTACTACAATCTGAATTTCTAGTAATACATTGAAAGTCCACCTAGTGTCAACTATCTTCACCTATGGGGGGGGGGGAATAGGTGATGTGCAACGATTTTGCGGAATTTAAAATAGTACCTGCATAAGAAAACAAAACACCACAGCACAAAAGATACACAAGCAATTTATAATGGTTCCCCGATTTGGGTACATTCACTTTCCCCCTTCGACCTATCTCCCAACAAGGGAAGACTCGGTCTCTTCACCAACAGGATTGAAATCCAATCCTTACACTATCGGAAGGAACCCTTCCACACGTAGGAGTCAACACTCCCACAACCCGGGTTGCACCCAACCCTTACAACTAGGAACCAACGTTCCTTTACAACAAAAATAAACTAGAATGTACAAGAGATACAAACTACATTTGGAGACTAAGGTGTCCCTCTTCGTTGACGACGTGTTCTTGAAGTCCACGAAGAGTCCACAACCCTAGATCTCTCTTGGAGAGAATCTCCCCGGAACCGGCGGCGGCTAGATGGGCGGCGGCTTGGTTCACGGGATTGGCGGCGACTACGATGTGCGGCTGCTGTACTTTGGAGATCCAAACTTCGTAGCAAAGCTAGCTAGGTCTTCCAACGGTCACACTAGGATCGATCGTCTCAATCGATTCGGACGGGGAAGGTTTTCCCGATCAACAAATCAAGAGACAAGGGTCTCCGGTTAGACACGTGAGACGCTAAGCTTGGCTAAGCTTCTATCGCCGGGAGATCTGGAGGGAACCATGATCAAACGACCGACGATCAACTCTCTCAAGCGGCGACGGCGGCGGCGGAGCGGAACTCGGGATCTAGGTCACGTCGCGGCCCGTGTTTCGCCTTTTTCTCCGTGTCTCGACTGTTCAAAAATACGCCTGTATTTATACTGTAGACAACTACAAGATGACCGTTGTGGGTCCCACAAGACGAAACCCTAAATCCGGTTCAAAATAGTACCAGTGGCAGAATCCGGTTCAGGGGGTTCCAGAAAATCGTCTAAGGCAAAATCGGCGAGAATCGAAGGTGATTCTCGACGAATCGGCGAGAATCAGTTAGTGATTCTCGACGATTCGTCGAGAATCACTAGTGATTCTCGCCGAATCACTTGATGATTCTCGCCGAATCACTTGTTGATTCTCGACGAATATTACTTGGCCATGATCTGCTCAACGATGGGTTCGGCGAGAATCACTAGTGATTCTCGCCGAATCTTACTTGGCACCGCTTTGAGGTAGCCGGATAGAGTCGGCGAGAATCACGAGTGATTCTCGACGATTCGGCGAGAATCACTAGTGATTCTCGCCGAATCGGCGAGAATCACTTGGTGATTCTCGTCGATTTATACTTAGACGATTTTTCGTCTTTCCACCCAAGAGCTGCTCCTTGACCCATCCTTGCTCCTTGTCTGCTCTTGCATAGTTACAACCCTGTACTTGAAAGTAAGTGCACTCCAATAGAGAGAGTACACGTAGGCCAACACATTGATCTGCTCAACGAGGGATTACGTTGTGCAGATCCGTGTATATTGACCTACTGCACCCTGACATTGGTGTGCACTTAGCGTGGAATAACTGCAAGCACAACTTGAAATATTTTATCAAATATATTGTGAATTCATCTTAGCTTGACAGGTGGCTTCCTCAAATCTAGGTAGTTGTGGATACAATACCCAACAATCTCCCCCTATTTGACGAAGCCAAAATCCTACTAGCTAAGATGAATAACACCAACCAGATAATATAAACTACATTCAGAATTTAAATATGCAGCACAAGAGAATATAGGCAAACAGATCAAGACTTGAGTCATTCATAAATTCAAATATAATATATATATATATATATATATATATATATATATATATATATATATATATATATATATATATATATATATATATATATATATATATATATATATATATATAATCTCAAGATTGTTCATATAATAACAATAAACGTTAATTGTTCTTAAGAGAGAATGACAGGCTATAAATTTTTGACTATTTTTCTTTGGCTAAGTCATCCTTGAGTTTTTGAGCCACATACTTCTTTCTTTGCCTCTCCATATACTCTTTGGGCTTCAGATAATATCTAGGAGGAGGAGCTTTATCTGCCGCAGTGTTGGTCCTGAAGAAGATGTTCCGTTTCGCTTCATACGTCTTGTGCATCTCCCACTCATACTGGCTGTATACATCGTTTCGATTGATTTCCCCTTTTTCCTGTAGCCAGAATGTGTCCAATATGATACTCTTGGATATCGGACTCCACTTTTCGTTTCTTACTTCCTCCTCCTTCAGTCTGATTCTCTTTTCAGCTTGTGTTTCCTTTGATGTCTCTTCTTGAGATTTTCTCTTGTCCCTAGCTTTTGCTAGGGCCTCTTGGTCAAACATGGCCCTCAGTTTTGCTTTGGAAATAGCCCTAGCATCAACTTCACTTATGGGAACTTCTGTAGCACTTACTCCCTCAGCAGCCGTAGTAGTCTCAGGAGCATGAATACCCGCAGGATTTTCTGGCAAATCGACGCCTAACGCTTGTTGGAGCATCCACCAGCAACTGTCATAGACATATTGGTTTGACTGTTCAAAGTTCTTGATCATGACTTCCCGAAGCTCAGCCATCTTAGCTATATATTCTTTCTCCCCCTTTTTGGCTTCGACTGCGATGGAGTTTGCATAAGAATGCAGTGAGTCATCAATATGCTTTGTAGTCCTGGAGAATTCAGTGACCAAGGCTTGTTGATTGGTGTTGAGAGTTACCATATTGCCATCAAACTTTTGAATATTATTTGCTACGACATGAGCATTCTGATTCACTACGGCAAGAGTATCGGTGTTCGTTTTCAATCCGTCCATAAGAAGAGTGACAGCTTGGCCGGCCGCAGTATACTTATCTTCAAACTTCTTTTCCATCACGTCTAGTTTGTGATTTATCTCCACCATGTTCTGGAGCATGAGATTCTCTGATTTCTTAATTCTTTTCAGCATTTTATTTTGAGCTTTCTCAAAAGAGGCTTTAAGCTCATCCACTATACCCTGAATGACATTCACGGTGTGAGTGGCTAGATCATCTCGTAGTGGAACATCCGAAGGCACTTCTTGGCCTTGCTCTTCAGCAGATGCACCTGTAGAGCTGGACACGAGCACAGTCTCAAAGGGGGGAATGCGTGCGGCCTCTGTAGATTTCTCGGACTCCCCCTCCACTGGTGCACCAATGATCTCAGGAGCAATCTCAGGAGCGTGCTTGTCAAATGGAGCTTCAGTGATATCCTGAGTCTCCAAAGCTTCCTGTCCCTCATTGCCGTCTTCCTCACCTTCATCATCCATGAGATCATTTTCATCAGCATCATCGTCCAACTCTTCGTCAGCAGTCTCCTCTACCGCACCTCCGGCTCCTAGATCGTTCAGGTTCAGGGTCTCCTCATTCTCCGGCACAGCTTCACTTTCTTCTTGTATATTCACCACTGCATCTCTGGCTATCTGGGAGATGTTAGATACGATATGAGCAACAGTGGGTAGAGGCTCCCCCTCAATTCCTGCAGTCAATGTATCAGGAATTTCACTGGGGATTACTACGGAATCAGCCACAGTGCCGTCCTCAGCTGGAGATACTTCCTGTTGTTCTACCACGGCAACCTGCCCAATGCGCCTCTCCCATCTATCAAAAACACTCGAGTCCATTTTCTTCAAGTAATGTAGAGGAACACCTTTACTCATGTCATACTTATCTCCGTTTAACTGATTGAGATACACACTGATGATTCGGCCAAAGCTCGGAGATCTAAGGGTGTCCTTTATCTTCTCAAAAAGCAATGCCCCCCAGTTGAAGCTTTTTCTGCAGACAATTGCCACCAGGATCTTGAACATGTCCGCAGAGATATGGTCATGAGAGCCTGACTTGCATATGAGTACTTTTCCAATTATGTCTGACAGAAGTTTCCCCTCCTCATTCATGTCCTTTCGCTTTATTGACCTCGTTCCTCGAGCGAGTCCACAGAATAATAAAGTCCTGGTTTTGTCCTGTTCATCCAGATAATCCTCGTGCTCCGAGCTAGTGAGCTGCAAGTATTGGGTTAGCTTGTTTGCAGACATCTTGATCGTTGCCCCTGCAACCTTGCTCTTGATGAGAGAGTCTTCATTTCAGAGTCTGGCGGTAGCGAAGATCTCCAGCACTTCCTTGTCCAGGATTTTACAGGGGTGCTCTAGTACGAATGAGAGTCCAGCCTCCTCTAGCATAAGGATGATGTTTCTGAATTCATCCGAGGCATGAGAGAACCCTGTTCGAACCAGCTCGCATCCATTCACCAGCCCAGCGGTTGTCCTTGGAGCCATTGCACACCTAGGGAGAGAATCCCTACTCTACGCTTAATCAAAAGTCAAAAGGGAAGCGACACGAGTGGTAAAGTCCAAGTAAAGATGGGGTTACCTAAAAGTGTAGACGGTGAGTTAGTTCGATGAAGACGATGGACACCTGGTAGGTCCACCCGACTATGAGTGATCGAAACTGTGGAGAAATCCCTGGACGAGAGAGAGGAGAGATCCACGGAAGGCAATCAGCGAGATTGGCGAAGCGGGAAGAGTTGGCGAGGGTCCTTCGTGAGAAGTCTTGCGGGAATCTCGCGAGATGTCTACGGAAAGGGAAGAGTCGGCGAGTTCCCCTGCGGAGAGAGTCGATTCAGCGAGTTTCCTGCGGAGAAATTCCTTCGGCGGGATTCCTACGGAATATGAAGGGTCGGTGGGAATATGAAGGGTCGACGAGTTAAGGGGATTTTAACGGTTTCCGTGTGTTCGGCGGAAGGCTTCGGGTTAAGTGGGTTTCTAGTTTGTCTAAGTTGATTTGAAAATCTTCTAAATATATAAATACTTCTTAAAGCCAATCTATTAGGGTTTGAACCGGCTTTTCCATACATTTCTTGATGGCAAGGTTTCCAATGACGTATCTTCGTTGTCGAGATTTCCAAAGACGTATCTTCGTTAGTTTTCAGTGAACTAATTTACGCCTGTAGATGTTAGTTCTCGAATCTACCAATGGAATTACCGATAACTCTTTAATGATGTATCTAAGGTTTATATTCACCGTGTTAACCTATCATTAAATGTGCACACATATATGTATATATATATATATATAAAGATATATATATGTAAATGTCGACAGAAAACGACTCAAGTCTTGGAGCTGATGAAAAATACCTGGGATTATGAGAGTTATCATTTAGTCTCTCTGACTAAAACATACCAGGTGCTCGATGTGAGTATGCACATATAGATATCACTGCTGTTATTCCAGATGCATGTTCAAATTCAGTCTTGAAACATCTACTGTCTAGTTCCCATCATATTTACGGGAACTTAGACTACCCTGCAAGAAAGAGTTACTTTACCTTAGGAACCCAATACATATTGGGTCATAGGTTCCTGTTAGCATAAATACTCGACTGCCTTCCTTCAGAAATCTTGTCAGGAAGACTACCTCTGCCCAGGAGATGTGGATAGGCCCTTGCCCTTGACACAGAGGGGTTGTGCCAACAGTCTATGGCAAAGTGTCCCACTTTGCCACAGCACCAACACGCGTGAAATCTAATTACTACCACACAGGAAATGTTCCTAATCAAGGATCAACTCGCCATTTGAGTGCAAGAAACTGCTATCCGGCAATAAATGTGCCTTCAGTACCTCTCTGTTCACCTACAACTTGCCGTCATTGTCATGCTAAACTTTTTCACAATGAATCCACGACACTATGTTGCAAAGGAGGATTGGTAGATGTATCAGATATTCCAGTACCACTCGAGCTTTTAGAACTGTTTACATCGCAAACTACAGCAGGACGTAATTTCAGACAGAATATACGTTCATACAACCATGTATTTTCCTTCACCTCAATGGGAGTGACATTTGACGAAAGTATGCCGGCATTCAATCAGGGTATCTACACTTTTAGAGCACACGGTGCAATATATCATAGAATTGGATCTCTTTTACCAGAATACGGTAGTAGACCACGTTTTTTGCAAATGTTCATTTACGATACAGAGCACGAAATGGAAAATAGGTTGAATGAAAGTCCAGGCCTCGCTCTACAGACACTTCAAAAAATCTCCAGCTTACTGGATGCGGTAAATCCATTTGTCCAGACCTTACGGCAATTAGCAAGACACTCAAATCTCCACCAATGCAGACTTCTGATTAAAGAAAGGCCTTCAATAGAGCGTCAATACTCCCTTCCAACAGCATCACAGGTTGCAGTCATATTAGTTGACGCAGATGATTTTATTGAGGCAAATGATAGAGACATAATTGTAGAGACATATTCTGGAGAACTACTGACGGTAAAAGAATATTCGGGGTTCTACGACCCTCTACAATATCCTCTGTTATTTCCACATGGCTCATATGAATGGCGTGGCGACGAACAATTGCATCGTGCAGAACGAACAAGCTGTTGTGACTACTATTCCTACCAACTACAGGTACTTCAACGGTTGCACTCAATTTACCATGACATAATATTACAGGTGAATCTTCACTAAATTATACTATCTACATATAGATTCGTGCAAACCAGAATTTCGTACTTCACTGCGCAGGTCGTCTACTACAACAGTACATCGTCGATATGTACATAAAAGTTGAAACCAAGAAACTACGGTGGATTAGATCGCACCAAAGCGATGTCAGAGCCGAGTTATACCAAGGATTGAAGGATTGTTTGCAAGACGGTGAAACTAATGCAGGTACTTCCATTCACCATCGATTTCTAAACATACATAACAGAAACAAGTTTTCCTTCTTTCCATAAGTGTTAACCTTACCTCATTACAGGTAATGTCGGTCGTAGGACAATTTTGCCGTCTTCTTTTATTGGAAGTCCAAGAGATATGTTCCAGAGATATCAAGACGCTATGGCAGTTGTACGAACTTTTGGAAGGCCGGACATTTTTTTAACGATGACTTGCAATCCTTCGTGGCCAGAGATAACAAACGAGCTTTATCCAGGACAAACAGCGCAAGATCGACCTGATTTAATCTCAAGAATATTTCAAGCAAAATTGTAATGTCTGAAGGACGACATCTTCCATAAGGGCGTCCTGGGTAGAGTTGTGGCACACGTTCACGTGGTAGAATTTCAAAAAAGAGGTCTTCCACACGCACATATGTTATTTATTTTCAATGACCACGATAAGCTAAGTAGTCCTGATGATTACGATTGCGTTGTTAGAGCTGAAATTCCAATACAAACAGAAGAACCAGATTTACACAATGCAGTGATTAGACATATGTTGCACGGGCCATGCGGACGTTTCCGTCCAAATGCGCAGTGCATGAAAAATAATGTATGCAAAAAAGGGTATCCAAAACCTTTCGTGGCAGCCACAACACACGGTTTGGATTCATACCCACTCTACCGTCGTCGTGATGACAACAGAGAAATTCCTCTCAGGAGAGATGGGGATTTTAGGCCTGACAATGGTTGGGTAGTTCCGTACAACCCATATCTTCTACTTAAATACGACTGCCACATCAATGTGGAAATTTGCAGCAGCATTAAGAGTATTAAATATTTGTACAAGTACGTGTACAAAGGTCCTGATTGGGTTGCATTTGAGGTGCGCCCGGGGCCTAACTATGACGAAGTAAGTAAATACGTCGACGGCCGTTGGATTTGTGCGCCTGAGGCATCGTGGAAGCTTTTTAAGTTCCATATGTACCAAACATTCCCTTCTGTAGTACGATTGCAAATACATCTACCAGATCTACAACAGGTCCAATTTCGAAGCAATCAATCTATTTCCGAGGTACTGGCTAACGAACGTAATTCGCGAACAATGCTGACAGAGTTCTTTGAGACGTACAACAATGGATTAGAAACCGTTCATTACTTATATGTTGAGTTTGCAAAACATTATAGGTGGCTAACAACTTCGCGAAAATGGATAAGAAGAGTTCGGAATCGGACAGTAGTAGGACGTATGTACGCTGTATCGTCAACCGAGGGTGAGCGCTTCTATTTACGTCTTCTACTTAATCATATTCCAGCACCAACATCGTTTAATTACCTATATACTGTTCATGGTGTTCGTTACACAACCTTTAAAGAAGCTGCTGAGAAACAAGGTCTACACGAAGAAGACAATAGCATCAGACACTGCCTAGCGGATGCCAGAAGTTTTACAATGCCAGCAGCACTGCGAAGATTATTTACAACAATTTTATTGTACTGCCAACCGACCTGGGTAAGAACCCTATGGGATGAAAACCATGCTGCAATGATCGAAGATTACGGTAGCACAAGCACTGTAAATAATGAATTCTTAATAAACAGATTACTGTGCGAGTTAAACATAATCTTTGAGCAATATAACAAAAGCACAAAAGATTTTGACTTGCCAAGGTTGACTGAGGGCATACAATATACGGAAGACCTACCAGGTTTGATTGATAGTGAAATGTCAATTCCTATATCAATAGTGGACCTAAATTCAACATCGCTACTAAATTATGGACAACAAATAGCGTTCAACAATATATGCACTTGCATAAGAGAAGGAAATGGAGGTATTTTCTTCGTTGACGGCCCTGGTGGAACTGGTAAAACATTCCTCTATCGAACTATACTGGCAACTTTCCGTAATGAAGGGCATATTATTATAGCAACTGCAACATCCGGAATAGCAGCAAATTTACTCCCAGGCGGATGCACAGCTCACTCTAGGTTCAAAATACCAATAAAACTAGAGAATGTATTAAACTGCGGCATTAGTAAACAATCTGATCTTCGAAAATTGATTGAACTTTCCTCTGCAATCATTTGGGATGAGGCACCCATGGCCAACAGGAAAACATTCGAAATTTTAGACCGTACATTGCAAGATGTATTAGAAATAAACAAGCCTTTCGATGGGAAGGTTCTTATCATGGGAGGAGATTTCAGGCAAGTGATGCCCGTTGTTGTGAATGGCACGAGATTGGAAATAATTCGCTCAAGCATCGTTGAGTCTCACTTATGGGCGGGTGTCAAGTTACTTACATTAAAAGAAAATATGAGAGCACGCACTGACCTGGAATTCGCAGATTTCTTGCTAAGGGTTGGAAATGGGGTGGAGCCAACAGTAGAAGATGACATGATTCGCCTTCTTGATTCAATTGTTATGCCTTGGGAAGGAGAACAATCAATTAATGACTTAATAAATTTTGTTTTTCACAGTATGCAAACTTACAATGTCAACAGTACTGATGCCGAGTATATGGCAACAAGAGCTCTAATCACTCCATTAAATGAAGATGTTAACAAGTTGAACGAAATATGCATGGAAATGTTCCCGGGGGATAGCATAACTTACTACTCTTTTGACTCAGTTTCAGATGATAACCATAACTTATATCTACCGGAATTTTAAAACTCCATTAGTCCAGGTAATCTACCAACACACAAGCTAACACTAAAGCGTGGCT
This sequence comes from Platanthera guangdongensis, assembly GCA_039583875.1. Taxonomy (NCBI): domain Eukaryota; kingdom Viridiplantae; phylum Streptophyta; class Magnoliopsida; order Asparagales; family Orchidaceae; genus Platanthera; species Platanthera guangdongensis. The sequence goes on from CM077156.1 coordinate 88,278,779, forward strand.
GTCCAATTATGCTTCTCCGAAATATAGATCCCAAAATTGGATTGTGCAACGGCACACGGCTAATTTGTCGCAGATTTGGAAGAAATATCATTGAAGCTACTATATTGGTAGGGCATTTCAAGGGCCTCAGAGTGTTCATTCCACGCATACCGCTAAAAAGTGCAGAGGATTACAAAATGCCATTCGAACTAATAAGGAAGCAATTTCCAGTCAGATTGAGTTTCGCACTAACAATTAACAAGTCTCAGGGGCAGACAATTGGAAATGTCGGAATTTATCTTCCAAATCACGTCTTCAGTCACGGCCAGCTGTACGTTGCTTTATCAAGAGGGGTATCAGCCCAGTCCACAAGAGTTTTGGTCAAAAACTGTGCTATTGAAGGTCATGCGGGTGTGTTCACGAAAAATGTGGTATTCAAAGAGATTTTTGAACGGGTTGACCCGACAACAACAATTAGGTATGACTTCGACTCCAACCACGCAACTATTTAGTTCATTCCATTACATGCAGTGAAAAACAATTGTACATTTTTTATACTATATTAAAAAGATATAAGTTTTTCAGGTGATTAAAATTGAAAAGAAGAAGATTACTGACAACATATAGAGACTGCAGAATTCGACTGAAGGACTAGGCAAAGGCAAATAGGGCAATGACATGCAAAGATAAACAGATGAATGTTGAAGAAAAAGGAGGTCAAGATGTGACAATTGAAATGAACATGCAAAGATAAACAAATGATTATAATTGTTTAGTTGTTATCGTTTGATAAAAGGGGTTTACAAAAATTTAAGAAATTCTCTAAATTTCACACATTTATACATATTTGTAATGTTTTACTTACATTTCTGAACTTTTATTTATATTTGTCAAGATGTGACAATTGAAATGAACATGCCCGACATTCCTGGTCTGGTCTAGTACAAACGTCGCACCGACGACAAACGTCGCACCGACGACAAACGTCGCACCGACGACAAACGTCGCACCGACGACAAACGTCGCACCGACGACAAACGTCGCACCGACGACAAACGTCGCACCGACGACAAACGTCGCACCGACGACAAACGTCGCACCGACGACAAACGTCGCACCGACGACAAACGTCGCACCGACGACAAACGTCGCAACGACGACAAACGTCGCACCGACGACAAACGTCGCACCCACGACAAACGTCGCCCCCACGACAAACGTCGCCCCCACGACAAACGTCGCCCCCACGACAAACGTCGCCCCCACGACAAACGTCGCCCCCACGACAAACATCGCACCCGTACACATACGTCGCACCCGTACACATACGTCGCACCCGTAGACACCCACGACATATGTCGCACCATAGACACCCACGACATATGTCGCACCCACGACATATGTCGCTCCCACGACATATGTTGCCCCCCGACATATGTCGCTCCCCCGACATATGTCGCTCCCCCGACATATGTCGCTCCCCCGACATATGTCGCACCCCCGACATATGTCGCACCCCGACATATGTCGCACCCACGACATATGTCGCACCCACGTCGGCATAAGTCGCACCCACGACATTTGTCGCACCCACGACATTTGTCGCACCACGACATTTGTCGCACCCACGACATATGCCCCCGGGCCGAAGGCCCGTGCCTGTCACTCGTATATATATATATATATATATATATATATATATATATATATATATATATATATATATATATATATATATATATATATATATATATATATATATATATATATATATAAAGATATATATATGTAAATGTCGACAGAAAACGACTCAAGTCTTGGAGCTGATGAAAAATACCTGGGATTATGAGAGTTATCATTTAGTCTCTCTGACTAAAACATACCAGGTGCTCGATGTGAGTATGCCCATATAGATATCACTGCTGTTATTCCAGATGCATGTTCAAATTCAGTCTTGAAACATCTACTGTCTAGTTCCCATCATATTTACGGGAACTTAGACTACCCTGCAAGAAATAGTTACTTTACCTTAGGAACCCAATACATATTGGGTCCTAGGTTCCTGTTAGCATAAATACTCGACTGCCTTCCTTCAGAAATCCTGTCAGGAAGACTACCTCTGCCTAGGAGATGTGGATAGGCCCTTTCCCTTGACACAGAGGGGTTGTGCCAACAGTCTATGGCAAAGTGTCTCACTTTGCCACAGCACCAACACGCGTGAATGTTGTATCTCCGTTTATGACCTGATCTAGTGACTGAGGTAGTCATGAGCCTAGGTCCAAACGAGATAGATCTGGATCTGCTCCCAGAACTGCCTCTTCCACCGTGACACGTGGAAGGGTGGAATGAATGCATGCAGCGAGCGTCACGAGGCCTGGGAGGTGGTGCCTTCCTTTCAGTCAGCCCCCTTCCCGAGGCCCCATGAGAACTTAGAGCATGACTTCTAACCTCCCTTTCATGTGTCCTTGGGTGGAGAGAAGAGTTCAGAGAGCTGATACCAGCCGATTTATGCCGAGTAGGGGCAGTGGCCGAGAATACAAAGGGCTCAGAATGAGCCTTAGGTATTCTCTCATGGGTGGCCATGCCCGCCCTTGCACTATGGGTGTCTCCACATGAGGACAGATCACCCTTGCAGTGACCACGATTATTCCTGTGATCATACATGAAGGCATGATGAGTAGCCTTCATGCTTGGAGTGGGGGGTCGGAATACCGTTTCCCCATTTCTCCACGAATTGATAATTCGGGAGATCCACCCATTTTCTTGCTTTCTCTTTATAGCATCAACCTTGGAAAAGTTTGATACTATCCTTTTCTCATTCTCTAGACTACTCTCTAGATTAGAGATTTTAGAGTCTTTGACCTTGTTGGATGCCAATTGGAGAACCAATAAGATCTTCAGCCGAGCAATCTCCTGAGCTTGTTCTTCAACAAGTATGTTGCTTTTCTGAAGGGCTCTCTTCAGAGAATCAGGATTTTCTGAATGAAAGCAGTTCCTGTCTTCAGAAACTTCAAGAGAGACGGGGCAAGATGAAGAAGTTACCTGCTCTTCAGCGTTCTTGTCATTAGAGTCAGTGACCGTTGTGTCATCCTCATCAGAGCTGCTTTCCTCACTGGCCTCTTCAGTCTCTGACACGGACACTGGAGCTCTGATGCTGTCCGATTGATCCTTGTCTTCATCTTCAGAGGCGAGGACCCCCACATAGGCTTCATCCTCTAGTGGACAGCAGATTCCAGCTTTCTTTGATCCCCCCATCAGCTCTGAGATCATCACCCACATAGATTTGGCCGTCCTGCATTTTTCCAATCTGGAGCGAGAAGGTCCAGACCAGATATCCATGATAATCTGACGAATCATCTTGTCTAGATTAAATAATGAGAGTTCTGTCTCTGACATCTCAGCAGTGCACATGGGCACTTGGATATTCTTTCCAGAGCCAGAGGTCTTCATAGGAATAAAAGGACCCTCTTCCAGGATGAAAGATGCTCGAGGATCGATAACCTCCAAGTGATACGACACTCTCATCCTCCAGACGGGATAATATTCCTTTGTGCATGTGGGGAGTCTTAGTGGCGATATCTCATGATCCAGCTCCATGCTTCTGACACTGGTGGCAGGATTCTACTCAAGGTGTAAACCTTTTTGATGAGTAACCTCCCTCTGATACCACTTGAAAGTCCACCTAGTGTCAACTATCTTCACCTATGGGGGGGGGGGGGAATAGGTTACGTACAGCGATTTTGCGGAATTTAAAATAGTACCTGCACAAGAAAACAAAACACCACAGCACAGAAGATACACAAGCAATTTATAGTGGTTCCCCGATTTGGGTACATCCACTTTCCCCCTTCGACCTATCTCCCCAACAAGGGACGACTCGGTCTCTTCACCAAAAGGATTAAAATCCAATCCTTGCACTATCGGAAGGAACCCTTCCACACGTAGGAGTCAACACTCCCACAACCCGGGTTGCACCCAACCCTTACAACTAGGAACCAACGTTCCTTTACAACAAAAATAAACTAGAATGTACAAGAGATACAAACTACGTTTGGAGACTAAGGTGTCCCTCTTCGATGACGACGTGTTCTTGAAGTCCACGAAAAGTCCACAACCCTAGATCTCTCTTGGAGAGAATCTCCCCGGAACCGGCGGCGGCTAGATGGGCGGCGGCTTGGTTCATGGGATTGGCGGCGACAACGATGTGCGGCTGCTGTACTTTGGAGATCCAAACTTCGTAGCAAAGCTAGCTAGGTCTTCCAACGGTCACACTAGGATCGATCGTCTCAATCGATTCGGACGGGGAAGGTTTTCCCGATCAATAAATCAAGAGACAAGGGATCTCCGGTTAGACACGTGAGACGCTAAGCTTGGCTAAGCTTCTATTGCCGGGAGATCTGGAGGGAACCACGATCAAACGACCGACGATCAACTCTCTCAAGCGGCGACGGCGGCGGCGGAGCGGAACTCGGGATCTAGGTCACGTCGCGGCCCGTGTTTCGCTTTTTCTCCGTGTCTCGACTGTTCAAAAATACGCCTGTATTTATACTGTAGACAACTACAAGATGACCGTTGTGGGTCCCACAAGAAGAAACCCTAAATCCGGTTCAAAATAGTGCCAGCGGCAGAATCCGGTTCAGGGGGTTCCAGAAAATCGTCTAAGGCAAAATCGGCGAGAATTGAAGGTGATTCTCGACGAATCGGCGAGAATCAGTTAGTGATTCTGTAAGACCCCCTTTTTTTTCTTTTTCGACACCGGGGTCTTAGGCCCAGAACTGCCATTTTGCGGTGACTCCTTCACGCCCTGAAGGGTCATCACCACAAAGCGCCGATTCTGCCGGCCGATTTCGATCACAAAAAAGTAGCACTATGAAGTAAATGCAAATTGCAGTCCACAGAGAATCACATGTCATAATAAATATAACTCCACGAAGGGAGTGTCCACAGAATAAAACATCAGAGTAGCAAAAATACGGGCTTACGCCCGGTACATCATATCCTTACTACAAAATCACTCATGCGGAAGCAAAAGCAGAAAAACTACTCAAGGTCGAGACTCACGGTCCCGGCTGTATGAACTCTGGAGCTAGACTGCCCCACCTCCAAACGCACCGGTCTCTGGGGTTTCTCCTCCATACTGGTCTCCACGATCCCCTAAATGATGCTGTTCGAAAACCGTTAGTCTAAAAGACTAAGTCCTATCATCCCCCGCCCCTTCCCCCACGGCTCCTAGGCACCAAGCGGAGAGGAAGAAAAGGGAGGACTTGAAGGTGGAGAATATCAAAAATAGATGGCAGCGGGCCTATACTAGCAATTCTATAACATGTATGGACAATAAGCTGAAATATGAAAAGTAACCTTCACTTATGTGAGAACACATAAGCTAAGGGGTCTTCTGCAAGGCTCCCATCGTATAAAAAGTCCCATACCAATTTATACGTTGGGGTGTCGGTTATCAAACAGCAGTAAATATATATATCAAAATTAACCTTAATTTATAAACTTGCCCACACAAGCTTATATACGAAGGGGTCGTTTTGCAAGTCCTAAAGTATAAGCGTCCCATTCCACTTATACATTAGGTGTCAGGGGTTTAATGATTCGATTATGCTATGACATGCAAGTGGGTATGATGGACATGCAAGTGCAACGCACACACCCGACTCTGTGCACACAGACCTTTAGTTCCCCCTTTCTGGAGTCGTAACCTCCCAGGATACCTCCATAGTGGCAGATGAAAGCGGTGGGTTGGGCCTCGCCCACCTCTAAACCAGTAAAGCACTACCGGTCAGACCTATCGTACGCCTCAATGCTTGGTGCACGAAGCGGACTCCTGCGTACTCTTGCCGGCTGGCGCACCGGACTTCTGTTGGCAAAGTGCTAACCACACTTGCCGAGTCAACGTATTGGTGTCGGTGCATCGACCCTCCAATACCGAAGACCCACCACCTTAATTTCCTTTCTTTTTTATGCACATGCAAATTAGCGTAATCAAGAACCGAGCCGAAGCTCCCCGGACCAACACGTTCGTCTCAAACAATCGAGCCAAAGCTCCCCGGACCCAAAGTCCGACTTTTAACCATCCGAGCCGAAGCTCCCAGCTGACTCCCGGTGCTAATAGTGTTTGTATAAGGTGCAACCCTAATTATTAAGTTACTCTTTTCAGCTTGTTAGTACAGTTTACGTTAACCCAGGACTGCCCCCGGTATTCCCTGTGAAGGGCTCTCAAGGGGCACTAGGAACTGTGTTGGGATTACGCCCAGCGTTCCCTTTCGCAAGGTACTTAGTTGTTATTGGTTGGTTCCCTTACCCATTACTTTCTCATATTCCGATATGCTAATCCTAGGGTAATTTGACTCCAACTCTCCTTAGGTAGGTCGATCTTTCGTTGGACCCGAACGCCTCTAAACCCTAGACAAAAACCACACTCTACTCACCCATCTCCCATAGATGCCACCAATTCTACATATCCTTCCAGCAATCCATCAAGACCCATCACACGTGCTCTAATTCATATCCAAAATGATTTCCCGCAGTTTTGCTATATGCAGACCACCTAAGCTATATGAGCCGTAAAAAGGGAAGTACATGAAATACTCGTCCAATACCCCTATGATAATTACTAGAGGGCTAAAATGATATTTGAGGATAAATCCAGAAATCCATAATTTTTCTAATTTGTCTGATAATTTATTTATTTATTCTAGTATCCAAAAAGCCCAAGTTTGAACATGAAGTAGCAATTTCAGACAAGATGATGTTTCAACAAATTTTTGGTAATTACATAATGCATAATCAACTCTAAGGCCTAAGTCTTCAAACTTTCCAGCAAGGTTTGGGCCCTTAAATTTAATTTCAAAGTTGCCTCATAAAAAGTTAATTTAAAAGCTTTTACAGTAATAATGCCTCTAAAAATTCAGAGAAAATTCAGGGATGATTGTGATGGCCTACAAAAACCCTAGAAAAAGTGTCATAATTTATCACATAAGAATAAGGCTATATTTGATTTTCTCATGAACTTTCAAGTTTATGGGTTAATGAACAAAGTATACTAATTAACCATCAAATATTTCCACAAAAATTCTCATATGATAATATTGAGCTAGAAACACTATGCAGCAAGTTTCAGGATGTTACAGATTCTCGCCGAATCACTTGATGATTCTCGCCGAATCACTTGTTGATTCTCGCCGAATCACTTGTTGATTCTCGACGAATATTACTTGGCCATGATCTGCTCAACGATGGGTTCGGCGAGAATCACTAGTGATTCTCGCCGAATCTTACTTGGCACCGCTTTGAGGTAGCCGGATAGAGTCGGCGAGAATCACTAATGATTCTCGACGATTCGGCGAGAATCACTAGTGATTCTCGCCGAATCGGCGAGAATCACTTGGTGATTCTCGTCGATTTATACTTAGATGATTTTTCGTCTTTCCACCCAAGAGCTGCTCCTTGACCCATCCTTGCTCCTTATCTTCTCTTGCATAGTTACAGCCCTGTACTTGAAAGTAAGTGCACTCCAATAGAGAGAGTACACGTAGGCCAACACATTGATCTGCTCAACGAGGGATTACGTTGTGCAGACCCGTGTATATTGACCTACTGCACCCTGACATTGGTGTGCACTTAGCGTGGAATAACTGCAAGCACAACTTGAAATATTTTATCAAATACATTGTGAATTCATCTTAGCTTGACAGGTGGCTTCCTCAAATCTAGGTAGTTGTGGATACAATACCCAACATACATTGTACCTTACTAGGACCAGGCTGATCCTGGCACTTGTCTTCTTCTGACACAGCCATCGGTCCCTTGCACTGATGGTCTTCTTGTTCATATATAGAGTTCAGCACCTGGAGAAACTCTTCTTCTTCATCTGCTGCATATAGACCAATGTAGGCCTCAGCTTCAGATTCTGACTCCGAAGATGATTGGTCTGTCAAGGTCTTCTCCTTCTTAGCAACAAAGGATTTCTCCTTTTTGCTCTGGTGTTGACCCTTCTTTTTATCAGCAGTCGATTTTCTTTTATCTAGACAGTCAGCCACAACATGTCCAGGCCTATTACAGTAGTAGCAAACTATCTTTGATGTTGTAGATTTGCTTTGTTTAGACCTGCTCCTGTCCTTCTTGGATGACTTCCTCTTTTGATAATACTCATCCTTAGGCTGAGATGTGGAAGTCTTAGACCTCCACTGCTTCTTCTTCAGGAATCTCTGAAACTGTCTTGTAAATGCTGCAAAATCTTCATCTGAGTCACTGCAGTCTGAATTCTGGTTGTCTGAATTATCTGAAGCAGTTTCAGCAACTATCTTAGGAGGTGATGGAGACATCCTCCTATTTTTCTTAGTGGCTTCAACCTTGAAGGCCACAGACTTTTCTCTATACTCACCTTTTGCACTTTTCTCTTCCTCTTTCCTAGCCATCAGTTGTATCTCATATGACAGCAACTTTCAAATAAGGTTGGAGGAGAGATATCTACAAGTTTGGTCACTTACCTAATGTCACAAATCTTAGTGTCCCAGTCCTTTGTCAAGGATCTTAGGAATTTATCATTCAGTTTATAGGTACTGAAGATTCTTGCATAGGACATCAGTTCATTAACGATTCTATAGAACTTTTTATAACATTCAGTTATACTGTCAGACTTTCCTTTTCTGAAACTCTTATATTCCTGGTTCAGCATAGATTTTCTATCTTGTCTTACTTCTTCAGAACCCTCCATGTAGACTATTAAAGTATCCCACATTTCCTTGGAGGTCTTGCAGTTAATCAAATTTTAAAAGGTTGCATCATCTATGACACTTACTATGATATTCTGGGCTCTCTTATCCATAGTTGCCAGAATGATCTCATCCTTAGTCATCTCTGAGAAATCCTTGAGATTTCTTTGGTTTGCATCCAGAATAGAAATCTTCATAGGAATATAAGGACCTTCCTTGACTGTAATATAGATCCTTAGATCAGAAGCCTCCATAAACAGCCTGACCCTTTCTTTCTAGATGCCAAATCTCTTTTATGCATGTGAGTAATTTCATAGAACCTAGTTTCTTATGATTTTCTCCTGAACCCATTTTCTTGATCTTGAATCTGCCTTAAGGATCTTACTCAGACTGTTAAGTCCTTCTTTGAGGAACCCCGCTCTGATATCACTTGAAAGAATTAGTGCCTAACCACCTAGAGGGGATGGTGAATAGGTGTACTTTTTCGTTTGCTTTTAAGGCAGACAATCTATTCTGTTATTTAACCAGAAATTGCAAATTCTACAACTACAAAGAACAAAAATCACAGAAACATTCAATCACAGAATGCACACAGATTTTATAGTGGTTCCCCAAGGTCTAGGTACATCCACTTTCCACCTTCACCTATCTAGCAGTGTGCTAGATTCGGCCTAACTTATGCACTTCATCTCAGATCCTCAGATCTTACAGCTCATAACACACACCAGGTTCCTACAACTCAGAGTGTATCCACACTCCTACAACTCAGGCCAACTGCCCTACCTCAGCATTCAACTAGGCCTACACTCAGAGATCACAATCTCCTACACCTCAGGCTCACAGCCCTGCCTCAGCCTTCAACAAGGCCTACTACTCAGAGAAAATATTCTCCTGCACTCAGCCTTTATATAATAGGCTTACAACTCAGATCTAGAATAGATCCTACAGAAAATTGATTAAATAAAATATTTTACCACCACCCAGGTAGAGAGAGAAGGGATAGATGGTTTCTTGATCAGTTCTTGGAAGAAACTGATGGCAGAGCACAACCTCTCTTAGCTTTCTTCAAAGTTTCTTGAATCTGAACTCAGTAGGGTTGAACTCTTTAGAAGTTGATCTTCAATCAGCTTCTAACTTGTGATTCAGATTTTAATCTTAATCTTTCTTGGCAGCCTGGTTCAGCAACTGCACTTCTTAGATGGAGCTCTCTCTCTCTAACTTCTTAGATCTTCTATCGAAGGTCTTCTTCTTTTTGTGTTGTTAGATATCTATGTAAGATCTCCAATCTTAATTGTAATAACCACACATCTTCTGTTGAAGGAGAAAACCTTTATATAGTCTTCCTCCATCGTAACCGGCTGATTCGGTTTCTAACAAACTTCTGACAGCTTTGACAGTTGCAGTAGACCGGTTAGAAATGACAGCTATGAAGTCATCCAGTCACTTCTTGAAATACTATCTCTGTCTGAAAGTATCGAGACTGAACTTCTTCATGTGTCGACACAAGTGGACTAAGTGTCGACACAAGTGGACTAAGTGTCGACACAAGCCTTGGTGGTGTCGACACATCTCTTCTGTTGTTGATAATACTTCTCGACACAACCTTCTGTTGAATGTGTTGACACAAGCCTTTGTGGTGTCGACACAGTCACTTCTTTTCTTCATACAGATTTACTTTGTTAAAATTCTGCCATGTGTCGACACAAGTCCTGTTTGTCGACACATTTGATGTCGACAAGATCTTCTGTATGTCGACACTGCCTCTGTGTGTCGACACAAATAATTCTTATCTTTAACTTTGTTAAAACTCTGCTGTGTGTCGACACAAGTCCTGTGTGTCGACACAGTTGATGTCGACAAAGGCTCCGTTTGGGGGGACTTATTTTCACCGGTCAAGCGGTCATGACCGCATGAACCAGGACTTAATTAAGGTCCGGTTCATGCGGTCATGACCGCTTGACCGGTGAAAATAAGTCCCCCCAAACGGAGCAAAAGTCTTCTATGTGTCGACAATTCCTCTGTGTGTCGACACATTTGATGTCGACAATGCTTCACTGTGTGTCGACACAGCCTCTGGGTGTCGACACAGTTGATTCTGGTGTCGATACAACCTTTCCAAGTGTCGACACAATTAACTCCAAGTGTCGACACAGCTTTTCTCTAATGTCGACACAGGCCTTCATAAGTGTCGACACAGCTTTTCCTGGTGTCGACACATGGACTTAAAAATTTTTCTGCATTCCTGCATTTACTTAACCTGCACATAAAAACTCAAAACACATCAAATACACTTGATGCATATCATTGAGTAGTGTGAGGCTTCTTCAAATCTGGTACACATTTTCCAATGTACCCAACAACTTGGTTCAGAACCAACCAAGTCCATACCACTGTCCACAAGGGCCAATCCACACTTACTGGCAGACACTAGAAACAGTCCGCCAGACCCGGCAACTCCAGCGCCTGTCCGCACTGACTGACAACCTCCACAGCTTCTACTTGCCCCTTCACTAGAGCAAGACCAAGGCCTCTACCAAACCGGTCTGTCGAGCTCCAGTTCTCCAGTCCGCTCATTGCCGGACACTACGGATAGAGTCGCTATCTGCCGGTTACCTCCTTGGATCTAACTGCCTGCTGTGCACAAGCCGTCCTAGCTAACCGCCGTTGCTGTTTGCGTAGTTCGCGCGAACAGACCGCCCTGACCATCACAAAACAAGCCGTCTGCAATAGCCCTGCCGACCTGGCTGTCCACCAACCCTGTCTACATAGTCCGTGAGGATAGGTTGCCCAAGTCCTCCATTCACACACTTTCACTTCACAATTTTCAACACTCCCTGTTGAAGTGAGAAGTGGTGAATAACTCCAATAGCTCCCGTAACTTTGCACCTGATCCCTCTGATAGCACCTTCGAGGAGATGTCCAAGACATAGTCCCTGCCCTGCATATCATGGACCATGAGGGAGCCCTCCAACATCTCCCAAAAGGTGCCATGCTTCCCTCTGCCTACTTCTTCAGCTTCGACCTCCACTCGTGCGTCACAGAAGTATCGTCACCAACCTTGGGCATAAGGGCCCAAGCCTTGTCACCTCTGAGAGTAGTCACCTCCTCAGCCTTAGCGTCATCCACCTCTTTGACTCCAGTGGTGTCATCACAGTTAGAAGGTACTCGCTCGACCTGAGGGCTTGCAATTAAACATGAGACCAAGCTCACCGTATTCCCTTCACTATATCGAGCTGGTGGGTTGCTGATCCTCTTCGATCTCCGAAGAACCTGATCACGACTAACCATCTCTGATGCTTCTCCTGAACCAGCTCCGTTCCTGGGCAAACTCGGAACAATGCTCCCCTTGCTTCCTGAACAAGATGCCACCACAATGGAACCAGGAGCACCTGGAGAAATGCTCCCCCTACTACCTAAACCAGAAGCCTCCGCTCTCGAACAAGAACTACTTGGAACATCGCTCCCCCTACTTCTCGAACGAGAAGCCTCCGTCTTCGAGTCAGAAGCACCTGGAGCAACTCTCCCCTACTTCCCGACCCTAACGCCTTTGCCCCGGAGCTAGAATACCCTGGAGCTCCTGGTAACACAAACAACTCCTTTTGAACCTTAGCAGCAGTCTCCTTCAGCCCACCATCTAACCTGCTCATCTCTAGCTCCACACATGAGCTATCCCAATACGACGTCAGGTCATCGAAGACAACGTCTCTCGACACGATGAACCTCTTCATTGCAGGATCCATACACCTCCATCTCCTCTTCTGCTCATCATACCCAACAAAGACTAGCTTTGTCTTGAGAGCATTCAGAGCGTGTACGTAGCAGGTAGATCCAAACACTCGTAGGTGCTTCACACTAGGCTTCACCCCGAACATCAGCTCATATGGAGTATTCACATTGATCAGACTAAGAGGCATCCGATTGATGACATGTGCCGTACATGCCATCCCTTCCGCCCAAAAGACCTTAGTAATGCCTTTGCACTGAAGCCAACACTTGCAGGTCTCCATCAACAAACTGATCATCCGAACTGCAACATTGCCTTGCTGTGAAGTATGTCCACGAGAAAGCTCCCTTCAGATCCCATGCTTCCTACAAAAGTTTGAGAACTCGGTTGAGCTAAACTCACCACCGATACTTGTCCTCAACTTCTTGATCCGCAGGCCAAGCAGGCCTTCCACAAGCTTCTTGAACTCCACAAATAAGCACAACATGTTTGACTTCTCCGTCATGAAGTATACCCGAGTATACCTCGAATAGTCATCAACCAATCAGCATGAACCTGCTACCTCCGAGACTGGCAGTGACGGTCGGTCCCACTGATGATTATTTTTGTAACAAGTAATAACTTGATGCGGATTCATTCTACGCTATAGTATAAACTATATAGATGGGCATAAGCTAGATTGATTTAACTTTCAGGCAAGTGAACTTATCAATCATAGTATAGCAGAAATCTACATCTCGTGTCGTATTCCACTGGGCCTTTTTACATACTCGTACTCACCCTCACTCTATTATCATACATATTATTAAAACTGATTTTAACCTAAATTAAACTAACTATGACTACTTGGATAAATAAACATTGGAAGATTAAAGATGATAAAAAGCCGAAAGTCTAAGAACATTCACATGAATAAAACCTCTCATTAATTCAATTCTATGTAATCAGGTAATAATAAGATTATCAAATTCGTATATTGTAAGGGTTAAACATTTATCAAATTCTCTCTCGAGCAATTCAAAATCTAAACCTAAGTTAGTAAATTTTCTCTCGAATAATTTACAACCCTCAAATTTGCATTAAAGTAAAGTATCATATCTAATACATAAATTCATGAAATCTTATCTCTAAAATACTATGAATCCATTTATCCGTACTATAATTATCCAATCGACATATCTCTCGATCATGTAAATTGAAATGTAAAGAGAAATAGCACCTAAATATGAACATATGAACATCATCACAACTTTCCAATTCCTCAATCTAAAAAGTTAGAATTCATGTAAAGCAAATAACAAATTCATAACTAGGATAATTCTCTTTGTTTGAAGATCTACATACGAATAAAATACCACAAATTTGATGAAAACAATACGATACATGATTACCAAATTGTTCAAAATAAAGTTTCATGCGAAATAAAAGATAAATAAAGTTAGATCACCAAGAGAAAGGAAAGATTAAGAGAGATACATGAAAGATTAAACACATACAAAAATCTCCTTCAAATCCTCCTTCTCTTGGATGCTCCACTTTCGTGCTCCAGAAGTTCTCCCAATGAAAATGATCCAAAAGTCCCTTCTAATTTTCTACAGGTTTTTTATAGTCTCCTAGCAAACAGGGTCAGACACGGGTTCCAACACGGTCGTGTCACATGTCGTGTTGACGGTCCAAGGGCGGTTCCACATGAACAAGCGTGTCTGGTAGTGAGTCGTGTTAGATGACACGTGTACGAACACGACCATGTTGTTCTTCATGTTCTTCGCACACGGGTTGGTTGGCAGCCGAAGTTGGATTTATGCCGAAAAGGACACGGGTAGGAACACGGGCGTGTTCTCACCTGTGTGGTGCTCTGTCTTTTTCCTTCCATTTCTTCTATTCCATCCCGGTTAGGACACGGGTAGGGAACACAGGCGTGTGCCTACTCGTATGTGCCCCAGTCTTGTCCTGTTATCAGCCATGTCGAATCCGTGAACTCCTCTATTTGCTCCAAGACTTCTAGCTCTACTGGTTAGCAATAACTGCATTAGAAAAATAAAGGAGTAAATAGACAGCTTAATACATGAAATAATAGAAACTCCAACTGTGCTCTTCTACTCATGATAAAGCAAATTCATAACTATTCTCGCGAAATTTCTGCATAGGGAGGTAGAAAATAGTGGACATGATTACAATTATGATAGTAAAAAGCCTATCATAATTGTACTCATCAAATACCTCCAGACTTAGATTTTTGCTTGTCCCCAAGCAAACTAATTCAAACGTTTGGGTTACCAATAAATAATTTTGCTTCTGCACAATGGTTGCTATGAATTTAAAGAGAACTTTGATGATGTAATCATATAGGAAATAATATAGCAGACTTTTCTAAATATAACTTTATCTTAAAATTCCTCCAATATATATGTTAACTATCTTTCACTTTTTCTTAGAAATAGAAGTATAGTCATCCATAACAATTTTGAGGAGAAAATAACAATCTCAATAAGATATGTATTAGTATTCCAAAACTTATAAGTACCAACATTGATAGTCATGAGCTTACCTTTTCACACCCTCTCCATGACACTAGTTAGAATTAGTGAGGTTGGATCCTTAGGACTTGTATTATGGTGTAACCTTTTTGGTTTAGGATAGATGATTATAGGTGGGGAAATCGAAGATAAATTTGATGGGTTTTTTTTAAAACCTAAATCATGATTGAGCCTTTTGTTCTGTAAATACCTTAATATACATCAATATTATAAAAACACCCCCAGACTTTGCAATTATTATACTTCCCACATTTTTGATGGAAACTCTTTAATTTTATTTTTTCTTAACCAAGGTGCCATAGTAGGGATCAATCTGAATGGGTGCAAGTATACACACACTTAGGCCACATATCACTATATCTTTTTTTAAGGGTTCATAGTAGGGATCATCCATGTGGGTGCAAGTATACAAGCACTCAGGCCACATATCACTATGAACAAACTCATTCCGAGAAGATCTCAATGATAGGTGTGCTAATAGGTAAGGATTTGACCTTGGTCAATTTTAGTGGTAGAGTATCAAAAGGCATATGGATTAGGTCTAAATTGGGTGTGCAAGGGTATAATGTTTAAGGTTTTGGGTTTGTAAGGCTCAAGGTATCCAAAAGGAGGCCTAAGTCATTTCCACCCTAACTAATTAACCTATGCAAAAGTTTTGAGGATCGCTAGAGGGTAAGTTCTAGATATCAATAGAGAGTATTCTTTATTTTGATTCCCTAATACAAAATTATAAAAATGTTACATTCATCAACTCACTTTATTATAGATGATTATATTTTCTAAAATAGAGTGATTGATAGTTAATAATAAAAAGGGTTAATCTTAAAAATAAATTATATAAAGAAGATTAGGCTAATGAATTTCTATACATAATTACGACTCAACAAAGTTTAACACTCAATGAGTCTACATCAATTCATTTTAATCAGCGTGCGAAGTTAAATTAGATAGTTATAATCCCAAATGAATGAATTCATGAGAGCTTAAAGGAGTACAAAAACAAATTTGGGGGGGGGGGTATAACAACCTTGAGTACTATGATAGCAAAAGTATAACCAATTGTAATCATGTCTATCACAACAATTATAGAATTAAAGAACATCCACCCCCAGACTTAAAATTTGCAATGTCCTCATTGCAATGTAAAGACATGATAGAGTCATTTCACCAATAAATAAATAACTGTGTATCATGAAAATAGAAGAGCACACAAATGAAAATGGAGATGATATGATATCATATATATAATGTCTGATAATACACTGATACAAATAAATGCTGCTAAAATACACTGATACAGTCAAAAGTAGGTTGGCGGGTCAGTCTGATCATCGGGGAAGTGAGGCGGGCCAGGAGCTACCGGTGGTCTTTGGGAGATCCCCAAGTGGTCCCTGATCTGAATAATGGCATCCTCTGTCCTCTTCTGCAACGCCTCTATACGCTGTAATCGTGGTGAGAGCTCGGTCTCGAAGAAGTGCTGGAACTCCCGCGAATACTGCGAACGTGCTCGAGGAGGAGCAGCAAAAGACTCTCCCTGAGCATAAGTAGAGCGGGACGGAGGCACCAGAGGCTCATCGAGGTCAGGATCCACCTCATCGTCATCGTTGTCGTCCGCGTGTGGTCCACGCCTCGCAAGAGAATATATAATGCCTCCCGGGCCCTGAAGGGCGGTGACGTGGAGAGATCGAAGACTGGCCATCATGATACGCACACTCTTCGCGACCACTGTCATCGGGGGAAGGGATGAGAATATGTTTATATTCTTCACCAGGCGGGTAATGTAGGGTGCTACACAAATAGACCCTATGCAAGAGTTGTCAGCCTGGTGAAGGATGAACTGGGCGAGCATATAGCCCAGATGGAGGGGGTAACGCGACGACATGCTATATAGATATATCACATCCCGCCTACTAACAACGCCGGAGCTTTCGCCCCGGCCGCTCAAAGTGTGACTCAGTAAATGATGGAGGTAGTGGAGGGCGGGAGAATGCAACTTGGACGCATTAGATCTCTTGGCCTCATATGTACTAAAGTCAAAAGAAAGCCGAGACCAGATGTTGCCGGCAAGGTCGCGAGTGGGGAGATCAAAATGAAGCTCGGGGTAGGTGGCACTAAAGAGGAACGAGTCCTCAAACACCCCTAAGTATTGGGTGAACTAGAGAAGGGTGAGTTTGTAAAAAGTGCCCGCTACTTGAAAAGAGATGACCCCCTCATGCGCGTGTGCGTGCTCAGTGAGATTAGGTCTAAGATTTAAGTAAAAAGACGACATGAACTCTAACATGAGTTCCTTAAAACCTAACTCCTCAATAGCAAAAAATTGCTCCCAGCCCACTACAGATATCAACTCTCTGACATCTCCCGCTAGATTTATCTCTTCTAGGACGCTCCAGTCAATTGATCGGATGTCTTGATATTTTTTTGACTGGAGGTGGTTGTAGCGGTTGACTTGCGCTGGATCTGCGAACTCCAGCAGCACAGTGGCATCGCGCTTCTCCGTAGACAAAGCCTGGAGCTCTGAGCAACGACAGCGACCGCCTTGGGCTCGTCCTAAAGACATGATCTGTGGACAAATACAAAGATTTTTGTTTTAAAAAAATGATGAAGAAGAATTTGGAAACAAAAGGGGAGGAAAATGAAAGGGGGAGATGAAGAATTTGGAGAAGAGAGTGAAGAGAAAGAAGAAGTTGTGTAAAAACATAAACCAAAAGTGTTACTTAGGAGGAAAGAAGAAGAATTTCAGACAGGAATCCGCGCACGTTGAAGGAGAAAACTCTACCGGCCCTGGAGACAAGTGTTGTGCAGGAAGTGAAGTTGGAAATGAGGGGAGGAAGATGGAGATGACCAAGACACGACTCTATTTAAAGAAGGCGAACACGGGTACGCACGTGGCCATGTGTTCACCCGTGTTAGGGAATCTTAACCGCGTTGAACACGAGTTTCCTCGGGACGTATGGTCAAACTTCATGGGAGGCAGCGTGTCAGGAGGACACAGTAAACAACACAGCCATGTATTAACCTATGTCCTTCTCTGGAAGAGTGCATTAAAATGCACACGGGTGATGACACGGCTGGGTGGCAACCCGTGTCCTTCTCGGGCAACACTTTGTCGAACAGCGACACGACACAGAACAAGGCCTGGTGTCTACCCATGTCCTTCTCGGGCCACACTTCATCTAATAACGACACGACGCCGAATACGGCTGGGTGTCGCCCCGTGTCCTGCTCTGGTTCTTATCGCAAAAATAATGGCTCATGACACGGCAACACACACGGGCATGTGTGCACCCGTGTGGTGCACAGGATGCTAGATACCTACTCCTGGGTTTATACGGGACACGGCTATGCCTAAGGGTTTTTTGTGGACATGACAATGCACACGGGCATGTGGTTACCCGTGTCCTCCTCTGAATTTAGAATTCCTCCTAAGTGAATTTTATTAAAGAAAATATTTTCATTAAAATTAACTAAAATTTTACTAAAAATTTTATAAACTTAGAAACATTACTATATTTTACGTAATCCTAGTCTAGACGGAGGAAGGACTCTTGATGAGCGAAATCTTGAGGAAGCGAACCGTAGTAAAGTTTTAATCGGTGCCCATTAACTTTAAAATCGCCCTTCTCAGGGTGGGTTAGCTCGACGGTGCCGTAGGAAAAGACTTCTTTAACTTGGAAGGGTCCGAACCACTTAGACCTTAACTTCCCTGTGAATATACGTAGTCTGGAATTAAAAAGGACGACTTGGTCACCTTTTTGGAATGTCTTGGGTTTGCGAAGGTGACGGTCATGAAATAGTTTGGTATTCTCCTTATAAATCTGGGAGTTCTCGTAAGCCATGTGTTAACCCCTCAGTCCACAACATCCTACAAGATGCCAAGACCCCTTCAACAATCGCGGACTCAGTTAGGCAGTCCACCCAGTCCGGCAAAGCAGCGGTAATCGGCCACCAAGGATGATCCCCCAGCGGCGGACTCGACTCTCTGTTCGCCAGTCCGCCAAGCCTTAGGATCTCTAGATTCTCTACGACGGCGGACGCAGTGTCTCGTCCGCCCAGGCCGCCGTCCTCCAGTAGGATCACGCCTAGCAGCAGCAGATGGAAGCTCCAGCCCGCGAGACCAGTCCGCCCCTTCTACGCGGACTACCGTGTTCTTTCTTTTTGCTTCCCGTCATCGCTGCCCGGTTCTCCTGTACCCCAGGCAGTCGGTTATTTTAGCCCTGCACGTTTGGGCAGGCCCCCCATCCTATAAATAGGGGGAGGTGATGCACCCAAGGCACGCTGACTCGTGCCCAGGAGCCTACTTGTTAAAGGCCACGGACTCGAATCTAGTGCCTTGTGGACTCCTCCTTTCTCTCCTCTTGTCTTCCTTTTTCCTTCACTTGTAACCGAACCTTTCTTCAATCAAGGAAAATCCCGTCGTAAGAGAGGCATTTAGGCTGCGACGGGCGAAGTCTGTTGTTGTCGTGGCTCATTTCCCTGTTGTTCTTCCTGCTCTCGTCCGCTTAGTAGATTGCTACTCGCAATCTCTCCTTTCCCTTATTTTCCCTTGTGCTCGAACCGTTAGCTGGTGGTGCTCGATCCCCTTTGCATTTTCGTGCATCAACAGTTAACACGCGGCCTTCAGATTCGAGTGTCATTTCGAATTCAGCGGACAAAAATGTCAGACCGCAGAGCCCGCTCTTCAGACCGCCCCAGGTCTTCAGAGGACTCTCTTTACGATGCAATTGAGCAAGCTCGCTTTGAGGCCAAGCAGTCCCACAGGCAGACTGACCAGCGTCTCGACGCGATCATCCAAGCCCTCCTTGTGCTAACCCAACAGCTTGCTCCTCAGGCTGCAGCAGAACCAGCGGACTCACCAGTCCGCCAGACTCTAGCTCGCCAAACTCCTCGGAATCCTGCCCAGTCCGCCGCCCCTCTGCGCCCTCAGGAGGAGCAGTTTCCTTTCAGGAATTTCTTCAGAGAAGCTGCCAGGGGCACTCCTGCCCGCCAGCTTCATTTTGCTGACCGCCAGTCCTCCGAGCCCGTGAACTCCCCGACTTCAGTCCGCCCCTTCTACCCTGCTAAGTTCGAGACTCCATCTCCCTTCGTTGATCGAATCCGATGGGAGCCAACTCCGAACAACTTCAGGGAGCCTCGCCTTCCCTTCTATTCAGGGGAGACTGTGTAACATCCCATGTTACTTCTAGGCCCCTTCCACTTAGATTGGGTTAGGCATGGGATGGGTGTCATGGGTTTTAGCTAGGCTTGACCCTAGGTAGTGAGTTGTAGCCATATGAGGCCCACTATATGACCAAGTCAAACTAGGTCAAACTAGCCTAAATACGGACCCAAACCACACCATGACCCCACCACATTGCCCTAACCCTAAAAACAATCTAAGTGCACCCTAGGGCATGCCATTAGGTCAACATTTTGACCAAAGTTGACCAAAGTCAACCTTGGGCCTAATTTGGCCAAACCCACAATCATAAGCCTAATTAGCCTACGTAGGGCACCCCCTTGACCCAACCCAGAGCTGGGTGGTGCCACTAGACCCATTACCACCAAGTAGGGTCAGCCCACCCACCATGTTGACTAAGTCAACTCTCCAAGTCAACAAGTCAACCATTTGACCTAAAGAAGAAAATGAAGACCAAGCCACCTCTCCTTGGACCAAGCCCACCAAATTTGGCCCATGGCCAGCCCAAGTGAACAGGACCAGCCCTACCCCTCTAAATCAGGAGAGAGAATGCATGCAAAGGGGTAGAAATGGGATTTTGAGAGAAAGAGGAGAGAAATGGGGATGAAGGGGAATGGTGGCCACATGGCCACCCCTTCAGCTGCAACTCTCTGCCCAACACATGCTGGCCGGCGCCCTCTGATATTCCAGAGAATTTTTGGTAGCATGCTGGCCACATGGCACCCATGGTGACACAACCAAAGCTCAAACCGAGCTCACATTGGGCTTATCTCCCCATACACCCCCTCTCAGCCCCAAATAACCTCACCATTAGCTTCAGGAGGTGGAAAGGAGTTGAAATCGAGTGCTGGAACATGGAATTTGGTGGAGAATCAAGCTTTCGGGGTGGAGCTCGTCGGCGCACCACCACCATGGCAAACCGCCACCTGACCCGCAGCCAAGCCCCAATCGAGGCCCGTTTCGCCGCCCCTCTACCTGTACTAGAATTCTAGATCCATTTAGGGAGATATCGGGCTCAATCGAGCCCGATGCAATGAGAGGAAAACTTGAAATTCGGGCTTTTTATTTCTTGCTCGTGTTCGCCGGAGGAGCCAACTCCGGCGGCCCCACCGCCGGGAAATGCTAGCCCCCACCTTAGTGAAGGTGGTGGCGACATCCGCCGGCGGTGGTGGTGGCTCAGCTGGCCGGAAACCGCCAGCAAACATCGTCCAGGAAAGATGAATCTCAGCCGTTAATCCAGTGGGGACGATGACCGGATTCCGTCCGTTTACACGTTAAGATTCGTGCTGATATAATATTATGATTTAATTTAATGTTATGAATAGTAAAATTTATGTCACACTTATTCAGTGTCCTTGCATGCCATTCTTAGGCCTCTTAAAGGCATTTACAGAAACCGATCCCTGAATGACAAATGTAGCCTTACCTGTTATCGTTAATTTGATATCTTAATCATTAACTTTGGTCCAGTATTCTGGCCTGTAGGACATTTCTCGTAGGACTGGTCCTAGACTAGGGCAGAAATTCATTTGAATGCCCAAGTCAAACCAGCAATCACCATGGCCCCAAATTTTGAATACATGCATGATTAGGGCATACCTAGCCCCTGCCAAAATGTAGGAATTTTTGAAACAACCTTTTCTATAGTTTTGGTCATAATATCAAAATGTAAATAAATGCAATATATGGAGTTATATGACTCCTCATGGCCCCAAATCTTGGTGGTAGGTCCTTGGGAACATCATTAGTGCATGATAAAACTTTCAGCACTTTTGGATCACTGCATGTTGGAGAATCCACTTGCATGTGTTGGTTCATATATTGCCTTGGTGTGCCAATAGCAATAATTTAAATATTGTGCATTCAGCCTAATGGAGGCATTCAAAAATCATGGATTTGATTCTAGTGGTTCATTAGGGTAAATTTCACCCCTCAGATTAATTATGGGATTTTTGGAATCAAAAATCCCATTAATTGGAATTTTTAAAAATATAGCTCCTTTTGAAAATAAATTTGAAAATTAGGTTTTTCCTCAAGTAAAAATCCTCAAACTTTGCCAAGTTGAAAATAAGGTTATATTTGACTTAGGAAAATTTGATCTTCTGTTTTGAAGAACTTTTGGAGTATAATATCCTGAAATGACCATTTTACCCTTATTTCATTTATTCTTGAATTGAGGGATATGCACCTCAGAAAATTTTGGAAATAATTCTAGTGTTGTAAAATTGTATTATTAGTCTTGCATAAGTATTTCAGAATTTATGGGTGTACTGATAGTTGTTAAATTAATATAATGACATTTTTGGTAAATATGAAAGAATGGAAATTGATAGGCCATTACACAATAAATGCTGATGAAACTCTGCCAATAGTCATAAATTAATGTTTTATATGTTCTGTAATATTCCTGGAATTTTGGATTACATATTACTTGTACCTCATTTGTAAAATGGAAATTATGTAGATTTGGTATTAATTAATGAATTGGTATAAATATTTAAAGCAAAATTATGAATACCTGTAGACAGAAATATTTCATCAAGATACAACTCAGAAAAAATTACCTATGTCAGTGGATCTTAAATTAAACTACTTCATGTGTAAAGTGACCTAGTAATTAATTTAAAAGATTTAATTAAGGGATTATATGGCCAAGGAAAATTATGAGAATCCATAGGGTAGTTCCCTTAGCCCATACCACCTTAGGATAAAAATATAGGGGCAAGATGCCTTAAGGATTGGAAGATTCCATTTTTAGGGTAATAGGACATGGTCTGCATATAGCATAAATATGACATACTTTAGGGGATTACCTGGGGATTGATTGTCGGAAGAAATAAGGGAGTGCAATATGTATAACCCCTGGTGGGTAGTATTGTCTTAGTGAGGGATTAAAAGTGCAAGCCTTTAGTTAGTAACCGGAGTGGAGGTCGACGGAAGACCGTCGGTTTCCCGGTAACACCTTAAGTCACTAGGGTTGTTACAGAGCAACAAAGAGAGCTGGGGTGAAACATGGGTAGCCATCAACTAAAGTAAATATCCTTGCGAAAGGGAATGCTGGGCGTAATACCAACACAGTTCCTAGTGCCCCTTGAGAGACCTTCACAGGGAATACCGGGGGCAGTCCTGTGATTAACCTTAAATCACTAAGTATAATAACCCGTAGACAAGAGTAGTCTAATAGGTTAAGACAATTGTGTACCTTCTCACCCATGTAGGGTTGGAGAGATTCATGATATATACTCACCCGTGTAGGGTTTGAGGGAATTGGTATAAAGGCACAATTGTGCGTTCTCACCAGGGTTGGGTTTGAGGTTTTCAGGACGGGTTTGGTCCTGCGAGCGGAAGGCTCGGAGTAAAATACTTGCATGTGCATAAATCTAGTGGCGGGGCATGCGGTACTGGCCGTTCATCACACCGATGGCAGTACAGTGCACCAGGCGGTTGTGAGGGTTAGAGGGGCCAGTGGGTTGTTTTACACTGCGGTCTGGAGGACGACCCCCGATAACGCACATCCGACCCAACAAGACTGATGGGTTGTCAGCAAAGTACGTACGCGAGACTCTAGAGTGCACCTTGGACGTGTACAGAGGCGTATGAGAGGGGTCTAAGGCTTGGTAGTGTGCATACCGGCATAGATGCGGAGACGCCTGCTCCGCTGCTGCCGTAGCCACAGCGGTGGTACCCGAGAGTGAAGCTAGCTCTCAAAAAGTGGG
This sequence comes from Platanthera guangdongensis, assembly GCA_039583875.1. Lineage (NCBI taxonomy): Eukaryota > Viridiplantae > Streptophyta > Magnoliopsida > Asparagales > Orchidaceae > Platanthera > Platanthera guangdongensis. The sequence continues at coordinate 88,302,634 of CM077156.1, forward strand.
AACTAAAGGTCTGTGATCACAGAGTCATTGTGTGTGAGTTGCACTTGCCTGTGCATAAAATTGTATCGTAACATTCATTCATATTAGGTCATACACTTCATAGACCCTTATCATATAAATTAGTATGGGCTCTTTTATATGATAAGTTAAATTTCCTGGAAATCCTAACTTATATATTTGTATGGGCATTTATATAAGTTAGGGTACTTTTGTGATGATAGTATAGTGGTAGAATAGTTTATTTACTTGCTCTTACTACTGTTCTTTATTTCCTTTAATGTACTGCTCTTACTTATTTGTACCATATTTAGAACTGCTAGAGTAGAATAATATTACTTATTACAACTGCTAGTTAGTTTCTGTCACCTACTTCCACTTTTGCTACCCCTTGTTGTCCTCCACTTCGTCCTCACGCTCGGTGCCTAGGAGCTGCGGGGCGAGGTGCGGAGGAAACGACTTAGTCTTTTTGACTAATGGTCGGTGACCATACTATTTTAGGAGCCCGTGGAGATGGAGCACCAACACGTCGAGGAGGCAGGACTTGAGTAGCAGATACCGCTTCAGCAGGCTACTACCACTACTGTGTGTCCTCAGGTGGGACGAGTTCTAATGTACTAGTGTAGATTCCGCTTTTATTTTGAGAGAGAGAGAGTGGATTTGATGTACTGGGCATAAGCCCTTATTACTCTTTCTTTTTGTACTCTACTGTGGACTATATTGATGTACTTTTCATTTCATTTATATGATTGTACTATGTGGCTTATGGACTTGTAGATTTGTTACATTGTTACACTTCTTTTCTCATTTTGGCCTATGTATATGATCGTATTAGCCGGCAGGATCGGCGTGTTGCGGTGTCGGCTAACCCCTGCGTTAGTGCCACCGTAAGACGGCAGTTCTGGGCATAAGGCCCGGTGGCCCTCCTTGGTAAGGGGGAGGTTGGGGTCTTACAAACTGGTATCACTTGACCAACGATCATATGAGAAAGAAGTCCACAACACCGGATCACCCCCGCCCGAGCATTAGTTTGCGGACAAACTATGCAGCGGAAACCGTGGTGAACCATGTGTAAAAGTCACATAAAATGGTCCACGAAGTACAATGAGTTAGGCTAGTTTTGTTTTAACCTTACATTTATGCAACCTCCACAGGTCGCCGCGCCGCAAAATGTGGCTCCTCCCCCTCCAGCTGTCACTCCATTCCTACATACGGAGATGGGGCAGAATTTGACTGCGATTCTAGACGCCTTCAAATCCCAGCAAGTCCCGGCTCCAAAGCCAAATCCGGGGTCGAACTGGCTGAGTGCTTTCAAGAGCCTGTCCCCACCAGTGTACAGTGGACAGAGGATGCGGTAAAGACGGAGGAATGGTTGGAGGCCATACACGAGATTTTAGCAGGCATCAGCTGCCCGGTTGGCGAGGCAGTACCTCTAGCCACCTCTGCACTAGAGGCTCATGCGAAGAGATGGTGGAAATCAGTGAGGGAGTCTACATATGCAGACTACGAGCTGTCAGAGATATCATGGGAAGAGTTTGGCGATGTATTTCTGGATCACTTCGTCTCTGTTACGGACAGAGATGCCTTGGAGGAGATGTTTTTGAACCTCAAGCAGGGTACTAGATCAGTGATCGAGTATCATCGAGAGTTCTCTCATTTGGCCAAGTTCGCAGGGATTCAGGATACCGATGATAAGAGGTATGCCAAGAGGTTCTACCGGGGGCTCAGGGACGATTTGAGGCAGGCCTTGCTGTTCATTTCTCATGGCACCTCTAGGCAAATCATTGAGATGGTAAAGAAGCTGGAGGCTGACTTGCTGATGGTGCAAGGCAGAGGAAATAGACCGTTTGATGGGTCCACATCAGGAAAGGGCAGCAGGGGCTCTCAGAGAGGCAGGACTATCGGATACAAGAAGGGTGGGGAATGTCGTCGTCCCAACTTCAGGCAGGAGCAGGGGCCTCCTCCAGCATTGGCTCTCCCACCTCTACAGGTGCATGATCCGAGGAGACAGGATGACCGTTGCCACCGACAGGTAGTTTGTTACGGATGCCGCCAGCCCGAGCACATTAGGTCGGAGTGCCCGCATCGATTCCATCCTCCTCCTCCTCCACCTCCAGTGGCCCCAGTACAGCAGGGTCGAGGCTGAGGCCGAGGACGAGGCCGAGGCCGGGGATATCACGGCAGGAGATGCGAGCAGGAGCAGATATACGCCTTGGACCTCACAGAGCAGAGGAACCCCAAGGAAGTTATCACAGGTACTCAAAGTTAATTATTAAATTTCTCAAATTTTCAATTATATGGTACCTGGAATTATAGGATAACAATTAATTTTAACGTAAACAAACCTCAGGCATAGTTATGATCAGCGGCAAGCCCGCTCATACTCTCTTCGACACGGGTGCTTCGCACTCGTTCGTATCCGAGGCCTTCATAGACAGACTCGAAGGCGTGAAGAGATTTCCTGGACTAGAGATGAGGGTGCGTCTACCCGATGGGTCAGAGCTGCGGACCACTACACATTGTGATATGGAGGCCGAGATTGGCGGCAAGGCATTTGAGGCGCCGACAACTATTCTGAAGCTGCAGGACTTTGACTTGATTTTGGGCATGACATGGTTACATCGGAACCATGTTCATATAGATTGTCCGTCCAGGAGGATCACGCTAAGGCATGGCGACTCTCATGTTATCATCGAAGGTATTCAGCCTATCTGCCACACATTGTTATCTTCTGTACAGGCTGTGAAGGCCCACAAGCAGGGAGAAGAAGATTACCTTATCTGCTTTGAGATGTTGGGGACAGAGACTTCTATTTTAGATGTTCCGGTGGTGCGGGATTTCCCCGACGTATTCCCGGAGAAATTGCCCGTGCTACCACCAGCCAGAGTCGTGGATTTCAGGATCCAGCTAGTACCGGGAGCGACGCCGGTGTCCCGGACACCTTACAGGATGGCTCCCAGGGAGTTAGCAGAGTTCAGGACTCAACTTCAGGAGCTAGTTGAGTCGGGATTTGTGCGGCCTAGTTCATCGCCTTGGGGAGCGCTAGTTCTATTTGTGAAGAAGAAAGACGGATCGTTAAGACTATGCATAGATTACCGGGAGCTGAACCAGTTAACGGACCGCAATACCTATCCACTGCCTCAGATAGATGAGCTATTTGATCAGTTACAGGGAGCCTTATGGTTCTCTAAGCTAGATTTGCGATCCGGCTACTACCAGCTCCACATCCGGGAAGAGGACATACCGAAGACGGCATTCAGTTAACGCTATGGATAATACGAGTTCACGGTGATGCCTTTTGGGCTCACGAATGCCCCTGCCGCATTCATGAGTCTAATGAACCGTGTGTTCAAGCCCTTCTTAGACCGCTCCGTGATTGTATTCATCGACGACATTCTGATATATTTATGGACTCAGGAGGAGCATATAGAGCACCTGGCGCAGGTCTTGCAGAGGCTGAGGGAGTCCCAGTTGTACGCAAAGTTTTCAAAGTGCCAGTTCTGGCTGGAGGAGGTGGCTTTCCTGGGACACACGATCAGTGGAGTTGGATTAACAGTAGACCCAGCCAAGATAGAGGCAGTAAGGGATTGACCACGACCAAAGACAGCATCCGATATTCGCAGCTTCCTGGGTTTGGCAGGGTACTATCGAAAGTTTGTGGAGGGGTTTTCGAGGATAGCCCTCCCCCTCACCACTTTGACGAGGAAGGATACTGAGTTCACCTGGACAGAGCAGTGTGAGGCGGCATTTCAGGAGCTGAAGGACCGACTCATCTCATCCCCTATTCTTGCACTTCAATCCGGGAGTGAAGGATTTCAGATTTACATAGATGCCTCTTACTAGGGGATGGGTGCTGTCCTGATGCAGCATGGACATGTTATTGCTTATGCTTCGAGACAGTTGAAGAAGCATCAGCATAACTATCCAGTACATGACTTAGAGCTCGGGGCTGTGGTATTCGCCCTAAAGATATGGAGGCATTACCTATACAGGATTCATTGTGATATTTATTCAGATCACAAGAATCTTAAATATGTCGATACGCAGAAAGACTTGAACTTACGACAGAGGAGATGGCTGGAATTCCTCTGCGATTATGATTATAAGATCCACTACCATCCGGGGAAAGCAAACACAGTAGCAGATGCTTTGAGTAGGAGGCCCGACACTTCTGGACTGGAGCCACGATTGATGTCTATAGAGCTGCTGTGGATGATGGAGGACATGCACATTACCATGGTATCTGAGGCCGAACCAGTGGTATATCGTGAGTATTTGAGCTCAGTGATCAGTAGTGATGACATACGAGAGCGCATCCGAACACATCAGAGGCGGGATGCTGCATTACAGCTGATTTTTAGTGCCCTAGAAAGGGGCAAGATTGAGGACTACACGATACAGGATGATCTTCTTCGATTCCGTGGATGCATTTACATACCCGCAGGAGGCAGTATCCGGGAGGACATACTCAGAGAGGCTCATTACTCCAGATTTTTAGTGCATCCAAGCATCACCAAGATGTGGGCAGATTTGCGGAGGTCTATGTATTGGCCTGAGATGAAGAAGGAGATCACTCATTTTGTGACATTCTACGAGACGTGTCAGCGCGTGAAGGCGGAATGTAAGAGCCCAGGAGGTTTGCTACAGCCACTGCCAGTACCAGAGTTTCGAGGACATTGCTATGGATTTTGTGCACGGACTACCTCGCTCCGACTCTGGGCATGATTCTATATGGGTCATAGTAGACAGACTGACTAAGGTAGCACGCTTTATTCCAGTTCGGAAGGATGCCCCAGTTGTAGTTCTGGTGAGATTATTTGTGGAGCAGTTCATCAGATATCATGGCATTCCCAGGACGATTGTTTCGGACCGTGATGGCCGGTTCACTTTGAGCGAGTGGAGGGCCGTGCATGCTTACTTAGGCTCTCGGCTCACTTTTAGTACCGCCTTCCACCCGCAGACCGACGGACAGACCGAGCGGACCATCTGTACCATGGAGGACCTACTCAGACTATGCATATTGGATACAGGGAAGCCTTGGGAGAGGCTGCTGCCACTGATTGAGTTCTCGTACAATAACAGCCACCAGGCTAGCATCAGGATGGCTCCATATGAGGCACTTTATGGGAGGAAGTGCCGGACACCGCTATCATGGGTTCAGGATGTGGATACCAGGGCTCTTGGATCAGATTATATAGAGGATACTGAGGTTCAGATTCGTTTGATCAGAGATCGGCTACTCGAGGCCCAGAGCAGGCAGGCAAAGTATTACGATGCTCGACACCGGAAGGTGGAGTTCCAGGCTGGAGACAGAGTTTTCTTGAAGATACGTCCAGTACACGGTGTCTCTCGGGTGCGAAGGCACAAGAAGCTCAGTCCACGATACATGAGGCCATACTTGATCCTGTAGCGGATCAGCCCCTTAGCTTACAGACTGCAGCTGCCATCGGAGTTGGGTGTATTACATGACGTCTTCCATGTCTCTTCCTTGCGAAGAGCTCTCCTTCGGCCGGAGCAGCACATTACTACTACAGCCGGACCGATAGAGCCTGGCAGATTAGTTAGATTGGAGCCGATCCGGATTGACGATACAGCCATCCGAGTGTTGCGGAAGAAGAAGGTTCCTCTTGTGAAGGTGTTGTGGTCCAACCATGGACGAGAGGAGCACACCTGGGAGCCAAGGGATCTAATGCTGGAGCGACATCCGGAGCTATTCACCTTAGGTATATTTTAGTTTACACGTTAAAAATTTCTTATAAATCTTGCAAATAAACCTCGTAAACCCGAACTTAAAATTTGAGGACGAAATTATTCTTCTTGGTTGTTGGAATTTGTAACATCCCATGTTACTTCTAGGCCCCTTCCACTTAGATTTGGTTAGGCATGGGATGGGTGTCAAGGGTTTTAGCTAGTCTTGACCCTAGGTAGTGAGTTGTAGCCATATGGGGCCCACTATATGACCAAGTCAAACTAGGTCAAACTAGCCTAAATAGGGACCCAAACCACACCATGACCCCACCACATTGCCCTAACCTAAAAATAATCTAAGTGCACCCTAGGGCATGCCATTAGGTTAACATTTTGACCCAAGTTGACCAAAGTCAACCTTGGCCCAATTTGGTCAAACCCACAATCATAAGCCCAATTAGCCTAACGTAGGGCCCCCCCCTTGACCCAAGCCAGAGCTGGGTGGTGCCACTAGACCCATTACCACCAAGTAGGGTCAGCCCACCCACCATGTTAACTAAGTCAACTCTCCAAGTCAACAAGTCAACCATTTGACCTAAAGAAGAAAATGAAGACCAAGCCACCTCTCCTTGGACCAAGCCCACCAAATTTGGCCCATGGCCAGCCCAAGTGAACAAGACCAGCCCTACCCCTCTAAATCAGGAGAGAGAATGCATGCAAAGGGGTAGAAATGGGATTTTGAGAGAAAGAGGAGAGAAATGGGGATGAAGGGGAATGGTGGCCACATGGCCACCCCTTCAGTTGCAACTCTCTGCCCAACACATGCTGGCCGGCCCCCTCTGATATTCCAGAGAATTTTTGGTAGCATGCTGGCCACATGGCACCCATGGTGACACAACCAAAGCTCAAACCGAGCTCACATTGGGCTTATCTCCCCAAGAACCCAAAATTGAAAACCAACTATCATGAATTTCCACAAACTACTATCGGAATGAAACAACAAATACACTAAAAGTACTTGGCCTTATGGCCTTACAAGAGTTTTACTTAACAAAGTAGTGTCTTTCATACATCGGCTAGCATGTCGGCCACAGATGACAAATATATAAAATACAACTATACGATTTGGCCTTCGAGGGCCAGCTCAGCAACATGGGCTTCAACCCGCTATTTGGTACTCGGCTCCGCAGCACCTGCAAGCAACATTCCACCGCACGGTGGAAAACAAAGTAACGATCAGCCAAAGCAGAACAAATTATAACTACCCCGCCCCTTACTTGGGACGGCGGTGCTCCTTCCCTGCATTTCATTAGCCCAGCTAAACAATAAAGTACAAACATACTTCGCCACAAGTGTAGGCTAGCACGGCCTAACACCCCGTGCACTCAAGACACATTATCGGTGAATCTTGTCAATTCAGTGGCTTCACCACCATCCGCAGGATGGCAACAACGTGAGCATTTTAGCCTTTCTGACCAACGTCTAAGGCTCCCGAATATGCCAACGGCCAGTCCCTCTTTGGGTCTCTCGCACCGAACCACATAGCTCAGGTCCGATTCCACTTGCCCGTTGCTTACACCACGTAGTCACCTTAAGACGTACGCACGAGCCAAGCTTCACTCGGATCCCGCATCAATTCCAAACATCACATAACCCAGTTATGTACAAGGCCGACTCCTAGGCCACAAAGTTAGCAGAACTACGTTTCTGCTCAGTTTTCCAGGTGCGCCTTGAGGTTAATCCCTAAGGATCCCTATTGCAATCTACCGTGTAGAAACCCAAAAAACACAAAACACGGAGTCTTCTCCGACAAACAATACAATATGCAACATCACCGATCCAGACCAACATGTCCGGGTAGACTTCACACAATGCTTATGTCCATACTTCGATTCCGAACTCTATATGCAACATAAGGGGGACTATTACCGTCAACCCCAAGGAACATCGCACACTCACTGCACACATGCGAGAGGGGGTTTCCTTATGCAAAAGAAGGAGAGCTTCACATGCTGAAGTAGAGAATTGTTACCCTTGTAGCAATCTTTTGCGCCATGGAAAAACTATACGGATAAAAGGCTTTGAAATGGAATTTCCTCTGCGGATCCACTCTCGGTTCTCGATTCGGTGCTCCGATGCTCCGCCGGCGGCCGGAAACCTCTCATTTCTTCCTCCTTGCTCTCTCTTCTCTCAAACTTTTTAGAAAGAGAACGTTAAAGAGCAAATGAGGATTACAACCTCCATTCCCGACCTTAACAGAGCAAGAGCACATCTGGGCCGTCAGATCTTAATTAAAGAAAACGAATAGCTCAGATCTGCCCAAAAATCCTCAAACCTGGGCCGAACACGGCCTCGCACACGGCCGTGTTCCAGGCCGCGTGACTCGATCCAGACATGATCATCGAGCACAAAGAGGACATGGGTCAATACACGCCCTGTGTCTCAACCTGACACGCCCGTGTCGGATTCCGACAGTCCGTGTCCTTGGGGCGTGTTACCAGTAACCGCCACGCCAACCGACACGACTCATGGGAACATGGGTGGTCACACGGGTATCGACACGCCTGTGTTACTTGACACGCCTGTGTCATGCTGCCGTATTTCCTACTGTGTCCTTCTCTGGGCACAGCCGACCAACACAGAGAACCACACGGCCTTAGAAACGCCCGTGTCACATGCCCTTGTCCTACTGACACCAAACATTCTCTTGGACATGACCAGCTCGATACAATTTTCGAGGCATTACAAATCTCCCCCACTTAAAGAATTTCGTCCCGAAATTATGTAAAGGTACACAAAAATTTAAATGTTACCTGAGGGAAATAACTCGGGGTATTCTTCCATCATAGTATGCTCTCGCTGCCAAGAAAGCTCCTCATGCCCACAGTTATCCCAACGGACTTTAACCATTCGGATTTCCTTGTTGCGAAGTCATTTAACCTCAAAGTCTTCAATGCATACCGGCTTGACCTTTGTCGTCAACCCGGATTCAACCGGCACTTGATCGACCGCAACGACCTGCGAAGGCTCTTGCACAGCCTTCCGCAACACTGATACGTGGAACACATCATGTAGCCCACTCAACTCCACTGACAACTTGAATTAATACGCCGCTTCGCCAACACGCTCTAGGATTTCAAACGGTCCAAGGTATCTCGGACTCAGCTTCTTGAAGCGTCGAACCCGTGAGACACCCTTGAATGGCTTGATTTTCAAATACACCCAGTCCCCAACACCGATCTCCACTTTCCTATGTTTGGCATTATAGTATTTTTCCTGCCTGTCCTGAGCGATATTCAACCTTTCCTGAATTGTACGTATCATCGAAGTGGCATCTTCCACCGCCTGACATTTGTATAACTTCGTCTCTCCTGTCTCCAACCAAGACAACGTCGTGCAACACCTTTTCCCATACAAGGCCACCATGTACAGATGATCTTCCCACTGCTTTTTGAAATCCAAGACGCACATACGAAGTTTGTCCTCCATCGTCCGATTGTCCCTCTCGGGCTGACCATCCTTCCGCGGATGAAAGGCTGTGCTGAAACTCAACTTAGTTCCCAATAGACTATTCACCAGCCTCCAGTCGTTTGACGTGAAGTGTCCATCTCGGTCACTAACAATACTGTGGGGCACACCATGCAATCGCACAATATTATCCACATAGAGTTTGGCTAACTTTTCCACCGGATCTTCCTTCCTGTTCGGGATGAAATGCGACACCTTTGTCAATCTATCCACGACCACCCAGATGGCGTCGTTTCCCCTCTGTGACTTTGGCAAACCATGCACAAAATCCATAGAAATGTCGTCGAATTTCAACTTCGGGATAGGTAGGGACTTCAATAAACCTTCGGGCTTCTGACACTCCACCTTCACCAAGGCACACGTCTGGCACTTGGCCACATAAAGTGCTACATCCTTATTTAGTCCTGGCCACCAGAACAACTTCTTCATGTCTTTATACATCTTCGTGCTCCCCGGGTGGATTGAGTACTTGGTATGATGAGGCTCGTACATCAACTCCACCCGATGATTACCCGCACTAGGAACGCATAGGCGTCCGTCCCTCCTTAGCAGTCCATCCTCAATAGCAAATTGGGAATTTGGTCCATCCAAAGATTCATCTAAGATATGCTTCATGTTGCTATCCTAAACCAATGCTCGCTGAACTCTATCAGCTAGGTCATACTACACCTCTGTCCAAAATAATTTCGCCTCAACACTAGACTACTTGTCGACGCAAGTTATCTCCAATGCCTCCAATTCACTGACCAAACTCTCATCAAGTACCGACAACCAGCTGGCTCACGTAGGAACCCTGCTGTTGATGCACGAAAACACAAGGGAGGTCGAGCACAACCAGCTAACTGTTCGAGCACAGGGGGAATTAGGGAGACTGCGAGTAGCGATCTACTAAGTGGATGGGGGCTGAAAGAAGAGCAGGGCCGTGAACCACGACAACAACAGACTTCGCCCGTCGCGGCCTGAATGCCTCTCTTGCGACAGGCTTTCTCTTGATCGAGGGTTTAGTTACAAGTGAAAAGAAAGGACTGAGGGAAGTTGAGCAAGGGGGAGTCCGCAAGGCACAAGAATCGAGTCCGCAGCCTGTAACAAGTAGGCTCCTGGGTCCGAGTCAGCGTGCCCTGGGTGCACCACCTCCCCCCTATTTATAGGATAGGGGGCCTGCCCAAACGGGCAGGGCTAAAATAACCGGCTGCCCGGGATACAGGAGAACCGGGCAGCGGTGACTGGAAGAAAAAAGAAAGAACACGCCAGTCCGCGCAGAAGGGGCGGACTGGGCTCGCGAACTGGAGCTTCCACTGCTGCTGGCCGCGCCCACTGGGGGCCGGTGGCCTGGGCGGACGAGATACTGCGTCCGCTGCTGTAGAGAACCTGATACCCAAAGCGCCGGACGGACTGAGCGGACAGGTCCTTGCGTCCGCTGCTGGGGTTCCATCCTTGGCGCCCGACTGATAATATTGCCGGACTGAGCGGACTGCCATATTGCGTCCGCGCCTGCTGAAAGGGGGGCTTTGGGATCTTGCAGTATGTTGCGGACTGGGGGGTTAACATAATCCCCGCACATTTTTAAGTTTTCAGAAGACTTCGAAAATGTTTTCCTAACCGCCGAGTCCGCAAACCTCGAAAACCCCGCCAACGCTATAAATATCGCTGGAGGGTCTGGATCTGTTGAGAATCTTGATCGACACGGGGCGCTACTCACCACTTGCGGTCTCCACCTTCCAGTCCGGCATGGCAAGACTTGGAGCGTTCTTATCTAGCCTCACTTCTAAAGGCGACTCAGAGCCGACAACACCCATGAAGACCAAGAAGATTGCAAAGAGGTCGGCAAGACAAGATCCTGTCCGCCCAACCGATATATCTGCTCGCGAGAAGCCGTAGTCGATGCCGAACCACTGAGAAGTGAGAGGATGATGACCTTGTCGGACTCCACCCATTCCCAGAAAACCGCAACCTCAGCGGATACTGTTGGCGAGCACATTGAGGCCGACATATCTTCTCCTAATGCCCAGGTGCCTATTGTCAACCTGGATGAAGAAGATCGGCGGACTGAGGAAGAGGACGGCGCGCCTCCAAAGGCATCGACAGCTGCGAACCCGGAGCCCGTCCGTGAAGACCAGCCCGATTTAGGGGGGTCCGCCGCGGATCCTGCTGAGAAGACACTAAGAGGAAGAAGAGGAAGAGGAGCGGAGCGATCGTCGCTGAGCGGGTTGAGAAGAAACTGCGCGCCATGAAGGAGAAGAATGTCTCCAAGCGGACCGGGGAAGCGGACTTGCAACACAGGCCGCGCGACAAAGAAGTCCCAGACGGCGACCTGGTAACGCCGGAGGCCCAAATTCGGGGAGACAACTCCCTTTCCACGGTCAGTCTTTCCACGGATGAGATAATTGATACCATAGACGTCGATCAACTTGACTTAATCCAGGATTCCTTGCTGGTTGTACTGCAGCAGAATGAGGCGGAGGCCGCTGCGAATAAGGGCGATGAACTTCCATCTCTGTCCGCTACAGAGGAAGAGGAGAGAGAGAGGCTGAAGGAGAAGATAGAGGAGCAGAAGAAACAAATCGTTGCTCATGTCGCTGCAGTTGGGGCGGCCTCGAAGCAGATCGCCGCGGACAAAGCCGCTGAGGATCTGCGGATTGCTGCGGAGCTGCTGCGGTAGGTAAACTTCAACCTGCGCCTAAATATTTTCAGTGCAAGTGGCTTTACAGGTCGCCGCCGCGGAAATCGAAGCCAGTCAAGATTATCACGGAGACGGACGATATTGTAGTGTCGACGAGCTCTGCTGCTGAGAAAAGAGCTAAGGTCCACCGCGAGTGGAGGAAGCGGTTAAGCGCCTTTGACCCGGAGCGGGCAAGGCGTCCAGTCATCTTCGATAGTCGGCAACTCGCCGCTGCTATGTCTCAAAGTGATTTTTCATCCTTCCTTTGTGTCCGCCGCGAGCTGCCTTTGAATGTGGAGTTGACTTTGCTTGTTGCAGGTGGGAAGTCGCCGCCGGACTCTACCGAGAGTGGCGAGATTCGCAGCCACGCCGACCCCCGGTGCTGACGCGGTCTCACATGTGGAACCAGCGGAAGACGAGCCGCCCAGCCTGAGTATGATACAAGAGTTAAGAGAAGAAATTCCAATCCGAAATGGAATGCATGAAAAGAGAGTTGGAGAAAGCAAAGGAGCGAGAAGAAGCGTCCGCGGCGCGTGCGAAAGAATCCGCTGAGCGCGAGATGGCCCTGAAGGACCAGATCGCTAGCATTTCCAGGGCGCTGGAGAGATCTGATAAGGAGAAGAAAAGGCTTGCGGATGATGTCCGCTACTACAAGGGCAAGCACTTAGCATCTGTGCGTGAGGAGAAAGGGAAGCGGGCCGCGGAGATCGCTGACCGAAGGCCGCGAGTATCAGATCGCGCGGCTTCGGAAATCGCCGCACCGATAGGTGGTGTTCCACGCGCTGCGGATGAGGAGCCGAGGCCGGCAGCGGAGCCAATGGTGCCTCTCAGTCGAGTAGACCGGGAAGCCGCCCATATGCACCGGACTATAAACGTCATACATCATCATCTCTGCCGTGTATATAGTGAAATTCTTCAGATAAGCGATCAGGCGGCTCATCTATGCCGGGACAGGATGGAGAAGCGAACTAAAAACAGGGACCGCTGAGTCCGCGGTGCTCATTTTTATATGTTGAATTTGTATAATGGTCTGTATAATTGCGTTTTAAACAATGCTGTGATGTGATTGATTGAACCTTTATTGCAATCTATGCGGACGCAGATTATAAATCCGCAATTTTATGTTAACCTTGGCATGCTGTGGCGGAATGTGCGGACTGGCGCTGTGTCCGCTTCTTGTTAACCTGCAGGTGGAAAATACGCGAGCTGAGCGGATAGGAAACTGCGACGGCCACAACTTGGCCCGGAATTTCCCTTGGAATGTTAAATTGTCTTTGTATCCGCGTTATTTGTTTGGCTGCTTTTTAATTCTGTGGACTGTGCGGATTGAATATGCGACCTGCGCGGACTTGCCAAAAAGCTGTCAGAATCTTTATCTATAAATACTGCCTTCTGCTTTCTCTATGCAGGAAATTATCGAAGTAAACGGAATCCTGCGGCCTGCAACATGGTGTCCGCGCGCACTGATGCTGCAGTCGCCTTCCATTCTGCCGATCACAGAAAATGTACTTTGACAGAGGCCGACCTGGCCGCCTTTGTTGAAAAGAAGATGGCGGACTCAAGCGTACTTGTCCGCATACCCGCCCACCAGGAAAGGTTGAATTTCTCGACGGTGACTCAGATCGCCATCCCCATTGACCACTTCGATAGCGGATTCAGGTTCCTGCTCTTATGGGAGCTTGCTGCAATCTTTGAGCACTATGGGATGGTGCCCGGCCAGCTCGCGCCGAATACCCTTGCCGCGATCTGCAGCTACATTTCTTACCTGCGATCTGAAAAGATTGCTTTCTCGATGAACATCTTCCGCAAAATATTCTCCGTCCGCTCCATAACCGCCTCCGGAGGCCGCCCCTATAAGGGAGTAATCTACTTCTACTGCAGGGGAATGAAGGTAGTGGGTCTTCCAAACAAGATCCACAACTGGACCTCGAGGTTCTTGATCTTCGAGGGCGACCTCGGGTTCGCGCATACGTATCCGCAGGTGCGCGCGGACTCTGTCTTCAAAAATGTGCAGCTGGACGACCTGGAGTCCGCAATTGTCGAGTTCTTGGCCAACGCCAGGCTTGATATTGAATATTACCTTCCGCTGCTGGCGAGCTTAGCGGATGTCATGCCTGAGGACAGTAAGTAGTTTAGCGGAGTCATCTTTTGTATCCGCCGCGAACCATACTGTTTAACTCTGGTTCTCTTTTTGCAGCGACATTGGCGGTGCCCGCCAACTTGCCGCAGACGCCAAGCGGCTTCGTCCCTACACAAAAAGAGAAGAAGGAAGCGGTTGCAAAGAAGAGGAAGGAGGAAGGGGACCCCGCAGCGGACTACTCTTCCTCCGAAAGCTTCTCCATGACCGGCTTCGGTATCAGCCAGAGGGACCTTAGGGGGCACCCTATGGTCCACTGGCATAGCAAGAATAAGCATGTCCGCCTATCCACCGCGCTTCCCTCGTGGAGGAGTCCGCGGATAACACGCCACGCCCATATTGCGCTCTCCACTCTTTACGGAAAGCGCAACTTGAGCGAGCTCAAGAAGGTGTCCGCCACCAACCCCCTCTGCTGGCCTCTCAAGCCTCTGCGAACAGTGCGGTGACAAATCATTATGTTGCCACTCTGGCCAGAGACCTGTTGAGGCAGAATGAGCAGCTTCAGAAGGATATCAAAGTGCCAAGGAAAGGAACGCGCGGCTGGGAGAAAGGAATGCTCGGCAAAGAGAGGAGCTGGCGGTGAGTTGCATTTGCCGCGGTCTTGATTTTCTATCCGCCGCGATCTGTCTGATGTTTGCAATCTTGTTTTTCGCAGGTCGCCTATGACTTGGAGAATAATAAATTCCAGGCCGCCACGCTCCCTTTTGTGATGGAAACTGTCGAGGTCGCTGTTGAGCGACTTGCCCGCGATGGCCTTATGAAGGAGGGCGTGGGCGGCGTCCCTTTTCTAGAGATCTTCCCTGAGCTGTCCCCTCAGGTCGCAGCGATGGAGAAAGCCAAAAAAGGAAAAGACGTCATTGAGGAAAGTGAAGAAGAAGACGAGGAAGAAGAGAAGGAAGACGGAGGCTCGCAGGGCGAAGAGGAAGGCGCCATGGAAAATGCGGATAATGCTGAATCAAGCCGGCGAGGAGAGGAGCTGCCCGCCGAGTCCGACACCTCTGCATCTTCCTCTGCTACTGGCAGCTCGCATAGCGGGTCCGCCACTAGTACAGGGTCAGGTAGCAGCGGGGAGCGGCTCGGGAGGCTATTCTCCAGAAGTAGACATCGTCGGTGACAGCCCTGCACCTCCAGAGAAGAGACAGCAGACTGATTGATCAATGCATATGTATATATTTTGTTATCTTGTTTTGTAAAAAGTGGCGGACGCAAGATTGCAGTCCGCCGAACATATTGAATGATGTAAATTTTTGATGAAATAGAAAGGATATTTTTGGCATGTGTGCTCTCTGCAATGCTCTTTTTTCTCCACGCTCACCGCACCGATATTTTTTAGCAGTCCGCACAACACGCTTGATAAACCTGAGCCTTTGCTGTTTAGAGAATTATTGTTTCACTTTGGACCAAGAAACTGTCAGGCGGACTCTGTCGAGTTTCACTTGCAGTCCGCATGATACATTATTTATAGTGAACCTTGTTGATTAAAGAATTAGACATCAACTACTCATTCAGTATCCGCCTCAGAGAACAGCCAGCTGATGCCTGGGGTACTTGAGTTATAGTTGTAGTCCGCAAGCCAGACCGCACATAATATAAAAGCACATTGATTATTAACTTAATGCGAAAACCATTCCGCGGACTGAGCAGATTACAGAAAACCAATCCGCTCATAATAGAAAAGATCTATAAACTTGAATATGGACTGCCCTGCGGACTGAGCGGATACAGAAAACAACCCGCTCATAACAGAAATGATCTATAGCTTGCGACCAGGTGGGCAGGTGAGCCTGAGCGGCATACTTTCCTCACCGGGCTACAAGCTATAAGATCAACCCAAGTAGGCGGACTGATCGGTTAGAGAAGACCAGTCCGCTAAAGATAACCAGCTTGCGATCCCAAGGAAACTACCAAACTGTGCGGACAACGAATCCAGTCCGCCAAAGATAGAAATGATATATAGCTTGCGACCAGGCGGGCAGGTGAGCCTGAGCGGCATACTTTCCTCGCCGGGCCACGAGCCATAAGATCAACCCAGATAGGCGGACTCTGCGGACAGAGAAAACTAGTCCGCATAATATTCCCTGCAAAAAGCAAGACCCTCACATGGCGGAACGGTTCCCTGCCCTCTTGCCTGGAGTACAGTCTAAATGTGGGTCTCCTGCAGGCACTGCTTGAGGGTACCATGGAGTGTTCGAGGGTTACAAGCTAAGATGACCCGCGGGCAGGTGAGCCGGAACGGCATACTTTCCTCATGTGATCATCGAAGTTGTAACCATATCCCTAAGGCGGCATGGTAGAGCTTTACACCCACCTTGCCTCCATAATGCAAAGGTGGGGTCAGGTACCTGCCGGGATCCGAAGTCCAGAATCCAACCGCGCTAGAGCCTGCAGGCTCCCACTACACGGTGCGAAATCTCCTCGCAACACGTGGTCTTCGTGGTGTTACGCTAATGACAACAGCTCTAGGGGAGGTCTAGCTGAACTCGGCGATGTCTCCTGGTATCAGGGAACCGTTAAAAGGTCTATGGGAGAGAGAGAAATCACTAGAAAAAATGTCAGTATGGATTCTTTGATTAAGAAAATGTATTTGCAAGGGAAACATAAGAAAGAAAAAAGAGAGTTCGGATGTCGAACCGTTTTTGAAATCTCTCTTATCACTTTATCTGTTATGATTACAACAAAACACTTGAAGAAGTGTTAGCAAGCAGTTTTTATTCATAATAATTCTTGAAGAGGATACACAAAGTAGAAAAAATGAGGTTTAAGAATAGAACCGCTTGAGATCATCACCCACTCCACGTGTGTGGTATATCCTCTCCTTCATAAGTCTGTAAGCGGTAAGCGCCGCTTTTTAATGCTTCTTTGACGACAAAAGGGCCGCCCAATTCGGATTAAGCTTTCCAACTGAACCAGCTCTTGCGGCAGCATCAACCTTCTTCAGAACTAGATCTCCCACTTGAAAGTGTTTGATCCTTATATTTTGATCGAAGTAACGGGCCATCCTCCTTTTGAGCTCTTCCTGCCTTATGGCTGCTTGATCTCTGACCTCTTCGATGTGTTCCAAGCTGAACCTCATCTCCTCATTATTCAACTCAACCTAATCATCGACACCTTCTCTTGCAAGCAGCACTCTAGGTGACGGGACTTCAAACTCAATCGGGATGAGTGCCTCTGAGCCATGAGAAAGTTTGAATGGAGTCTCCCGGTTGCAGATGATGGCGTTGTCCTAAGGGACCAGAGGACTGATGGAAGCTGATCAGCCCAACTACCCTTGAGATTCTGCACTTTCTTTTTGAGCAAGTTGAGGATCTGCTTGTTGGCAGCTTCCACCTGGCCATTGCTTCTGGGATGATGAACTGATGCAAAACGCAGCTCTGTTCCGATCTGCCTGCAAAAATCTATCATCTCTGAGTTGTTGAATTGTGGCCCATTGTCAGTGATTATTGACATTGGTATCCCGTGCCGGCAGACAATTTCTCCCCAAATGAAGTTCTTGATGATCTGAGTAGTTGTCTTAGCCAATGCCTTGGCTTCGATCCACTTGCTGAAGTAGTCGATCATTACGATGATGAAACGCCGTTGCCCGCTTGCCAAGGGAAAAGGACAAATGAGATCCATTCCCCAAACCGCAAAGGGCCAAGGAGTTGCAATCGACCTGAGGGACTGAGCTGCTTGGTGCTGAAGTGGAGCAAACTTCTGGCACTGAACACACCTTCTGACATAGATCTCTTAGTCTTTCTTCATTGTGGGCCAGAAATACCCTTGCTGCAGGATTCGCTTTTCAAGAGTTCTTGCTTCAGAGTGGCTTCCACACTCTCCTGAATGAACTTCTCGCAGAACGGTAAGAGCTTCTTCCTCTGAAACACATCGGGCCATTGTTGAGAGGAAATTCCTTCTATAAAGGATTCCCGCAACTAGGAAGTAGTGAGCTGCTTTTATTCTGAACTTTTTCTTGTCTCTAACTGTATGATGATAATTTCCTGTTGACAGATATAGGATGAATGGATCCATCGAAGAGGCACGCTGGTCGACTTGCATCAAATCTCCTTCCTCCACTGCCGGACGGAAGAGTTCGGAAGTTGTTCCTCCTGAAGGCATCCCATACTTGGAAAGAAAGTCGGCCTCCTCGTTCTCTGTTCTGGGAATATGTTCGATGGTGAAGCTTTTAAACCTGCCGATTTCTATTTTCACAAGAGCTAGATATTTTTTCAAGACTGGCTCCCTTGCTTCGAAGTTGCCGAGGACTTGCGACGCCATTACCAGAGAATCGGTTTTGATGTGGACATGATCGATTCCTAATTCTCTTGCGAGCCTCAAGCCTGCTAGCAGTGATTCGTATTCGGCCCGGTTGTTGGTTACTGGAAAGTAAAACTTGATGGCCTGCTCCAACTTGACTCCGTTTGGATTGATGAGAACCACCCCTGCTCCAGAAGAACTTCTGCATGAGGCACCATCAACATAGATGGTCCAAGCCAAAGGTGACCTTTCTGCCTGATCAGAACTGGACTCTGGCATATCAATCAGAAAATCTGCTAGGACTTGAGCTTTGATGGCTGTCTTGGGCACATAAGAAATTTCAAATTCACTTAGCTCTATTGCCCACTTAGCTAGTCTGCCGGAATGCTCGGGCTTTTCCAACACACCCTTCAAAGGTTGATCGGTGATGACTTGGATTGAATGTGCTTGGAAGTATGGTCGGAGCCTGCGAGCTGACATGACCAGTGCCAAGGCTAACTTCTCCAAGATCGGATACCGCGTCTCAGCACTCTTCAAGATATGGCTGACATAGTAGATTGGAAACTGCTTTCTGCCTTCTTCCCGAAGGAGAACGGAGCTGACGGCCTCAGGGCCAACCCCTAGATACAAGAAAAGAACCTCTCCTGGCCTGGGGCTCTGAAGCAGAGGCGACGAGGTAAGCTGCATCTTTAACTATTCAAAGGCTTTGGAGCACTCTTCTGTCCACTCAAACTTGGATGCACCGCGGAGAGTTTTGAAGAAGGGGGCACTCCTATCTCAAACCCGAGAGAGGAATCTTGCAAGACCTGCTAGCCTTCCCCCTAACTGCTGAACTTCCTTTGGTGAACGGGGGGTAGGCATTTCAAGAATAGCTTTTACCTTGTCAGGATTGGGGGCAAGTCCCTCCAGAGTAAGGAGATGACCGAGGAACTTCCCTTTACTCGCTCCAAAGGTGCACTTCAAAGGATTGAGCTTCATTTTATACCTACGCAGAGTAGCGAACGTCTCTGCTAGGTCTCGCAAGTGCAGCGAAAATGATTTACTCTTGATCAAGAGATCGTCTACATACACTTCTAGGTTTCTCCCTTTTTGATGGTTAAACACACGGTCCATCATCCGTTGATAGGTTGCACCGGTGTTCTTAAGCCCAAAGGGCATCACAAGATAGCAATAACATCCATCGTTAGTAATGAACGACGTGTGAGGAACGTCAGGCTTATGCATTCTTATCTGGTGATAACCAGAAAACGCATCTAAAAAACTCATGTAAGAGTATCCTACCGCGGAATCAACTAAAGAATCTATCCGAGGCAGGGGGTAGCAATCTTTAGGACATGCTTTATTAAGTTTTGTAAAGTCTACACACATTCGCCACTTTCCCCCTGGTTTTTTAACCATTACAACATTTGAAATCCAGGTGGGATATTGCACTTCTTTAATAAAATTTGCCTTGAGAAGTTTCGCAACCTCCTCCCTTATTGGTTCTGCAAGCTTTGTTGCCACGTCCCTCTTCTTCTATTGGATGGGCTTGCAGCTGGGATCAACATTCAGGTGGTGGCAAGCTACATCAGGATCCACCCCCGGCATGTCTTCTGCTGACCAGGCAAAGACATCCAGGTTCTTTAGCAGGCAGGAAATCAACTCAGCCTTTTGATCTTCAGGCAGCTCCGAGTTGATGGAGAGCTTCCTCTCCTCCCCTTCAGCAATGGGGACTCCTTGTGTCACCTGGGCAGGTTCCAGGTGAGCACCTTCATCAGCAGAAACTTTCGAGGATGGAAGAGGCTTCTGCAGCTTCTATGGAGCATGGGAAGCTTCAACCATGTTGACAGTGCGGATAGCACTCCCTGCTCTCCTTGGGTCGCTCCTGACCCGGCACATCCTCCCATCGGCAAAGAATTTGATGGCGAGGTGATAAGTGGAGATCACCGCTTGATATTTGTTCAACAGGGGCCTGCCGAAGATGGCATGGTAGCTGCTGGGTGCGTCGACCACTATGAATTGTATCTGCTTTGTTGCCCCTCCAAGCTTCACTAGCAAGGTGACGCTGCCCTCCACTTCCTTCCTCTCTCCTGAGAAACCATAGAGCGGCCCTCAGTGGAAAGCAAAGGCTTCCCAGTCCTCAGGGCCTCAAAAGTAGACTTGAAGAGGAGGTTGACTGAACTGCCCGTATCAACAAGAATTCTGTCCACTGTGAAGTCTCCAAGCACAGCCTTGATTACAACAGCATCGTCAAATGGATTGGCTGTTTGAGGCAGATCTTCCGGACCAAAAGTGACGACCTCCCTTGGAGGAGCAACGGAAGAAGAGGCCACCTCTGCCTGGGTGACCCTTGAAATTGATGACTTCCGAGTGGACTCGGTTCCTGCTCCACCATGGATGAAGAAGAGGCGTCCCAGAACTCCCTCATCATCTGCATCAAAGCATTCCACTGGGACGTTGATCGGCCCCAGACGGCCTTCGTCCTCTACATCCACGCATTCTTGGTAAGCCTCAGCTACCTCTTTGCCCTTCGAGGTGGATGGCTTCGACGAGGAAGGAGAATCCTTCTTGGTCAGGTCAATCTTGCCTCGGCAAGCAACTTATCAATCAGCGCACGAAGGCCTTGCATTCCTCAGTCAAATGGCCCTTTTCCTTGTGGAACTGGCAAAATTGCGAATTGTTCCTCGGCTTCCACAGCTTCTGAGGCTCTTGCCTCTTCTCTTCTGATCTCCTTTGCAGGATCTGGATGACTTCGTCAAGGTCCAGATCTGCTACATCCTCCAAGGGACTTTCATCATATTGGCACGGGGCAGGCAAGGCTGCCTGTTGGAGGATGGGAAGAGCCTGCAACGGAACGGCGGGAGTGGCGGCCAACGGCAGTCTCTGCTCATGAAACTGTTGATGGCCTTGGAAAGGTTTTTTGTTGCGGAAGTTCCTGCCTCTTTGAGACGGAGGCTGGAAGTCTGGGCAAGGGGGCTTGCCACGGGAAGAAGAAGCAGAGGCATCCCTTCCTTCAGCCTTGGCTGTCAGGGATGAGACGTAAGTCGGATTGGCATTCTCCCTTCTATGAAATGGTTGACCATGGCGATCAACTCTTGATAGGTCTCAGGAGCCTTGGTTGTGGCTTTGAACTTCAGGGGGCCCTCCCTGGAGGCCATGGATCAAGGCAACTTTATATATAGTCGGGGTTCACATTCCTCACCCCTGGATCTCCCTCTGAAAGCGATCAACGAATCTTGCTATGATTCGTTATCCCTTTGCTTGTCTCGAATAGGGCAGCTGCCCCTTCTTTCTCTTCCTCGAGGTGGCAAACCTCAACATCAACTGGTTGCGAAGCTCTGCGAAAGAAGAGATTGTGCACGAAGGCAGCTCGTAGAACCACTCTCTCGCTTGCCCTTGCGAGAGTGGTAACCAACAATTTGCACTTAAATTGCATCTGAGAGGCATCCCAACGCAACTGCCCCCTTAAATTGCCAGGAGGTGAGAAAGTGGCTCTGTTGCTCCTGAATAGAATGGATGCAGGCTCCCAGAAGGGTGCTTTCGGAGCCGATTCC
>CM077156.1:90124908-90286879 GCA_039583875.1 Platanthera guangdongensis
CCCTATGAGATCATGAAGGGCAAAAAGCCAAACCTAGCCAATTTTAGGATCTTTGGTGGCCAATACTATGTGTTCAATAATGGGAAGTCTTATATAACTAAGTTTACTGCTAAATCCTATGATGGGATATTTGTTGGGTACATCATTGATAACAAGGCTTATAGGATGTACAACTTGAAAAATAAAGTTGTGGAAGAGTCCATAAATGTAGTGTTTGATGGATATACTATGATTAATAGTGAGCTACCAAGCTCCTCATCTAGTCCTACAGGTATAGAATTTGTGATGGAGAAATTGTCCATCAAGCAAGCTCCTCCTACTGCCCAAGATAAAGAAGCAGTGTGCATTCTGGAAGAAGGGCAAAGCTAATATGATGAGGATAAAGATGAAAGTTAGGGATAGATCTTAACTTGCAATAGTTAGAGTTATATATATATACTAAGAAAAGAAAATCACAGCACAAAAATAAAGAAAAGAAAGCAAGCAATACAGATGACATAAGGATTATAGTGGTTCCCCTAAACTTGGGTACATCCACTCTTCTACCACCCTGACAGGAATCCACTAGCAGGTTTTGATCAGGTGATTGCCACCAAAGAGCTTTTGATCAGGTGCTCAAAAACCAATCCTCAAGTCATTTGATCAGGAGACTTGCAACCAAGAATAACTTTTGAAGGGAGTTATAACCCTGTACACAGGAAAGGGAAAAGAAGTGATATTGTCTTCTCTGTCTCAAATCACTGAGAGAAGACTAGTGAATGTTGATGATGTCAAAGGTCCTCATGAGATGTTGAATGGTTCAGGAAAGAGGGAAGCTTTGCTTCAGGGTGTAGCCTTCAGATTGATGATGTGTCCAGCAAGCATCTTAGATTGATATGAATGTGTGTCTCTTGAAAATCCTGGAGCAGATGGAGAACTTTGTGAATATGTTGATTGATGCAAAGTTCCTCCTTCTCTATAAAGGAAAAAGACTTCACTATGTATTTATACACTACAGTGCTCTGTGTTGTTGTTTCTGTCTTTCTGTAAATCTCTTATATCTGATTCAAACATTTGGATTCATTCATCTTGATAACGGTTG
Organism: Platanthera guangdongensis; assembly: GCA_039583875.1. Classification (NCBI taxonomy): domain Eukaryota; kingdom Viridiplantae; phylum Streptophyta; class Magnoliopsida; order Asparagales; family Orchidaceae; genus Platanthera; species Platanthera guangdongensis. The sequence goes on from CM077156.1 coordinate 90,125,990, forward strand.
AATCATTCCCGAGCGTTGAAGACACCTTGTTAATTAATCCATAATTAAATTCTGAAACTGCCCACTTTAAACGGCTATTTCCATCGGGAATGTTTAGCACTACATGTTCTAACCATAATTAATCCTTAATTTAATCTACCAACTGTAAATAAATAGGCCTAGAATAACTCCATAGAATTGGTCGACTGGAGCTCACAGATCGTCGAGCTCAGCTTCTATTTTCGTCGAGCTGGGAATCTGACCTGAACCTTTCTCAGCGATCGTCAACCTGAACTTGGAGTTCATCGAGCTCACCTGGATTTCATCGAGCAGAGCTTCTTGCTTGAGATCAAAGTTCGTCGACCTGAGTTCAGGGAAGGAACTCAGAGTTTGTCGACCACAGATCGTCGTTCGTCGACCTGAGTTCGACTATAGTCGAACTGATTTTCTGACTTTGTCTTAACTGCATTTCTCAGAATTCTTTCAGCAATTCTGGAGAGTCCTTCTGAGGCAAAACAGAAAGTAAACCTATGACCCATGACTATACATTGTGGGTCAATCTAAAAAAACCTAATAGTGATCCTTGCCCAAATCAGAACTCGGGTTCTAACAATCTCCCCATATTTGGATGAGGACACTATTTACATAACAAAAAAATAAAATACAAAGCTAAAACAATCTGCCTGATTTATAATTTTTTTCAGCAGATGTACATGGGTGCTTTGAGAAATAAATTAAATAAAACAAAGATATTAATGCATCCTTCTAAGTAGTTTTCTCTTTATAAAACAAACAATCTCCCCTATTTAATTCTCCTTGCCCAAATTCTTTGCCTAAATTTGAGTAGAATTTCTAGCTTAGTAGACTAAACAGTCTCTCTCTACTGTTATAGCTTTCCACAATACAACCACTGATATAACCTCTGTGTTGACTGAGACTTATAGCTTTTGATTACTATCACATACCACTTTTCCTTTGTGGTAAGATAGGTATTTTCCTGAAAAGAGAGGTTAGAAGTTCTGGACCCATATTACCATGGGTCCTGGTCATTTCTTATAATAATTAGAAATAAATGAACATTCAGGTTGAATTTTATACCCTAGAGGATGAAATTTTCTTGGTGGAATTATCCATTGAGAAAAGGGGTTAGAAAATTTGTGTCTTTAATTATTGTTCTGATAGAAATTAAAATTCTTATTTCGATAATTTGAGTTTGTCGATTTTTGTTGAGTTCGTCAATCTGAGTTTGACGAAAAGTATTGATTTCGTCGAACTCGGTTCACAGAATGATAATAATCTTAATCTCTGTTACACGATCGTCGACCTCTGTTCTACGAAACATGTTGATTTTGTCGAGCACCATTTGTTGAGAAAACATACCCAAACTCTGGGTTCAGAGATCGTCGATCGTCATTCGACGTATAATCCTGCTTTCGTCGAGCTCGGTTCGACGAAATGTTTTGAACATGATTTTTCTGAAAATTCTTAACTTGTTTGGGTTTGTCATTATTATGCAAAGCTTCAGTTAGTTTGTCTAAATCTTTTAACTTGCCTTTGCCTTTATCTAATTCAAAATAATTAATCTGCTCAAGAGCATTTTTTAAATCTTGTTTGAGTTTTATATTTTCAGAAGATACCTTATTTAATTTCTCTCTGAGAAGTTTTATTTCCTTCTTAAATTAAATCAAATCTTCACACAATAATTTAAAATCAGTTTCAAATTCTTCTGATGAAAGATCAAGGGTAGAGATTTCCTAATCTTCTTCTGATTCACATTCTGATTCTTCATCTGAGTTTGATTCTACATCAGGGTTGCTACAGGAGGCATTTAGTGCCATTAGGCAAAATTCTCTTGCTCTTGCCTCTTCTTTATCATCAGTTGTACAGGATGAAGCTTCAAAGTTACTCCATGTTTCATCTTTAAGGTTTCTTTCTTTATCTGATCCTGCAACCATTGCTGTGAGGGTGTCCAACATATCTTTTGCAGATGAACATTCAGCAACTTCCTGAAAAATGTCATCAGACATTGATTGTGCAAGAATGTTCATTGCTTGTGCATCAACAATCTTTAGCCTTTTCTGGGTATCTGTCCATTGAGATGATGGAACAATATTGGTACTTGTTATTTCCTGAGGTTGAGTTGGTCCTAACAAAATGGAATTAAAAACATTTTCATCAATGAAGTTCATATAAAACCTAATCCTTGTCTTCCATAGTGCAAGCTTATTTAGATTGCACATAGGTGGTCTAGTGCTTGAAAACTCTTCATTTTGTGCCATGATAAACTCTTAAGATGTATAAGATCTATCAGATCGTTATGGTTCAGGTGTTAGCCTGTACAACCAAGAGAACCTTTCTCTGATACCAATTGAAAGTTAGGGATAGATCTTAACTTGCAATAGTTAGAGTTATATATATATATATACTAAGAAAAGAAAATCACAGCACAAAAATAAAGAAAAGAAAGCAAGCAACACAGATGACACAAGGATTATAGTGGTTCCCCTAAACTTGGGTACATCCACTCTTCTACCACCCTGGTAGGAATCCAGTAGCAGGTTTTGATCAGGTGACTGCCACCAATGAGCTTTTGATCAGATGCTCAAAGACCAATCCTCAAGTCTTTTGATCAGGAGACTTGCAACCAAGAATAACTTTTGAAGGTAGTTATAACCCTATACACGGGAAAGGGAAAAGAAGTGATGTTGTCTTCTCTGTCTCAAATCACTGAGAGAAGTCTAGTGGATGTTGATGATGTCAAAGCTCCCCCTGAGATTTTGAATGGTTTAGGAAAGAGGGAATCTTTGCTTCAGGGTGTAGGCCTTCATATTGATGATGTCTCCAGCAAGCTTCTTAGACTGATATGAATGTGTGTCTCTTGAAAATCTTGGAGCAGATGGAGAACTCTGTGAATATGTTGATTGATGCAGAGTTCCTCCTCTATAAAAGGAAAAGCCTTCACTGTGTCTCTATACACTACAATGCTCTGTGTTGTTGTTTCTGTATTTCTGCAAATCTCTTATATCTGATTCAAACATTTGGATTCATTCATCTTGATAACGGCTAAAGCATTCCCGAGAGTTGAAGACGCTTTGGGAATTAATCCATAATTAAATTCTGAAACTGCCCCCTTTGAACGGCTATTTCCATCGGGAATGTTTAGCACTAAATGTTATAACCATAATTAATCCTTAATTTAATCTGCCAACTGTAAATAAATAGGCCTAGAATAATTGCACATAATTCGTCGACCAGAGCTCACAGATCGTCGAGCTCAGCTTCTATTTTTGTCGAGCTGGAAATCTGACTTGAACCTTTCTCAGCGATCGTCGACCTAAACTTGGAGTTCATCGAGCTCAGCTGGATTTTGTCGAGCAGAGCTTCTTGCTTGAGATCAGAGTTCATCGACCTGAGTTCAGGGAAGGAACTCAGAGTTCGTCGACCTTAGATCGTCGTTCGTCGACCTGAGTTTGACTATCGTCGAACTGATTTTCTGACTGTCTTAACTGCATTTCTCAGAATTCTTTCAGCAATTCAGGAGAGTCCTTCTGAGGCAAAACTGAAAGTAAACCTATGACCCATGAATATACATTGTGGGTCAATCTAAACAAAACTAATAGTGATCCTTGCCCAAATCAGAACTAGGGTTCCAACAGAAGAATAGCAAGCTCCAGCCACTAAACCTCAAAATGCTGAAGGAAGAATGCCCCCAGTAGTTAGGCATCTAAGAAATCATCCCAAACACCAGATAATTGGTGATGCTCACCAAGGAGTTATAACCAGGAGCAAAAGTCTCAACAAAGCCATGTATTCAAGCTTCCTGTCATAAGTTGAGCCCAAAAATTTGAAGAGGCCAACATAGACCAGTTCTAGATTATGGCAATGCAAGAAGAACTGAACTAGTTCAAAAGTTGTAAGGTATGGAAGCTGGTTCCCAGACCAGGTACACATAATTTCAATGGAACTAAGTGGATCTATAGTAACAAGCTTGATAAAAATGACATTATAATCAAGAACAAAGCTAGACTGGTGGCTAAGGGATATAGACAAGAAGAAAGTATTGATTTTGATCAAACCTTTGCCCCAGTAGCTAGGTTAGAAGCCATCATACTGTTCCTTGCATATGCTGCCTACAAGGGATTCAAAGTCTATTAGATGGATGCAAAATCCGTCTTCTTGAATGGTGACTTAAGGGAAGAAGTCTATGTTTAGCATCCATTTGGTTTTGTTGTTCCTAACTCTCCTGATTGTGTTTATAGACTTAGGAAAGCCTTGTATGGGATGAAGCAAACCCCTAGGGAATGGTATGAGACCCTATCTAGCATTCTCATTGAGAACAAATTCTCAAGGGGAAAGATAGACAAGACTTTATTCCTAAGGGAATCTAAGGGCAAGATCATCCTAGTCCAAATTTATACAAATGACATAATTTTTGGGTCTACTGATAATAACCTTTGCAAGAAGTTGCCAAACTTATGCAAAAAAAATTTGAGATGAGAAGTATGTGTGAGCTTAAGTACTTATTAGGCCTCCAAGTAAAGCAGACTGATGATGGATTATCTATCTCACAGTCCATGTTCAGCATGGAGTTAATCAAGAAATTTGGTATGAAAATGCCTCCATACTAGAAACTCCCATGAAAATCTCAACAGATAAGGATGAAGCAGGTAAAACTGTTGATGAATCCATGTATAGAGGCATTGTTGGCTCCATCCTTTATCTTATTGCTAGTAGGACAGACATCACGTATTCTACTTGTGTTTGTGCTATATACGAGGCTAGCCCTAAGGAGTCTCCCTATTTGCAGTTAAAGGAATTCTGACATATCTCAAGGGCACAGCAGATCTTGGCATATGGTACCCTAGGAATAGGGATTTTGAACTAACTATATATTCAGATATAGATTTTGCAGGCTGAAGTGAGGACAGGAAAAGCACATTAGACACCTGTCAGTTCCTCGGAGGAAGACTTGTGTCTAGGAGCAGCAAGAAGTAGATCTTTGTGGTTATTTTAAAAGTTGAGTCAGATTATATATCAGCAGAAAGTTGTTGTGCTCAGTTGCTATGGATCCAACATCAACTCCAGGACTACAGCATAAAGATAAGTAACATACCTATTTACCATGATTCTACTAGTGCAATTTCTATTGCTAGGAGTCCTATCTCACACAATAGGACTAAGCATATTGAGATTATGTATCATTTTGTTAAAGAGAATATGGAGTAGGAAAACATCTGTCTTGAATTTCTCCCTACAGACAAACAAGTTGCAAACATATTCACTAAACCACTAGATGAAGCTAAATTCAACACCTTCAGAATTGAATTGAGAATGTTGAATTTAGTCCAGCTTCAGTAGCTCTCTTCAATTTATTTTTCTTGTTATGTTGCAAGTAGATCTAATCCTTCCAGGGTAGTAGAGATGAATTAGACTAAGTATAAAACCGTCAAATGCGTTGAGTAAATTCACTCAGGCATTGAGTGCGTTGAAAGGACTAAACATTGAGAGCGTTGAGTGCATCGACTTCACTCAATGCATGATTGTTGAAACCGAAATCGGGTCTCCTGTGGAGTTCGACCCTTGGGGAAGGGGTGACCGCGCATCTACTACCCTCAAGCAAACGATCTAGGCACAAGACTAGGAACACAAGGGACAGACCCAAGGTCTCAGCGTGGAGGACCCGCCACATACCCGGAATACTAACAAACTCTTCCCCTCCCAAGCCAAGGGCTGAGCTAAGGCACCTTCGCAGGGCTCTCTTGGCCGACCGGAACATCCAAGGAGGATCTCGAGATCCACTCCCAAACTAGAGGTGCCACCTCGGGTCTAAGTAAAATGTTCCCCGCCAGCCATACTATTGGCACAAAACCGTCCAGCAGCCCTACTCTACGCAGCCCCAATTGGGCCGCTGACAGCGGAACTCCGCTACTCTGAAAGGATGACAACGGGCCATCAGGGGCTTCCCGGCATCTATTCCTCGGGGCCCACACGGGGGGAGCGGTTCACGAACACACCGCTCGCCCAAGACATGAGGAAACTATATATTCACAGGGCATCACAGGTATGAAAAAATATTACAGGAATATCAATTCCGTACTCAGCACGCAGGCCGGCAATATAAACAAAAAGGCCTTCGAGGGCCAGCACAAGTTTGGGCTTAAGCCCGCTACTCCCCGCCTAGTTCCGCAACACCTGTACGTCAACGTCTCGACGAGCGGCGGCCAACTAGTCATCGGTAGGCCAACATAAGCGGACCAAACATATTGCGCACACCCCCTTTTTTGGAGCTATGGTGCGCGTTCCCTGCAAGCGGCTAGTAAACAACTTCCTCGGAGTCTTCTACGGAACCCCAGAACATCACCAATCCGACTCACACGTTCGGATGGGCTTCACATAGAATGCCTAAACCCGTACTCAGGCTTCCGGGTACTAATGCAATTAACTGCGGAGACGTACACGTCAACCCGTCGGGGAGCTCCCTTCCCCCCACCCGTTGGTGGAGAGGGGCTTCCGTGCAAATATGTAAACTGAAGGCTTCACCTGCCCAAGTTGAAACATCATTACCCTTGTTGCGTGCTTGGCGGCGGGGCCGGGAGAGGAGCTCCGAGTCGATCCTACTACATGCGGCTGCGTCGGTGGTCGATCTCCACTCCAGGCCGAGCCTCGCTCCAGGCCGAGCCTTGCTCCAGGCCGAGCCTCGCTCCAGGCCGAGCCTCGCTCTAGGCCGAGCCACGCTCCAGGCCGAGCCTCGCTCCAGGCCGGGAGAAAGAGAGGATTGGCCGGGGTGTGGTTGCTGCTCCAGGTCGGGAAGAATAGAGGGCCGACTGGGTTGGGGTTGTTTCAGGCCGGGAAAAAGAAGGAGAGGGGCGACCGGGCTACTGCCTTGCCGGCAACGGAAGAGAGCGGGAATGGGGCGGCCGGGCTGCCCCAGGCGGCCGGGAGAGAGGGAGAGGGGTTGCAGCCGTGCTACTTCAGGACGGGAGAAAGGGAGGGGGTCGGGCGGCCTGCTCCTGCTAAGGCGACGACCAGAGACAAATCGGGAGGCGGGCGGTGCTCGGATTGCTACTCCAGGCCGAGGGAGAGAGAGGCGGCCGGGGTTGTGGCTGTGCTTCGCCGGCGACGGGAGAGAGGAAGAGGAGCGGTGGGGCTCAGCTTTGCCGGCGACGGGAGAGAGGAAGAGGACGATGGGGCTCGGTGATAAGCCCGGAATACGCGACCTGCCCGCGTAGTTTTCCAGACCGGGCGGTCTGCTTATTCAAGCCGCCAAGCCTCCCAAGCCGGGCGGTCTCCATGTCAGGCCGCTGCCAGCGCCGACCCTGCTCAGCGACAAGTTCCAAGGACCCAGCCGTCAGCTCGACAGGAGGAATCCGCCAGGCTGCGCGGCTTCCCTCCTTTCTTGTTTCTTTCTCTTTTGCTTCCCCTCACCTCAGCCTGGTTCTCCTGTACCCCGGGCAGCCGGTAATTTTAGCCCTGCCCGTTTGGGCAGGCCCCCGAGCCTATAAATAGGGGGTGGGTGCACTCCCCAAGACACGCTGACTGGGATCCAGGAGCTCGCCTGTTAAGAGCTGCGGTCTCAAGTCTAGTGTATTGCGGCTTGTAGTCCGGCCGGCTTCTTCTTTTACTTCTTGTAACTGTTTCTCATTTTTGAGTAAAGGAAAGCCCGCCGCAGGAGTGGCATTTAAGCCGCTGCGGGCGAACTCTGCTTGTTGCCGCTGCCAGCGGCCCCTCCTCTTTTCTGCCCTTTAGCTGCGACCGCTAGTAACTGATTAGTCGACAGTCTCCTCCTTTCCTTCCCTATTCCCCGGTGTTCGAACCGTTAGCTGGTGGTGCCCGACTCCCTGTCCGTTTTCGTGCATCAACAGTTAACACACGACCTTCAGATCTCGACTAATCGATGAAGTCAGCGGTCTAGGGCTACAGACCGCTCTATCCTCTAGAGTTCGGCGGCCTGTCGAGCAAGCCGCGACTTCGCCGGCTAAGGCATTCAGCCCGCCTCCCGCACTGTGGAACCTAGCATTCTATCCGCTCTCTTTTCAGCCGGTCTCCTTATCGGTTTGCAGAATCGTCTAGCCGCCACGTTAAGCCGCCGCTGTTCTGCGGTCTCTTGAAAACGTTCGGCCATTCTTTCTTTTCAGGATGAATCCTGCAAAGGGTCATGATAAATCGAGCCGCATCTCAGTTATTACAAATCTCTCAGAAATGTAGGACTGTTCGTATTTTAATAGTGAGGTTGTTGACCCTCATAAAGAAATTTTTGCAAACAGTGTTGAGCGTGGATTATAATCTGTTGCAAATGAACCTCTTTGTGAGGATGAAGAAGAGGCCCCTTCTCCATTCATTAATCGAATTCAGGGGGATACTGTCTCCGATAACTTCAGAGTACCACGTCTCCTGGAGTATTCTGGATGTGATGATCCGTTTTCTCATTTGCAAGCTTTTGAATCAGCTATTTCACTAAGAAAAGTGTCAAATGGAGTAAAATGCAAACTCTTTGTTATATCCTTTGGCAATGTTGCAAGAGAATGATTTTATAGCCTCCCACCTCGATCAGTAACCAGCTTTAAGGATCTTCGAAGTCAATTTATTTCTAGATTCGCTATTTACAGGAAGCGGAAAAGAGACGTTGGAGCTCTCTTCCGAATCAAGCAAGGAATTGACGAGTCTAATCCAGATTTTGTTGATCGGTTTCAAAAGGAGGTTCTAGATATTTGTAGCGTCCATCAAGACTATTACTTGCATGCTTTCATAAATGCACTTCAAGAAGGCCCATTGAAATTCAAGCTCACCACAAAATATCCCAAAAGCTACGGAGATCTTATTGATATAGTTAATACATTCATAATAGGCGAAGAGGCAAATAAAGGTTATGTTTCGTTTCTGAATCAAATGGCTAAACAATCTCAAGGGACTTTTAGTCAACAACAATCTATTTTCTCACAAGATGTTTCGCAAGTTGAATATTGCAAGTCTCCTCATATTCTCCAGGATAAAACTCCAAAGTATGAAAAAGGTTCAGGTAAGTATGTTAAGTTCAAAATTCCTATGGAAGATCTTTTGATAATCATTCAGGGAATGCCTGAGTTCAAGAAGCCTCGGCGCATGAAATCCAAAATCAAGTATCGGCACGAGCAGCTTTTTTGCAAGTATCATAAAGATATTGGTCATCTAACAGAAGATTGCATAGCTCTCAGGGAATTGGCTAATCAACTTGTAAGAGCTGGAAAGCTGCAGGAATATTTCATTTAAAGACTCTCTAAGGCAATCTTCCGTTTCTTGCTCAATGGATCAAGCAGTTATTCCTCTCTCTTTCTATAATGAAAAGTGCTTATGTTTAGAATAATACATAACATCTCCTTCGCAATCGGTATTAATAAGGCATGATAAAATTACAGATATATATCCTTTATCACTTCCTTAACATCATGCAAATGTTACTTTTTCATTTGAAGCTTATTTTTAGCTTTACTTTTTATGCCTATATGCATGCATGTAGGGGCAAGAGCCCCTTTCGAATTCTTAAACCCTCCACATCTCGCTTGACTTCAGTCGCAGATGTGTTGTGGGTTTTCCGCTTGGCCTTCAGTCGCAGACATTGCGTACCCGTCACGCATGACTTCTGTAACGTCCCGAATCGCACTAGGCCCCTAGTGTGTGTGTTTTTGAGTCAGGAGGGTTGACTCGAGTCCTGAGAAGTGCAGGGAATGGGACTGCACTTGTGGATAAGTGGAGAAATCAGTATAAAAAGACACGGGTAGTGACACGGGTAGTGACACGGGCGTGTCCCTACCCGTGTGCGTCGAGTTGAGCTCGACGAGCCGTGTCGAGATCGTCGAACTGTGTCGACACTAAGTGACACGGGTAGTGACACGGCCGTGTCCCTACCCGTGTGCGTCGAGTTGAGCTCGACGAGCCGTGTCGAGATCGTCGAACTGTGTCGACACTAAGTGACACGGGTAGTGACACGGCCGTGTCCCTACCCGTGTGCGTCGAGTTGAGCTCGACGGGCCGTGTCGAGATCGTCGAACTGTGTCGACACTAAGTGACACGGGTAGTGACACGGCCGTGTCCCTACCCGTGTGCGTCGAGTTGAGCTCGACGAGCCGTGTCGAGATCGTCGAACTGTGTCGACACTAAGTGACACGGGTAGTGACACGGCCGTGTCCCTACCCGTGTGCGTCGAGTTGAGCTCGACGAGAAGTGTCGAGATGCAACTCGAGAAGTACACGGCCAATGACATGGCCATGCACACGGCCGTGTCATGTGGACACGGGTCGGGACACGGGCGTGTCCCAACCCGTGTCAAGTATTGAACCGACATGGAAACTGTCGTTGCCGCTTCGCCAGGCAGGACACGGGTAAGGACACGGCCGTGTCCCTACCCGTGTCACATTTTATATATATAGGGGAGAGAAAACCCTAGCCGTTTTCATTCTCTTTTCTTCCCCTATTTCCAGTGAGAACTCCTGTGAGAGGGAAAACTGCAGGAGCAAGTCCTACCGAAGGAGATCCGCCATCGCCGTGAAAGAGAAGATGCCGCCAAGGAGAACTACGAGATCCATGGCCGGAAATGGTGGTACCGCTGGAGCCAATGTGAGTTTCCTACCCTCTCCCTTGGTGCTAGATCTATAGTTATTTTCCTAGGAGAGACATCGGCTCAAGAGAGTCTTGATGGAGAGGAGAAGATTTCTAGGTTTGGCCATGCTAGGATTTGAATCCTAGATTTTAGATCTCTTCAACCCTTCCCCTTTTCTTCAATACGACGATGGGTGAATGGTTTCGTGAGGAGTTTTGGCCTTTGAGGTTGAATAAGGGAGGAGGACATTTCTGGAAAATTTAGGAAGGATCGCTTGAGGAGGAAGACGGACCGATGCCGTCCATTTTTCTTTAAGATGCGCGCAGAATCTGTATTCTGCGCGCAGCGATCTTCTAGGCCATTTTCATGTAGGATATGTGCAGATCGGGGCTTTTGGCTAAACACGAAAGTTGTAGCCCTTGGAAACACCGTTCCAACGAGTGGTTGCACGACTTCAGGTGATGTCTGTGGCCTCGGGAAAACCTAATCGAGTTTGCTGCCCGGCAATTCCTGTACACAGAAATTGTGTTCTGTGCGCAGTGAACTTTGAAGCCGATTTCGAGTAAGTTATTTTCAGATCTGGGTTGTGACCTGAATATGAAAGTTGTAGATCATGAAAAGATCTTTCCAACGAGGGGTTACACGCCTCCACCGGATTCCTGTAACTTCAGGAAACGCCGGTCGAAGTTGCTGTCCAGTGCTAATCCTGCGCTGAAATTCCGGGTCTCTACATACGTTGTGGATTTGAAATTGGTGGATCCAATGTCGCAATTAATTCTAGATTTTGGAGAAATAATTTTATGTTAACCACCAAAGTGTTATGGATGATAATATTTACTGTTTTAGAAATCAATTTATTATTGCAAAATAGCTTGAGGCCTGTTGATTTCCTTATGTTTAATTGGATTGATTTGATAATACTTCGGTAAGTTGTCGTAAGAGCAAATCTTGTTTAGATCATGTTGAAATCACTTGGGATGATATATAGATGGGTAACCCATGGCCATGCATATGTTTTATATCGGATTGAATTTAGGAGTCCAATACTTAGAGAGTCGTCTCCCTACGGGCAGTGTTTTGAAGGGATGTAAGTGCGGTGTTGACCGTCACTTGTTTTGGTTATGTTGAGGTAAGGTGTGGATGGATGATTGGGCTGTGTCCTCGTGCTCACTCCGAGGCCCCTTCCATGGTATGATGAGGTTGTGAAATTGCATGTGGTGTGAGTCGACACGCGGTGTCGTAATCCTGGGTTAAGGATAGTGTGGCAGGTCTACGGGCTCGCCAGTCGTCACACCGACGGGAGTTGGCAGTTAGACTTGGTCGGTTTGGGCTGTGTCCTCGGTGTTCACGTCTCGAGGCCCCTCCGACCATGTGAACGGTTGGGCTGTGTCCTCGTGCTTTCTTCCGAGGCCCCTTCCGGTTCACGCAAGGCCAGTTCGGGCTGTGTTCTTGGTGCACATCTACCCAAGACCCCGCTGGGCCATAGTACGCATGGGCTCCGCTGTTGTGTTCTTAGCGTTGAGGTGTACGGAGGCCTAGGTGAAGTAGTGTGATACCCGCCTAGTAGTAGAAGTGCCCGTTCTACTGTCACCTCCTGGCCACGGCGGCTGATGTCTGAGAGGTTAGCTACCTGCTCGAAAAGTGGGAACTATAGTCTGTGTCGACATAGCAATTGCATGGGTGTGCATGTGTGAGTCATTGCATAGCATTCATAGCATTTCATATCATTGCACCACAAGATCCTCATCGTATAAGTTTGTATGGGCACTCTTATACGATGAGTTACTTTTATGTAACCCGACCCTTAACTTATAAGTTTGTATGGGCATTCTTATAAGTTAAGTTACTTTCCTGCTGTTACTTATACTTGCTAGTTTAGTGTAGCTTTTACATAAATGTTGATTATGATGTTGTTACTCTTACACTACTGCCACCTGCTGTACTTCCTTTACTTGCATACTTGTTATATACTATACTCTTGTTCCTTTTCTCCGCCCGGTGCCGAGGAGTCGCCGGGGGAGCGGATGTGAAACCACTTAGTCGTTTCGACTAACGGTTGCTACGTCTTCCTTTTTAGGAGGTCACGCCGCAGGTAGAGCAGCCGCAGACTACGTAGCAGGATAGCCAGGCCAGGACGACAGGGCCTGATGTGACGGTGCCGTCGATACCGTCTGTTACTGATGTTAGTGTTTTGAATACTCTGATGTAGCCCATTTGGGCAATGATTAGCTGTACTCTGATATATTGTAGAAACATGTTTTAGCTTCTCATTATTGATGTATTTGGACATTATAACTTAGTGTGGATTTTGACTTCTGGATGTTTGTTTATTTATTTGGTTGGGTTGGCATGATTTATTGAAATTGTTGTAGCCGGCGGAATAGGCATCTTGTGGTACAGGTTAGCCCGTGTGCTAATGCTACCGCAAGGCGGCTGTTCCGGGCATAAGACTCCCCCTTCGTGCCGTGTTTTGGGATCCGGGGAGGGGGGGTCATACAAATGGTATCAGTTTGCCACGATCCTCAACTAAGAAGTCATTCAACAATGGTGCCACCCCCGTTTGGTTAGTCAGTTTGGGGACAAACTGACTTAGCGGAAGCAGTGGTGTGCCCATATGTAATTCACATTAAGTTTGTCCAACTTAGACCTTAAGTTTAGCCAACCTGACCACAAATTTGTCGTGTATGTGTAGGTTCCAGTGCATGTTGAGCCGATGGGGGGTACTCCTACCCTTCCCATACCCACTCAGTTCGAACAATCTGAGTTGGGGCAGACGCTCACCGCCATTCTTAATGCTTTTAAGGCACAGCAGACTCCGGTGCAACAACAGGCCCCGAGCTCCAACTGGCTGAGCACCTTCCGGGCTCTCTCCCCTCCCGTCTACCTTGGGACGGAGTCAGCCGTACGTACAGAGGAACGGCTAGACACGATACAGGAGTTGTTGGCCGGTATCCGTTGCCCAGCCAACATGGCAGTGACATTGGCAGTGTCTGTCTTGGACTTACATGCGAAGAGGTGGTGGAAGTCCCTCATGGGCTCTACCTTCCAAGGCCGGATCTACACAGAGATAAGTTGGAGTGAATTCTCGGGTGTTTTCTTGGAGCACTTTATCCCTACATCGGCCCGAGATGAGCTTGAGCAGAGGTTCCTTCTACTAAAGCAGGGATCAAAGTCGGTTACAGAATACCAGCGGGAATTCCAGCATCTCGCAAGGTTTGCAGATTCTTATGAGTTGGATGACAGAGGTTATGCCAAACGTTTCTATAAAGGGCTGCGAGATCCCCTAAGGCAGTCCCTTTTGTTTATAGCGGATGGTAGCTTGGCGGAGATCATTGATATGGCGAAAAGATTGGAGGCGGACCACCTGGGATGTAGTAAGAGGCCTGCGGAGGACGTGATGGAAGCCGGCCCAAGTAATAGAAGGAGACGGGACTTCAGAGGAGGAAGAGGTTATCAAAGAGGTGGAGGGCGTGTCCACCGAAACTATAGGGTGGAGCATCCAGTTCCGCAGCCGCCTGCGTTGCCTCCACCCCCACAGCCTCAGCGATTTCAACAACCTGAAGGGCGTCGTGGTCTGGTGTGCTTCGAATGCAACCAGCCGGGCCACATCCGGCGTTTTTGCCCGCAGCTATATGGGAACGCCCCTCCTGCTCTCCCTCCTGCTCTCCCTCCAGCAGCTCCACGAGGGCGGGGATATATGCGCGGTCGAGGTCGAGGACCGCCAAGAGGAAACCCCGGACCGGTCCGGGATCAGGTGTACGCGCTTGACATGGCGCAGGAACGGAACCCACAAGATGTGATTGCAGGTATGATTTAATTAATTTACATACTTGCATGGTCTAACTTGAATTGATTAGAACTTACTAGCCACTAGCAATAAGTTTTGGTTGTTGGTACTTAGGCACCGTGATTATTGGTGGGAAGACAGCCTATGCGCTGTTCGATACCTGTGCCTCACACTCCTTTGTGTCCGAGGATTTCATAAAAGACATGGGGGATGTACAGTACTTCACTGGCATAGCCCGACGTGTACGCCTTCCGGACGGCTCGGAGATGATCGCAACCGCCAAGCGCGAGTTGGAGTTATTTATTGATGGGAAGGCCTTTGATACGCCAGCCACGGTTCTGAGAATGCCGGAGTTTGACATCATTTTGGGCATGGCATGGCTGGACTGGCACTTCGCGAGGATCGACTGCGCGGAGAAGCGGATCTATTTGAGGCATGGAGACTCTGACGTCATCTTCCAAGGTATTGGCTTCGCGCCACGTATGATATTATCTTCTATTCAGGCTGTAAAGGCTCATATGAAGGGGGATGAGGTCTTCATGATCTGGTTCGAGTTGAAGGAGGAAGCGTTGGAATTAAAGGATGTACGGGTAGTGCGGGATTTTCCTGAGGTATTTCCTGAGAAGCTACCAGGATTACCTCCGCATAGAGAGGTTGACTTCCAGATCAATCTAGTACCAGGTGCTAAGCCTGTATCCAAGGCTCCGTACAGAATGGCTCCGAAAGAACTCGCGGAGTTTAGAGTTCAATTGCAAGAACTGGTGAATTCAGGGTTCGTTCGCCCCAGTTCATCACCATGGGGAGCCCCTGTGCTGTTCGTAAAGAAGAAGGATGGAACCCTGCGATTGTGCATAGATTATCGGGAACTCAATCGGTTGACGGTGCGGAACACTTATCCACTACCTCGGATCGATGAGTTGTTCGATCAACTAGTGGGAGCACATTGGTTTTCTAAATTGGATTTGCGCTCCGGATACTATCAGTTGAGGATACAAGAAGGGGACATCCAGAAAACGGCCTTCAGTTCGAGATATGGTTTGTATGAGTTCACAGTAATGCCGTTTGGGCTCACAAATGCCCCTTCGGCCTTCATGAGTTTGATGAACAAGGTGTTTGAACCGTATTTGGACATATTCGTCATTGTTTTCATCGACGACATCTTGGTCTACTCAATGACGGAGGAGGAGCATGTCGAGCACCTGACCTTGGTTTTGAAGAAATTGAAGGTGCATGCCTTGTATGCCAAGTTTAGCAAGTGTGAATTCTGGCTTAAGGAGGTAGCCTTCTTGGGGCATGTGATCAGTGGAGCAGGGTTAGCAGTGGATCCAGCAAAGGTGCGGGCCGTGAAGGAGTGGTCGCCCTTGAAGTCGGCGGCCGATGTACGAAGCTTTCTTGGACTTGCTGGCTACTACCGCAAGTTCGTGAAAGGATTTTCCAAGATTGCCCTTCCTCTTACCTCCTTGACGAAGAAGGGTGTGCCATTTGAGTGGCCACCTCAATGTGAAGCGGCATTTCAAGAGCTGAAGGATAGGCTTACCTCCGCCCCCATCCTTGCACTTCCATCGGGGAAGGAAGGATTCCAAGTTTACACGGACGCATCATACCAAGGGATGGGAGCGGTGCTGATGCAGCACGGGCATGTGATCGCTTATGCTTCAAGGCAGTTAAAGAAACATGAAATCAATTACCCAGTTCATGATTTGGAGTTGGGAGCAGTGGTGTTCGCTTTGAAGGTCTGGAGGCATTATTTATATGGCGTCCACTGCGAGATCTTTTCCGATCACAAAAACTTGAAGTATGTTCACACTCAGAAGGAGTTGAACCTGAGACAACGACGGTGGTTGGAATTTCTATGCGACTATGAGTTCACCATGAACTACCACCCCGGGAAAGCGAACTCGGTAGCCGATGACTTGAGTAGAAAAGCGCCAGGCTCTAGCCCAGAGTCTCGGCTGATGAGTATGGAGTTGGCTCGGATGATCGAGGAGATGGAAATTACTCTAGTATTCAAGGCTCCTTCGGCAGAGTATGCGGAGTATTTGGCCAACATGAGCATAGTTTGTGATATCCGAGACCGGATACGGGTGGAGCAAGGAATGGATGCGGCCTTGGCCCCGGCAATCAAGGCAATTGAAGATGGGACCACCGATGAGTACACACTCAAAGACGGCCTCATTTATTTTCGTGGCCGACTCTATATTCCCAAGGGCGGCAAAATTCGGGAGGATATCTTGAGAGAGGCACATTCCTCTCAATATTCAGTGCACCCGGGTATTGCTAAGATGTACGCCGGATTGCGGAAGACCATGTGTTGGCCGGGAATGAAGAAGGATGTTCGCTACTATGTTACACATTGCGAAGCTTGTCAAAGAGTGAAGGCTGAATGCAGGAGTCCCGGTGGTCTGTTGCAGTCATTGCCCATCCCCGAATGGAAGTTCGAGGATATCTCCATGGACTTTGTTCATGGGTTACCTCGTTCCCGCTCCGGGAATGATTCAGTGTGGGTTATTGTTGATCGACTAACAAAGGTAGCCCGGTTCATTCCAATGAAGAAGGAAGCACACGTGGATGTTTTGGTATGCCTTTTTGTGGAGCAATTTGTACGGTATCATGGCGTGCCCAAGACAATTGTTTCGGATCGGGATGGTCGGTTTACATCCAATGAGTGGAAGGCGGTACAGGCGTATTTGGGCTCACGCCTAACCTTTAGTACCGCATTTCATCCTCAGACGGACGGGCAGTCTGAAAGGACCATCAGGACACTGGAAGATTTATTGAGGTTATGCGTGCTGGACAGAGGAGAGCCATGGGAAAAGCTCTTGCCCCTGGTGGAATTCTCCTACAATAATAGTCATCAAGCAAGCATCGGCATGGCGCCCCATGAAGCCCTTTACGGAAGAAGGTGCAGGACTCCCTTGTCTTGGGTGCAAGATGAAGATCCGAAGGCATTGGGAAACGAATACATAGATGATACTGATGCGGCGGTCAGATTGATACGGGATCGCATGTTGGAGGCTCAAAGTCGACAGGCGAAATATTACAATAAAAAGCATCGGATGGTGGAGTTCCAGGTGGGAGAAAAAGTGTTCCTCAAAATTCGGCCGATGCATGGAGTGTCGCGGGTGCGTGGAGTGAAAAAGCTCAGCCCAAGGTATGTTGGGCCTTATACTATATTGGAAAGGATTGGCCCGTTGGCCTATCGGTTGGAGTTACCACCAGAACTAGAAAATCTCCACGACGTGTTCCATGTGTCGTCGCTTCGAAAAGCACTGTTGTGGCCCGACCAGTATATTCCCACTACTGATGGTGCAGTGGCATCAGATAGGTCTGTGCGACTAGAGCCGGTGCGGATTGTTGACAGCGAGACAAGGACTTTGCGCCGCAAAAGTGTACCCTTGGTGAAGGTACTATAGTCGAATCATGAGAAAGAAGAGTACACGTGGGAGCCAATGGATTTGATGCAGCAACGCTACCCGGAGTTGTTTGCCCAAGGTAATCTTATTTAAAAACATATGTTAAATTTCCTGTTATGCTCTTCTCCCCACAGCCTAAGCCTGATTTCGGGGACGAAATCTTTTATTTTGTTTATAGGATTTGTAACGTCCCGAATCGCTCTAGGCCCCTAGTGTGTGTGTTTTTGAGTCAGGAGGGTTAACTCGAGTCCTGAGAAGTGCAGGGAATGGGACTGCACTTGTGGATAAGTGGAGAAATCAGTGTAAAAAGACACGGGTAGTGACACGGGTAGTGACACGGGCGTGTCCCTACCCGTGTGCGTCAAGTTGAGCTCGACGAGCCGTGTCGAGATCGTCAAACTGTGTCGACACTAAGTGACACGGGTAGTGACACGGCCGTGTCCCTACCCGTGTGCGTCGAGTTGAGCTCGACGAGCCGTGTCGAGATCGTCGAACTGTGTCGACACTAAGTGACACGGGTAGTGACACGGCCGTGTCCCTACCCGTGTGCGTCGAGTTGAGCTCGACGGGCCGTGTCGAGATCGTCAAACTGTGTCAACACTAAGTGACACGGGTAGTGACACGGCCGTGTCCCTACCCGTGTGCGTCGAGTTGAGCTCGACGAGCCGTGTCGAGATCGTCGAACTGTGTCGACACTAAGTGACACGGGTAGTGACACGGCCGTGTCCCTACCCGTGTGCGTCGAGTTGAGCTCGACGAGAAGTGTCGAGATGCAACCCGAGAAGTACACGGCCAATGACATGGCCATGCACACGGCCGTGTCATGTGGACACGGGTCGGGACACGCCCGTGTCAAGTATTGAACCGACATGGAAACTGTCGTTGCCGCTTCGCCAGGCAGGACACGGGTAAGGACACGACCGTGTCCCTACCCGTGTCACATTTTATATATATAGGGGAGAGAAAACCCTAGCCGTTTTCATTCTCTTTTCTTCCCCTATTTCCAGTGAGAACTCCTGTGAGAGGGAAAACTGCAGGCGCAAGTCCTACCGAAGGAGATCCGCCATCGCCGTGAAAGAGAAGATGCCGCCAAGGAGAACTACGAGATCCATGGCCGGAAATGGTGGTACCGCTGGAGCCATTGTGAGTTTCCTACCCTCTCCCTTGGTGCTAGATCTATAGTTATTTTCCTAGGAGAGACATCGGCTCAAGAGAGTCTTGATGGAGAGGAGAAGATTTCTAGGTTTGGCCATGCTAGGATTTGAATCCTAGATTTTAGATCTCTTCAACCCTTCCCCTTTTCTTCAATACGACGATGGGTAAATGGTTTCGTGAGGAGTTTTGGCCTTTGAGGTTGAATAAGGGAGGAGGACATTTCTGGAAAATTTAGGAAGGATCGCTTGAGGAGGAAGACGGACCGATGTCGTCCATTTTTCTTTAAGATGCGCGCAGAATCTGTATTCTGCGCGCAGCGATCTTCTAGGCCATTTTCATGTAGGATATGTGCAGATCTGGGCATTTGGCTAAACACGAACGTTGTAGCCCTTGGAAACACCTTTCCAACGAGTGGTTGCACGACTTCAGGTGATGTCTGTGGCCTCGGGAAAACCTAATCGAGTTTGCTGCCCGGCAATTCCTGTACACAGAAATTGTGTTCTGTGCGCAGTGAACTTTGAAGCCGATTTCGAGTAAGTTATTGTCAGATCTGGGTTGTGACCTGAATATGAAAGTTGTAGATCATGAAAAGATCTTTCGAACGAGGGGTTACACGCCTCCACCGGATTCCTGTAACTTCAGGAAACGCCGGTCGAAGTTGCTGTCCAGTGCTAATCCTGCGCTGAAATTCTGGGTCTCTACATACGTTGTGGATTTGAAATTGGTGGATCCAATGTCGCAATTAATTCTAGATTTTGGAGAAATAATTTTATGTTAACCACCAAAGTGTTATGGATGATAATATTTACTGTTTTAGAAATCAATTTATTATTGCAAAATAGCTTGAGGCCTGTTGATTTCCTTATGTTTAATTGGATTGATTTGATAATACTTCGGTAAGTTGTCGTAAGAGCAAATCTTGTTTAGATCATGTTGAAATCACTTGGGATGATATATAGATGGGTAACCCATGGCCATGCATATGTTTTATATCGGATTGAATTTAGGAGTCCAATACTTAGAGAGTCGTCTCCCTACGGGTAGTGTTGTGAAGGGATGTAAGTGCGGTGTTGACCGTCACTTGTTTTGGTTATGTTGAGGTAAGGTGTGGATGGATGGTTGGGCTGTGTCCTCGTGCTCTCTCCGAGGCCCCTTCCATGGTATGATGAGGTTGTGAAATTGCATGTGGTGTGAGTCGACACGCGGTGTCGTAATCCTGGGTTAAGGATAGTGTGGCAGGTCTACGGGCTCGCCAGTCGTCACACCGACGGGAGTTGGCAGTTAGACTTGGTCGGTTTGGGCTGTGTCCTCGGTGTTCACGTCCCGAGGCCCCTCCGACCATGTGAACGGTTGGGCTGTGTCCTCGTGCTTTCTTCCGAGGCCCCTTCCGGGTCACGCAAGGCCAGTTCGGGCTGTGTTCTTGGTGCACATCTACCCAAGACCCCGCTGGGCCATAGTACGCATGGGCTCCGCTGTTGTGTTCTTAGCGTTGAGGCGTACGGAGGCCTAGGTGAAGTAGTGTGATACCCGCCTAGTAGTAGAAGTGCCCGTTCTACTGTCACCGCCTGGCCACGGTGGCTGATGCCTGAGAGGTTAGCTACCTGCTCGAAAAGTGGGAACTATAGTCTGTGTCGACATAGCAATTGCATGGGTGTGCATGTGTGAGTCATTGCATAGCATTCATAGCATTTCATATCATTGCACCACAAGATCCTCATCGTATAAGTTTGTATGGGCACTCTTATACGATGAGTTACTTTTATGTAACCCGACCCTTAACTTATAAGTTTGTATGGGCATTCTTATAAGTTAAGTTACTTTCCTGCTGTTACTTATACTTGCTAGTTTAGTGTAGCTTTTACATAAATGCTGATTATGATGTTGTTACTCTTACACTACTGCCACCTGCTGTACTTCCTTTACTTGTATACTTGTTATATACTATACTCTTGTTCCTTTTCTCCGCCCGGTGCCGAGGAGTCGCCGAGGGAGCGGATGTGAAACCACTTAGTCGTTTCGACTAACGGTTGCTACGTCTTCCTTTTTAGGAGGTCACGCCGCAGGTAGAGCTGCCGCAGACTACGCAGCAGGACAGCCAGGCCAGGACGACAGGGCCTGATGTGACGGTGCCGTCGATACCGTCTGTTACTGATGTTAGTGTTTTGAGTACTCTGATGTAGCCCGTTTGGGCAATGATTAGCTGTACTCTGATATATTGTAGAAGCATGTTTTAGCTTCTCATTATTGATGTATTTGGACATTATAACTTAGTGTGGATTTTGACTTCTGGATGTTTGTTTATTTATTTGGTTGGGTTGGCATGATTTATTGATATTGTTGTAGCCGGCGGAATAGGCGTCTTGTGGTACAGGTTAGCCCGTGTGCTAATGCTACCGCAAGGCGGCTGTTCCGGGCATAAGACTCCCCCTTCGTGCCGTGTTTTGGGATCCGGGGAGGGGGGGTCTTACAACTTCAGTCACAGACAGGCATTACGTACTTGTCCCGCTTGACCTTCGTCGCAGACATTGCGTACTTGTCCTGCTTGACTTCAGTCGCAGACGTTGCGTACTTGTCCCGCTTGACATTGGTCATGGAATTTAAGAATTTCGATCCCGCTTATGTGTTCTTTGTGTGGAAAGCAATGCCACACGCACCTGCCCACATTGACACATAAGTGCATGTCTTCACCTATTTTTGCAGGACAACACGCGCCCATCCGCTGCCTCGCGGTTTTATTTAGCGGCCTGTGCAGGTTTTATAATTATTTACACAAGCCGCCCGGTTTCATATTCCGGCTTAAGTTTTTCAACTTTCCTGTTCTTACCGGCCGGATTATCGTAAATATATTTGGGAACTCGGCCGACTTACGTCCGCCTACCCGCTATTCAGTATCTTATTTGGCTTAAATTTATCAATTGCCGGTTTGTTATTCATATGGAAAGGAAGTCGGCTGACCTGCTTCTGGCACTTAATTCCTGGCTATTGATCTGCCGACTTATGATATTAATTATATTAGCTAATCAGCGAGCTGTCGTCACAAAAATTCTCGGCTTCCATATGCCTATATCGACCTGTATTATCGGAAGCCGAAGCTTGTTTCTCTATTCTTGTTCCTTTAATCAAATGGGCAATTCGTTTCAAAGTTCGCCCTAGCCGCAATCTAATACTTCAATGTTATGGATGTTTGCCGACTACGACAGGTGGCCGCGCGGCTTAGCGGTCACGGTTTATGTATGAGCAAGCCGCGGCAATTCAGCTCTTCTAGCAGATAACGTTGAATAATTGATCAAGGAAAATTGCGGTTTAAATTGTTAGCCGCACGGCTTATTGTTGACGTGCACTCCGGTATAAACCGCAGGGAAATATCTCTCTCTTGCGGATAGCTTTGTTGAAGTCGCAGCGCAAACTCAGCCGGTTTACATACTTATACTTTAAATCGGAAGCTAAACTGAGACCGCGCGGACTTAGTCAAGTAAGAAAAGTTAGATGTAACAAAAAGAAAGGTAAAAATGCCTTCATTTCTATTCCATTGAGTATTACAAAATATTAATCGCGCGGTTACAAAAACAATGCCGCCGATTTCAAAAAAAGTTCAAAATACAAAAACAAGTTATAAATTTTCTAATCGCCCGGTTTGAGCTTCTTAGTCGCAGGAGAATCCAAATCACTGCCATCGCCAACATCGACAGATGATAAAGAGTACCCACTGCTAGTTGCGGAGCTCGCTGAACCATCAGAAGTTGTCGAGTCTGGCCGCGCGGTCTCCGACTCTTGGCCGCCGGACTCAGGAGATGTGCGTGGACTCCGGCTTCCCTGGCCGACCTCTTCCACGGCGTCTCCCACCACCTCGCCGACTTCTTCCCCGACCTTGGCCTTGCCCTTGATCGATCTATAGACGTCGGCCACCTGCTCCTTCAGGGAGGAGTAGATGTCGGCGCATGTAAAGTCGGTGAAGCCGGTGGCCAAGCCGCCAAGGTCCCGGAGGCGGTTAAGCGCTCCATCGATCCCTTGGACGAGTTGGGGGAAGACTTGGTCTTGGAAGATGGGGTTGGCGGGATTGTACATTTCCTGCAAAGCAAAGGTAAAGGTAAGGTCGCGCGGTTACATAATGTTAACCGCGCGGGTATTGGTAATAACTTACCGCCTCCTTCTCTTTAAGCCGCTTGTTCTCTTCTTGTTGTTCGCCTAACTGTGTCTTCAGGCCGCTGTTCTCCTTCATCAGCTGCTTGTAGGCAAGCCCCATGAAGTGACTTGCCACGAAGCTCCTCGCGCCGACTTGCGTGGCTAGCCGCGGCAAGTCGTCTGGAGGAACTCGCCGCATAGCCCTCAAGTTGCGCTTGCCATACAGCGCGCCGCCAACCGCGCTCGCGTGGCGGCTTACTTCTTCTGCTCCCCAGTAGGGGAGGGTGGTGGAGATCGTCACCGACTTGCCGTCCGGACTCCACCGCAAGGCCGGATCGCCGTGGACATCCTTCAGGCTGCTGTCGGTTCCTTGCAGCATGAACTCTCCAGAGGAGTCCGACTCCTCCTCCTCCACAACCCGCGGCGGCTTGGCACGCCTCGCTCTCTTCTCTCTTTGAGTGAGAGTCAGGCCGCCAGGAGTTTGCGGCTTGTTCAGCGGGACCGCCACATCAGCTGCAAAGATAAAGTAAAAGTTAGTTTCCAGTCCGTGCGGCTAAGATATCAGGTCGGCCAGCCTGGAGCTTACTGTCTTCCGCTTCGATTCCCACTAGAGACGGCAACAGCGGGATGTAGTGGTTTACATCAAGCCGCTCGCCTTTGAAGAAGTTATAGATATCCTTCTCCATGCCGTCCAAGCCGCTGCTGCCGAAGGCGGCTTCTTCGCGGATTTGGGGGTCGACTGGCAGCAACCCCAGGTTTCCCTCGAAGATGAGAAACCGCTCCGGCCAGTTCGCGATCTTGTTGGCCAAGTTGACTATCTTCAGCCCTCTGCAGCCGAAGTAGAGGTGCCCCCGGAAGATCTTTGTCCCGGAGTCCGGGATAGACCGCACCGAGAAGCACTCACGGAAGAGCCTCATCGAGAAGCGGACTCTTTCCGACCTGAGGTAGGAGATGAAGCTGTAAATGGCGGCTATCGAGTTTGGGGGAAGTTGTCCGGGCACAACTCCGTATTGGTCGAAGACCGCTACGGCCTCCAGCATGACCGGGAAGCTGAAGCCGCAGTCGAAGTGGTCGATGGGTACCGCGATCTGATTTGCATTGGAGGAGTTGATCCGCTCATCCTGTCGGGGAAGCCACGTGATCAGCGGACTTTCTTGCATATGTTTCTCGATAAAGTCATCCAGCTCGGCTTTTGTAAGCCGGCATTCTTTGTGGTCAGCTGAGTGGAAAGCGGAGGCCGCGTCTGTCCTAACCGCAGTGGCCTTGTCAGACCGCAACGACTTAGACTTAGCCCGCATCCTTCTTGATTTGTGATGAAATCTACGGGATCTGCTCTATTTATAGAAAATCCGTGAAGCTACAGTGCCCAACGTCAAATCGCGGCTAGTTTTCACGCCGCGCGGCCTAAGTCCGCTGGAAGTGCAGATCAGCTTAATGATCAAGCAGCCTTTTAGTCCATCAGTCCGCACGGCTATTTCCCTGCACTTAGAAAAATTCTATGGCTAATCGTGTGGATATCAAGTATTCAAGCCGGCGCTCTGTTCGCCAGACCGCGCGGCTACTATCCTAAATCTTAAATTTCTCAGAACCAAGCAGCAGACATGTGGATTATAAATTCAAGCCGCATACGCCGCATTCAGTTCGCAGCATAATAAAATACAACAGTTTACAGCAATCAAATTGTCCAACATCTAGAGAAAAAATATATATTACAACATAATATTCAAATGTCCGCGCGGCTTGATTCTCTCAAGTCGCTCAGGATCGTTTGTCGTCTTCCGGCCTGTCTCGTCCCATGTGCGCGACCTGTTCACCGGTCTGCACAATCGCAACATATACCTGGCTAACCAGATTATGAAGCGCATGCAGAGACCGATGAACTCGCGCAGCGTCGCGCTCTACTCTCGCAAACGGTATCATGGGGATCGCCTGGACCCCCAGACCGCTTGGAACTGCGACCTGGTTAGGCGCCGCGGCCACTGGCGGATGCGAACTCTCGCTAGAGGCCGGGCGGCTAGTTCCCGGCAACTCTACAGGAGTTGGTAGTCCAGGCCGCTGTTCTCCGCCGGTCTCCGCCGGCAGGTCTTGGTTCTCGCCGCCTTCAGCATGTGGGATCTCTTCTCTATCTCCTTCCAGCCGCGCGGCCATCAGCAAGTACTTCTCCGCCCTTTCCTGCTCCAAGGCGACCTGCATCTCAGCAATCTTCGCCTCAGCGGTTTCCATCGCGGTCTGGAGCCTGGCGGTCTCTTCCTTCCTCGCGGTTTGGAACCTGGCGGTCTCTTCCTTCATCGCGGTCTGGAGCCTGGCAGTCTCTTGTTCCATCGCAGTCTTCATCCTCGCGGTCTCCTACTCAAGCGCTGTTTGCAACCTTGTGGTCTCTTGCTCCAGGGTGGTTTGCAACTCTTGGATCCTTTTTTCCGCGGCCTCCTGGGCAACCCGCTGCTGTTCGTCTTTAATCCGCAGGGTTTCGGTGGCCGCGTCCAAAGCCGCCTGCAGCGTGCCGACGTCCTTCTGGAAGTCGGCCATCTCCTTCTCGCGAACACTTGGAGGCGGAGGCGGTGGCAGCATAGACAAAAATGACGTCAAGTCTCCCGGTTTCATCGCGGTCTCCGGTACACCTGCAGAAGAAAAACCGCAGTCAGGTTCAGCCGGATTATTGTGACCTTCTTGTAAGGAAATCGGTAGGATAAGACCGCCGGTTTGATGTTTATCTCCTCCAGAGGCCGCGGTATGGATTTTAATCACTGGCCGCCTGAGCCGCTCAGGATCTATCCTCTTCAGCTTTTCTTTCCATAGCCGCTCGGTTTCCTTTCGGCTTTTCAGTTGAGTCGTGGTCAGGAAAAAGCTGGCCGGCGGATTTAGTATTATATTCGCCCCCTTCTTCCTTGACCGCGACTTGTAGAATTTAATAATTCGCCTAACGTCCCGGTGTTTACCTTGCAGCAATGGAAGTGCGGTCACCACCGGCTTATCGGCGATCAGTTTCTTCATCTCCTCCATCTTCTCGCGAAGCTTCAGTTTCTCGGCTCCTTCAGAAGCCGCGGAAACCGGATCGCCAGGCTTCTCCCCAATAACCTGGATGTCCGGGCGGTCAACCTCCTCAGAAGCCGCTGGTGTCGACAATAGCGCGTCTTGCCGCTGGAGAGCCTCCGTGCCCTTCAGGAGCTCGCTCAGCGAATAGCTAACCGCAGGTGTACCCTCCAGTTCGCTCGACTTGTAATCCGGTGTGGGCGGGTTCTCGGGTACCTCCTTCTCGTGCGGCCTGTGTTGCAGACTGTCCGCGCCGGTCTTTTCGGAAATATTCCGGTTTCTGGCGTGCAACTTCCTCATCTTCTTCTTCATCCTTTCTTCAAGGGTTTTGCTCCTTTCTTTCCGCCGTTTCAGGGAGCCGAACACCTTTTCAGTCCGCTTGCGCTGTTCAACCTCAGTCCGCTCGGGTTCCTGCGCCTTCTCCGGCTCGTTGTCATCCACAACGATTAAGTCGACCTTGCCCGGCAATTCGGACGGTTTCCCAGATTCAACACTCTTCTCCTCCGTCCCACCGATTTTTAGGAGTGGTTCTCCTGATGGAGAGAAAGTCAGGTCGAAGGATTTCGCAATTCCGGTTTGCAGTGGAGCAGCCTTCGAAACCGCTTTGGGATCGGCTGCGGCCTGCGATGGTCCGCTGACGATCTCTGTCGGCCTCTTTTCAGCTCCAGAAGCCGCTGATGTCTCCGATTTCCCAATCTTCTTGGCAGTCGGACGGGCAGAATCATTCGAGTTCTCGCTCCGGCTCTGCTTCGTTTCCGGCGGTTTCTTGTTGCGGGCTAACATTGATGACATCACATCCATCGCTAGAGAAATCGCGTCGGCTTGCAAAATTCTGACCGCAAGTGGCGAGTAATGACCCGTGGCTTGGCAGGAATCCTGAAGAATGTCAAGGGTCAGGGGATTTTATAGACGACGATGAGGCAGTCGCGGTCTCCGGCTTAGTTCTACATTTTCGAAGTTTTTTGGAAACTTAAAAATGTGCGGGGATTATGATAAGCCCGGAATCCGCGACCTGCCCGCGCAGTTTTCCAGACCGGGCGGTCTGCTTATTCAAGCCGCCAAGCCTCCCAAGCCGGGCGGTCTCCATGTCAGGCCGCTGCCAGCGCCGACCCTGCTCAGCGACAAGTTCCAAGGACCCAGCCGTCAGCTCGCCAGGAGGAATCCGCCAGGCCGCGCGGCTTCCCTCCTTTCTTGTTTCTTTCTCTTTTGCTTCCCCACACCTCTGCCCGGTTCTCCTGTACCCCGGGCAGCCGGTAATTTTAGCCCTGCCCGTTTGGGCAGGCCCCCGAGCCTATAAATAGGGGGTGGGTGCACTCCCCAAGACACGCTGACTGGGATCCAGGAGCTCGCCTGTTAAGAGCTGCGGTCTCAAGTCTAGTGTATTGCGGCTTGTAGTCCGGCCGGCTTCTTCTTTTACTTCTTGTAACTGTTTCTCATTTTTAAGTAAAGGAAAGCCCGCCGCAGGAGTGGCATTTAAGCCGCGGCGGGTGAACTCTGCTGTTGCCGCTGTCAGCAGCCCCTCCTCTTTTCTGCCCTTTAGCCGCGACCGCTAGTAACCGATTAGTCGACAGTCTCCTCCTTTCCTTCCCTATTCCCCGGTGTTCGAACCGTTAGCTGGTGGTGCCCGACTCCCTGTCCGTTTTCGTGCATCAACACTCGGCTTTGCCGGCAACGGGAGAGAGGGGGGGGGGGGGGAATGGTGGCCGTGCCCTAGCCTCCCGAAGGAATCCCGATGCCTCCATTGTTTTCCTTTTTTCCCTTTTTATTATCCCTGCTGTACCCCGCCTCCTGGAACCCGTGCCCTTGCACCTTCCCCCTCCTATCCTTTATATAATATCTTATATATCTTAAATCATATCAAATATAATATATAAATATAAATATATATATATATATATATATATATATATATATATATATATATATATATATATATATATATATATATATATATCTAAACCTATGCGCACGAAGCCTCCGTACGCACGCACGAGGACCCGCACGCCTCCGAACGGGGTCGCACCAACTCGTCGCCCATAACACGCCCCTAGGCTGATATTTGGGGAGGGTCACACTCGCCCGGCTACGGGGTTGTACAATGATCCCAACAAATCTATTTTTGTGGCTAAGTGTTGGGATTAAATGCGAACTATTGATCATATATTGATCTTAAACAGGTACACGCCTCTTCCCCTTCTAAAACAGAAATAGTTATAAATAGAAGGATGTGTGCATAAGACAAGATACACTGTTTCTTTCCCTTGACTACCCGATTTTGGCGTTTAGTGAAGCTTTTTCACTCAACGCACTCAATGCCTAGGCAAGGCTGAAGAATTGGCTAACTCTTGAGGCATTGAGTGAAGCCAGTTAATTCAACGCACTTAAGGCCTAAGCAAGGCTGAAGAATTGACTAATCCATAGGCATTGAGTGAAGCTAGTTCATTCAACGTACTCAACACCTGTGTTGGAATAGAGAAATTGGCTAAGTCCACAGATGCTGCCTCAGCAAAAGTCAACAAAAGTCAACAGAATTCAAATTCATTGCAAGAAAGCAGGAATCTACCACTGATGGCGCCGACAGCCTTCCAGAAGATTTGATCTATAAAAGGAAGGTTGTAAATCAATAATTAAAGTTGGGCCCATGGGTCAAGAGAGCCGTTGGACGACGGATGATAAAAGGAATGAGATTGGATGAGAAAAAAAGCAACTTTTAGGGTTTTGTCTTTTTGCAAAGCAGCAAAACTTCATCTTCCTCCTCGCCAATGTTGCATAGCTCGAAGCAGAAGTTCAAATCGACTAATCTAAAGTTCTGAAAGTTAGCTGGTTCCATTTTCACAAACACAAGCAAGGTCATAGATATTTCTCTGAGAGGAAAGCAGCCAAGGCCAACCCCTACAGCAGTTACTTCATAGCCCAAGAAGAGCTGATCTTGAAGATTATTTTCTAGAGTTGTGAAGAAGAAATCTGGCCTGATATTTCTCGGAACAGAAGGAGGGAGACAAAAAGATCATCTCTCTACTCTCTAAATCAACATCAATAAATTTATCTCTATTTATAGGATCTTTTTTGATCTGAGTTGTAAGCCTATTTATAAAGGCCGAGTGTAGGATCTTGCATAGAGCTGATTGGTAGGATTTTGTTAAGAATCTGAGTGTAGGTCTTTGGCCTGAGTGGCAGGATTCTTGTGCGAATCTGAGTTGTATGATCCTTTGGATCTGAGGTAGTGCTATCCTCCTATCCTGAGAGGTAGGGCTTTTTTGGCCTGAGGTAGGTGATTGTTTGATAACTAAGTTATAGGGATTTGCGCCCGAGCTGTAGGTCTTGGAGGAGACTGAGTGGTCATGAGGGATCATGTTGTAAGCTCTTAAGAGCCGAGATATTGGAGAAGTGCCTTGTCTAACACACTGTTAGAAATGCGGGAGGGACAGTGGAGCTACCCATAATATAGGGAACCACTATAAATTGCGGTGTCATCTGGGTGATTGTCTTGAAGGCAATAGGAAGTAAATCACCACCCACAGCCTAAACGTATAAAAGTTAAAAGATATACAAAAGACCTAGAAACGTATTAGCCCCCTCTAGGCAATTTAGATACCCTTGAAAACAAAGACTTTCAAGTAGTACTGTGGGAGGTTGCTCAAGAAAAGCTTAACAGTCTGAGTAGATCTCCAAGGGTAGTAATCAGAGTATACTTATGGGTTTAGGAGAGAACCATAAGGAGCTGGGTTCTATGAAACTTCTAATCTGCGGGAAGGAAGGTTTTGGAATCTGGAAGGAGAGGGTCAGACTCTTCATGGAGGCTTCTGACCCAAGGATCTTTGTCATTATCCAAGAGGGGCCTTTCATCCCTATAAAAGTCTCAGCTCTGGATCCAACTGTCCAGACACCAAAGACATATTCAGAAATGACTAAGGATGAGGTCATTCTTGCCACCCTGGACAAGATAGCACAAAACATTATTATTAGTGCCATAAATGTCTCCATTTTTCAGAATCTGGTTCACTGCAGAACCTCCATGGAGATGTGGGACACCTTGGTGGTCTCTATGGAGGGAACAGAGGAAGTCAGAGATGACAGGAAGTCCATGTTCAACTAAGAGTATAAGGCTTTCAGGCAGAACAAGACTGACAACATAGCAGAGTGCTATGAGAGATTTTTCAGGATAGTGAATGAGCTGAGGATCTATGGCAGGATCTTCAGCAATTATGAGCTGAATGACAAGTTTCTCAGGTCTCTAACTAGAGACTGGGATACTAAGATCTGTGATATCAAGGAGGTGACAAAGATAGCTGAAAATCCACAGCAAAATCTAATCGGGAAGGTGTTTTCTATGAAATGAAGGTGATTGCGAGGAAGGAGGAGAAAAACAGCAAGTGCCAGACCATAGAAAAGACTGTGGATTTCAAAGCTGAAGCCAAAAGAAGAAGTAGGGGAAAGACTCCTTCTCCACCAAGGAGGGTTGCTGAGTCTCACTTAGAAAGTTCAGAGACAAGCACATCTGACTGCCACATGTCTAGTGAGGAGTTTGTTGCCTTCCCTACGTAGTTTACAAATCTGATGAAGAGAAACCAGTGGAGGAGCATGCCCTCCTCCTCCTCTCATCACAAGGAGGATTACTACAGGGGAAAGAAGAAATCCTCCAAGGAGGACATGTATGGTTCTAAACCTAGTATACAGATTTCTACTAATGTGGTTTGCTATTGTTGTAAGAAACTTGGGCATGTAATTGCTGACTGCCCAGTCAAAAGAAAGGAGGATGGTGAGAAGAAACACCACAATTAAAAGAGCAAGAATGAGAAGTCCTTCATAGCAAAGAAGGAGAAGAGCTAGACTGACTCTTATTCATCAGAATCTGAAGAAGAAGAATCATACATTGGGCTGATGGCAATGTCTGAGGAAGAATCCTGACAATATCAACGTGGTCCAAAAAAGGTATAATCTCTATCTAGTTCTCCTTCTAGGTCATATTATAACAAAATTTCCAATTCTAGTGCTTCTTCATCAAGTGATGAAGATTGCTCAGAATCTGAGGAAGATATCAACCAATTGATTGATAAGTATGATGAACTTCTGTAGGGATTAAAAAGAATTAAGCTGATGGCTAAAAAGCAGGCTTAGGAGATTGCATCTCTATAGCGTGCTGCTTGCCAGCATTCTGGGTTGGCAATCTTGCCGGAACAAAAAATCAGGGAAGTTAGGCGGCTGAAATGCATTACTATCATGCAGATAAACAACATAAAATACAAGAATGCCCTTATTAGCGATCTAGAAGAAAAATTACCAAGAGAGAAAAGAATTATTGAAAGTTATTTTAAGACAAAGTTTATGTTGCCCATTATTGACTCCTTATGCTCTCAGAGAAATAAGAAGGGATTAGCATTCAAGGGAAACACAAGAGCTGCCCCTTTCAAAGGAAAGGGAGAGCTCCAGTTCAGCCACCCATTGCCTTTGAAAGGGTAATACTCCCTTCTAACAGGTATGACCAGGACTCATTGTATGGTCACTGGAAGAATGAGAATTCTTCCTGGAAGAATACAAGTGTACCTTCCAATGAAAGGAGAAGAGGAATATGGATGAGTGCCTTCAAGGCAGCATATGAAGAAATTGAAATTGCCCACCATAGACCTTTTCTCTTTGGTGCTCCAGCCCCCACTCTCAAGAATGTGGCTGCAACTAAATTTCAGGGCCATCCAACAAAGACTCTGACCAAGGGTCCGTCTATTAGCAAGCCTGATTTGGATATTTCTGATGCTATCAAGAGCATGTCTTTTGCAAAGAAGTCTGTTTCTAATGACATTCAGAGCAGGCCAAATAAGTCTACTGGAAGTCTTACCTTCAGCCAGATCCTAGATGAAAGGAACCCGAGATAGGCTGCTGCTGTTCCTTCTGGACAGAGAGCTGCTGTCAGCTTAGCTTGCAGACCAACTCATAATAGAAGGCACAACATTCATGAGTGCTGGTGCTGTGAGAAAGTGGGGCATTTTACCCTAGAGTGCTGGAACAATTCTACTGTGCCAAAAATAAAAGTTAGCCTACCTGTTAGAAATGTTGCTAGTAGGCAAGTTAAATTTCAGACTAATCAGAACCTAGGACCCAATACCTATTGGGGTCCTAAGGTAAGATAAATTCTATTTTGCAAGATAGTTCAAGTGCCGATCCTCTATATGGTACTTGGACAAAGGATGTTCCAGACTTAGGACTTTAAAGAGGAATCCATTGAAGGTCAAGATGTCTGGATGCTGGAACAAAGTGTTGCTGCCATTTCAGCAAAACAGTGAAAAGAAAAGAGAATAAAAAATCAGGCTATGGAATGCACAGAAAATAGCTCATCTGAGAGCATTGATGAAGAGACATTTGATCCTCAGTGTCTTGTACCTCTGTGAAAACCAGAAAAGAAATGGATGCTCAGGTTTCAGTATCATCTGAACCTGCAACAAAGAATTTCCAATTCAGTGGGCATAGTGGATATGATCAATGCAAATATTGTGGGGGAGCTAGTATAGTCTGGTAAGATAGAAAGCTTAAGTCTTTCCTAGAGAATTGGTGTCAGAGAAACTCCTGCACCAAATAGATTAGAAAAATATCTCTAATGTTCAGAATGTCCCTATGGACAATGCTGAGGTTGAGGGGGAGACTACCTAGATAGTTGCACATACTGAGAAAGCAAGTATAATCAACTCAAGAACAGTTGGACTGCTGAGTACAGTTAACAAATATCTTTGGGGGTTAACACAGTAATCAAAGACCTTTTCAAGTAATACAGTTGTTGTAAATCAGAGAACATTCTAGCTGAAGTGACTGTTTATAGTTACTATGTATCTAGCTTCAGGTCCATGAATACAACATCAAGTTTGATAAGACCTTCAGTGATATCAAGACTGTAATAGACTAAAGTGTCTATTATAGTTGATGACAAAACATGCTCCTATTTAGGGGGAGCAAGTCAAGATGCTCCTGTTGAGGGGGGGGGGGGGCAATTCTAGAAGGTGTTATAGTGGATCAAAGATCATCACTACTGCTGCAGCTGAAAGGACAATGCTACTATAGTAGAAGAGGAATAGCCTACACCTCCCTCATTATAGCTGCTTCTATAGAAGTCATAAAAGGGGGAGGAGTGACATTAGCTCAAGTGGATCAATGATAGCAGCTATATCAAGTTGATCAATGGACCACACAAGTGTTATGTTACTGCAGTGATGTGTTGTATCAATGGTATCAAGACAAGAGGTATGTTCTCCAATCAACTAGTTTCATCACTAGTTTAGTGGAATTAGGCTTGGATCAAGAGATAAATTCTACTATGATCTTATCTCATCCCTAAATAGATATATGCCTATAGAAGAGGCCATAAAGAAGGAGACATGTGGCAATATTTGGAAAGGGGGAGATGTAGAATAAATACTTAACATGACCTTGTCATGTTGAGTCGGTGCATATTACATGGAAAGATTAAAGTAGTATGAGAAATGCAATGACTACATGTTGATCCAAGTTGAGTCAGTGCATATTATGAGAAAAGTGCTTCTAGTGGTGCTCCATTTAAGTATTAAGTGGTATAAGGAGAGTGCATATTACTTGAGCAATTGTTAAAGTGGTATGAGAAAGCATTGACTTGATATGTTGAGTAAATACAGTTAAATGGAGTACATTAAATCGATATGCTGGTAATTCAAGTAGCATAAGCTAGCAGATATAGCAGATATAGCTTACAACTGCATTAAATTAATATGTTTTTTTATGTTAATGCTTCTTAGTATTGTTGTGTGTTCTATCTTATTCAAATAAGGTGAGATTGTTGGGAATATTGCCGTCAATGTTCCCAAGATTTGAAGCGGCATCACAATCAGTACTAAGAGCATAGTTGTATTTGATGTTGTTCAAGCTCATCATGTGCAAGATGTTCCATAGAACAAGTTTAGACAGGTTGTCAAAGTGGTTGTGACAGGTGGTCATATGTTAGAGAGGTGGTAAGATGAAAAATCGCCAAAGTCCACGGGCATTGAGTGAAGCCATTTCACTCAATGCCAGATTCAAAAAAGCGTTGAGTAATGTCTGGACAGTCAAATCCCAACAGGTTTCAAGGTAAAAAAGCGGCAAAGTCCACATGAATTGAGTGAAGGCAGTTCACTCAATGCCATATAACAATAAGCGTCGTGTATAGCTGAGTCTGTCAAAGCTTCAGCAATGGCAAGTAAAAAATCGACCAAGTCTAGAAGCGTCGAGTGAACACATCTCTTGATGCCTGAAGAAGGAAGCATTGAATCAAACACCAGCCAAATCCACAGAGAATTTGCCAAAGAAATATGGCTAAGTCCAGAAGTATTGAGTGAATCCAGTTCAATCAATGTCATGCTGACTTTATCAAAGCCAAAGAAGAAGAAGACAAAAAATTAACTAAGTTCAGAAGCGTTGAGTGAGGTCAGCTCACTCAAAGCTAGAGAAGAAAGCATCAAGTGATGTTAAATCTTGAGAAGAGATAGACAGAAAAATCTATCTAAGTCCAGAAGCATCCAGTGATGAAGGTTCACTTGATGCTTAAGCAATTCAGACTAAAAAGTCTACAATGGCGTTGAGTGAGGAAGGTTCATTCAACGCACTCAATGACTTGCATTAGAGCAGAAAGTGGTTAAGTCCAGAGGCATTGAGTGATGAAGGCTCACTCAATGCTCTCAAAACCTAAGATACAGAAAGGTTCAGAAAGATGACCAAGGGTTTTTGCATTGAGTGAATCTTGTTCACTCAATGCACTCAATGCCTAAGCACGACTGAAGAATTGGCTAAGTCTAGAGGCCTTGAGTGAAGCCAGTTCACTTAACACACTCAATGCCTAAGCAAGGCTGAAGAATTGACTAAGTCCAGAGGCATTGAGTGAAGCTACTTCACTCAATGCACTCAACTCTTGAGTTGGATCAGATAAATTGGTTAAGTCCACAGATGCTGACGTCAACAAAAGTCAACAAAATTCTAATTCATTGCAGGAAAGCTGAAATCCACCACTAATGGCGCCGACATCCTGCTGTAAGATTTATTCTGTAAAAGGAAGGTTGTAAATCAACAATTAAAGCTGGGCACACGGGTCAAGAGAGTAGTCGGACAGCAGATGATAAAAGGAATGAGATCGACGGAGATAAAAAACAACATTTAGGGTTTTGTCTTTTTGCAAAGCTGGGAAATTCATCTTCCTTCTGGCCATTATTGCAGCGCTCGAAGAAGAAGTTCAAATCGACTGATATAAAAGTTCTGAAAGTTAGCAGGTGCCATTTTCACTTACACCAGCAAGGTCAGAGATATTTATCCGAGAGGAAAACCGCCAAGGACAAGCCCTGCTGCAGTTACTTCACAGCCCAAGCAGAGTTGATCATGAATATTATTTTCTAGGGATGTGAAGAAGAAATCTTGTTTGATTTTTTTCAGAACAGAAGGAGGGAGACACAAATATCAACTATTTGTTGTCTAAATCAACATCAATAAATTTATCTCTATTTGTAGGACCTTTCTAGATTTGAGTTGTAAGCCCATTTATAAAGGCCGAGTGTAGGATCTTATATAGATCTGAGTGGTAGGACTCTGTTAAGAATTTGAGTGTAGGCTTTTGGCTTGAGTGGCAGGATTCTAGTGTGAATCTGAGTTGTAGGATCTTTTGGATCTGAGGTAGGTCTATCCTCCTAGCCTGAGAGGTAGGGCCTTTTAGCATGAGGCAAGTGATTGTTTGATCACTGAATTGTAGGGCTTTGTTCCTGAGCTGTAGATCTTGGAGGAGACAGAGTGGTCCTATGGGATTGTGTTGTATGCTCTTAGGAGCCGAGATATTAGATAAGTGCCTTATCTAACAGACTGTTAGAAAGGTAGGAGGGATAGTGGACGTACCAAGATTCTAGAGAACCAATATAAATTTTTGTGTCGTCTGGGTGACTATCTTGAAAGTAATAGGAAGTAATCACCACTCACAGCCTAAACTTATAAAAGTTAAAAGATATACAAAAGACCTAGAAACCTATTCACTGCCCTCTAGGTGGTTTAACTACCCTTGAAAACAAATACTTTCACTTAGGTTGTCATGTGCTCTCTTTTGAGCCATAAATGAGTCATCTTTAGCTCCATGAGATTTTGGGTCACCTCCATATCCTAACTTATATGAGCGACCATATGTCCTACCCTAATACACCTTATGGGTCTGGTCAGAATGGGGATGTTACAAATCCCAATAAACAAAAAAAGAATTTCATCCTCGAAATTTAAGTTTAGGCCCATATGGTTCTAAGCAGAATGAAATGAAGTAACACTTGTTGGGATAAGTTGTACCTGAAGTGAAGAGTTCCGGGTGGCATTGCTACATGAGGTTCAATGGATCCAAGGTGTGCTCCTCCTGCCCATGATTGGACCACAATACTTTGACTAAAGAAACCTTCTTTCATCAAAGGACTCTAATATATGTATCTATGAACCGGACTGGCTCCTTACGGACTGGTCTGACAGACGCTATCAGGCCCGATGTAGAAGTAACATGTTGTTCTAGGAGTAATAAAACCCTCTGGAGTGAGGATACGTGGGAGACATCGTGTAGGTTCACCAACTGTTATGGCAGCTCTAACATATAATCTAAGGGGCTGATTTGCTCTAGGATCGTATATGGCCCCATAAATCGAGGGATGAGCTTCTTCTATCCTCATACCCGCGAGGCACCATGCAAAAGACTTATCTTCAAGAAAACCTTGTCTCCGACCTTAAAATCTACCTTCTGATGCCTAGCATCGAAATACTTGGCATGTCAACTCTTAGCCTCCAAGATCCGATCACGGTTCATCCACAAAAGTGTATCTGTATCCTCAATATAATCTGATCCAAGTACCTTTGAATTTTCGTCCTGAGCCCTAGACTACGATGTCCGACACTTCCTTCAGTACAAAGCCTCATAAGGCTCCATGCCTATACTAGCCTAGCGACTGTTATTGTAGGACAACTCTACGAAATATTCCCTCCCATATGTATTTTTGTTAGACTACATGATACCTATAATAAAATTATGTGGGTTTATTATCAAATCTTCCGACATATTATTATCCAAACTCATCCTTATCACCCTTGGACATTGAATCTCATATGACCAATAGTCACCACATATGTGAGAATTAACACTCTTATCTGTAATATCATGCACACAAAATTTTTGATTACTCTTCCAAGATAACAACATGCTTATAGGTTATACCATACCGATTCTTCCAAAATTATGATGAAATTACCAATTCACCATTTCACCAACTTCATGGCTTATTATATCCTAACCAAAACAAAGAGCATAATTAATTTGTATGTAATTCACAGAGAACATTTCAAGTTTTTTTTTGCATTATAACATTTGATTCAAAGAATATTAACATGTTCATAACATATTTAGGTAATATTATCTCCAAAACCTCAAGATTTGTCACGAGTCGATTTCATCATAAGGGAGATCTTATTAAAGCCCATTAATTATCATTTAATTCTACCGTATATACATTTGAAATTCAAAATCTATTCCTCATAGTCATGAATTTTCCTAACGATGACTATAACGTCATCAAACATATGTGTTCCAATTTTTGATGTTATTCGAAACATAATCGAAGGATCATACATAAAGTATACATCTTCAATATATCATCTGCCAAATTTTCAAATTTTTTGGAGTTATTATACTTCCAATATCATGCCATAACAAATTAATCTTGTTGCGGGCAGCCCATTCTTTTCTCGGTCCAAAGAAATCGGATGGCCTAAGCTCAGAATCAGACCGGGTGCACAAACAGTCAAAATGTACCGCATAAAATGACAAGGGATATTTTTTACAAGGAAATCCCGGAAAGGGTGAATGCCACACAGTTGGAACCGTGTCAAGCCAAAATACACAAGCTTCTTGGAGTTTTACAAAGTTTGATTTGTTGTCGGAGGGCGATATGCTGCTACTCTGTTACAAGTGCATAAAATGAGGAAAAATAGCTAAGTCCTCGGACCCTCGATGGAAGCACTCCAGCCTTAGAAAGTTGTTGAGCTCATGGAACATGGGTGATAGCGTTCTGGCTTGAAAATTCTCTAAGTCCATAGAGCTTCTAGTGGGACCACCCTCATTGATGTGAAGCCTTGATGGGAGCCCTCCCGCTGAGGCGGTTGACGTGACTTTGGGCATACTAGAGCCTGAGCAGAAGGAAGAGAGCGGAGAGAAATCTTCAGCGAAGAATTGGCCTAAGTCCATGATATCTCCAAAAAACCTCAACACTCTCTCTTCCCTTTGGAGTTGCTTCCCTTCAAATGAAGACATGGGGGTCTATTTATAGTTTTCTGTAGGGTTATGGTGGAAATTGTGTCAAGTAGTGATTTATGTTGGCGAATGACATTGCTATATTTCGATCACTTGGATCACCACTTTTGCAAAATTGACAAGAGTGCCCCCGGGTAGTTTGGGTGGGCCGAGCAAGATTCCTAGAGGCGTCAATGGGTGACGGCGCCGGACAGCGGAGGAGACGGCTAGGGGTAATGAGGGTTACCGACAGCGGCGACTGCCATCAGCTTCTACATGCTCAACTGCACTACTTATATGGCGCACACTGGGGACGCGACCGCACATCATGACTGTAAGGAATGCGATAATGCGGGGGTGCGGCCCTGTGGTCGCGTACGGATGCGCAAGGTGCAGCTGTACAGGGGTGCGACCCTACGACCTTGTATGCTAGTTGAATACAGCCGCACAGAGTGCTCTCGTGCAGGCCGGCTGCGTGTGGTGCGACAGCATAGGGTGAGACCGCACGTGCCCGTGCGTGCCCGTGCGAAGGCCGAGCGCGCTTGCGTAGCCCTCTTGTGCGCATGCATGGGCTAGAATTCTTCACTGGGGGTTCCTAGGTCTTACGGCTTCGATGCATGTGATTGGTCAGGTCGAGCCCATACATACTTGGTCCGCATCTTGCCAGTTTGAATTATAAATTTCATGAGGAATCTACCTTGGCTTTGTGAACTTGTACGCATCACCTTTTCTTGCAGTGTGAAATACCCCTTCGTTGGGTCTTGGTGTGAGCGCCCACTCCTTGGTTCCACTTGCGTTGACTTCGAAGGATGAAGTATCTGTAGGAGGTGCTTGGGAAGGTGATTCCAGTGGTTGACTGTTTGTACGCGGTGCTCATGGAACACCGCACAAATGTCCCTTCGCTTTACACCTCGTGAGCTATGCTGGTGAGGAGGCGTCCCGTCTTACATTCCCTTTTTGTACACGATTGTGTGAGTTTGTGTGCATGCCGAGTGTAGGGAGTCTTATGTGCCTTGGAGTATCAGGGTTCTTACATTCCCCGATTGTGCGAGTTTATGTGCATGTCGAGTGCACGATTGATGTGATTATGCGAGTTTGTGTTTGCTTCAACTTTAGTTTATCTTATGGCGCCTTTACACCATCAGATGATGATGTAGCCCGAGGGATAAATTTTGTTTGAACAGAGACCCTCTTTTTTGGATCTCTCATGTTCTAGTTGTTCTTTGGTGTGCTTACACCTTTGGTATAGCAACATTTAGTTCAAACGCCAATATTTTTAACAGGTTACTAGCGGGAGATATCCATCCACCAGCATTTTAGGAGGACTGAGGTTCGTCCAAGTGTAGGTGGTAAAGAACCTTGGTTTGTTCACATCTTAGGAGGACTAGGGTTTGTCTGATTGGTGGTAAATGTTTGTTTACTCGTGTTTTTTTGGAGAGCCATAAGCTGCCTTGTGTTTGGGGGAGACGAGCCCTTGTTTGCTTATGTCTTGATTGGTGATGGTAGAGAATCTTTGTTCAAGCCCTTGGAGAACCAGGGTTTGCTCGAGTGGAGGTGATGAAGGACCTTTGTTCGCTTGCACCTTAGGTAAACTGAGGTTCTTCCAAGTAGAAGTGGCAAAGAACCTCTTTTTGTCCGCGCCTTAGGAGAACTCGGGTCCGTCTAGGTAGAGGTGGAGAAGAACCTTTATTCATTTACACATCAGGAGAATTAGGATTCGTACTAGTAGAGGTGGCAAATAACCTTTATTTGTTCACGCCTCAGGAGGATCTGGGTCAGCCTGGGTGGTGGCAGCAAATAACCTTTGTTCATTCATGCCTCTAGAGGGCTGATGTCCGTCCGGGTGGATGTAGCGAAGAAACTTTGTTTGTTCTCATCTCAGGATACCGGAGTTCGTCCAAGTGAAGGTGCAGATGAACCTTTATCCATCTTACCTGGGAGGTGCAGATAGACCTTTGTCCATCTCACCTAAGGTGCAAAAGTGCTTTCGCCGATCTCACCTGAGGTGTAAAAAGGCTTTCGCCAGTCTCGCCTGGGAGGTGTTGAAAGGCTTTCACCAATCACATTTGGTAAATGCAGAAAGACTTTCTCCAATCTTGTCTGTGAGGTGCAGAAAGGCTTTCATCAATCTCGCCTAAGGTTCATTGCTGGATTAGAGCAAGGTTGATTGTATTGA
The DNA here is from genome assembly GCA_039583875.1 of Platanthera guangdongensis. NCBI lineage: Eukaryota > Viridiplantae > Streptophyta > Magnoliopsida > Asparagales > Orchidaceae > Platanthera > Platanthera guangdongensis. The sequence goes on from CM077156.1 coordinate 90,166,505, forward strand.
TGTTGAAAAAGATACAATGGCGAGGTGCCTTGGCCACATGCCTTATTATGGTTCATCAGTTGAAGAGACACAAGTTTTTCGTGTTCCAAGTCCGAGGGAGTGTTTTCTCATCCGGATCCCTTATCTTATAAGTCCCAAGCTTTATCACCATCGTGAGGATGAAGGGCCCCTCCCAGGTTTTGGGAGAGCTTGTCCATCTGAGGTCTCTTTCTTGCTACTTCGAGGTTTGAGAGGATAAGGTCCCCGATATTGATCGGTCTTAGCTTTACCCTCCTATCATAGAAGCAGTCCATGCCACCCTGGTACGTGACGATCCTTTGTGCTTCTTCGTCCCTAACTTCTTGGACTACGTTCAGGTTCCCTCTTAGGAGGGCTTTGTTCTCTACCGGGTTAAAAGCTTGTACGTGGGGGCTTGGGGCTTCGACATCCACGGCTATGACCGCTTCTCCCTGGCAGAGTTTGGATAGTGTTTCCCTGGTGGGTGTTCTTGTCGTCGTCCTGTAAGCACGCAAGACATTGGGGAGGGCTTACAACCACTTCCCTTAGCCTCTTGGAGGAAGTTCCTCGGGCATATTAGGATGGTGCGGTTGGTGACTTCAAATTGCCCATTAGTTTGGGGGTGCACCACGACTATAAGGCTAAGTTCTAACTCCAGGTTCTCACACATTTTGGTGAAGTCCTTTCCGCTGAACTGCATCCCCAATATCAGTGATGATAGTTTCAGGGATGTTGAAGTGACATATGATGTTCTTCCTGACGAATCGTATGACGTTCTCCTCGGTAATCTTGGCCAGCGGCTTTGCTTCAACCCATTTAATGAAGCAGGTGATGGCCAGTATGATGAACTTCCTTTTCCCGGATGCTGGCAGAAATGGGTGAAGTAGATCGATTCCCTACTGGGTAAAAGGTCATTCACTCCAAAGCATGGTGAACCCGATGGGGGGCAGATGTGGTATGCTGGAGTGGAGCTGACAGCTCTCGCTTCTCTGAGTAAAGTCCAGGGCATCTTTTTTCACTACAGGCTAGTAGAACCCTTGTTGCGGAATTTTTAGAACCAAAGTCTTTCCTCCTTGATGCTTGCCACATATGCCTTCATATATATTCCGCAAAGCGTAGTCGACTTCGGCTGGGGTTAAGCACTTCATGTACAACCTAGAGAATGAATGTTTGTAGAGCCAGTTATTGATGGGGAGAATGAGGCGGCGTGGATTCAGAGGTGCCTGGACTCTATATGGTTTGCTGGTAGTTGGATGTTTTTGAGGTAGGAGATGATGTGGTCCATCCAACAGGGCTTCCCTTCTGCAATAGCGGCGACCTCCCAGGGGACCAAGATATTTGGGGCGCGCAAGTACATGGTTCGGTAGTGCCAAGTTTGGTACCTTATAGTGGAGTTGGCGAGTTTGGATAATTCGTCTGCCCTCGTGTTCTGTTCTTAGGGATGTGTAGGATCTAGTGAGACTTGATTTTGCCGAGGAGGGATTTGGCCAGCTTGAGGTATTGTGCGAGTTATACATTCTTTGCCTCATAGTCCCATCTGATCGCGAGACAACAAACTGAGATTTGTTGTTGATGGTCAGGCTTTCTACCCCACAATCAATGGCTAGGCAGAGGCCAATGATCAAGGGTTCGTATTCCACGATGTTGTTGGTCGCGGGGAATTTTATCCAAAGCCCGTACTCGAGAGTGGCACACTCGGGACTGGTCAGCAGCAGGCTTGCACCCACCCTATGGCTTTAGAGGCTCCATCGATATGCAAGGTCCATTATGTTGGAGCTAGGTCTTCTAAACTAGGCACCTCTCCTTGAGGGAGAGTGCACTCCACTATGTAGTTTGCAAGCACTTGGAACTTGATTACGGGTTTAGGTTGGAACTAGATGTTGAATTCCCTTAGATCTATCGCCCACTTGACTCTCCCCCTTGATACGTCGGCTTTTGCAAGATTGCATGAAGTGGTATCTATATGAGAACTTTTATGCCGTGGGCATGAAAATAGGGCCGAAGCTTTCTAGCAGAGAATACCAGGGCTATGACCATCTTGTCCACCACGGGATACCAGCTCTTGGTGTCTGACAAGAACATGCTTATATAGTAGATTGGACACTTGATTCCTCCTTCATCATTTTGCAGGAGAGAGCTGAGTGCGTGCAGTGAGACTAACTAGTACAAAGAGGGCTTCCCCTTAGGTGAGTTATGAGAGTAGTGGGGGAGTGTCCAAGTATTGCTTGAGGTGTTTGAAGGTAGTCTGGCACTCACCTATCCATTGGAAACCGGCAAGATGCGCCCGCTTTAAAGTAAGGGAGGTACTTGTCCCCTGTTCGGGCCAAAAAACAGGAGAGGGCAGATCTTCTACCATTGAGGCATTGGAATTCTTTGATGTTGTGCGCACGGGGGGGGGGGGGGGGGGGATGTCTTCCGATGCTTTGATCTTTTCGAGATTGGCCTATATTCCTCGGTGTGTTACAATGAAGTCTAGGAACTTTCCTGCAGTAACTCAGAACGTGCATTTGTTAGGATTCAGGTGCAGTTGGAAGCAGCGGAGGAGCTGGAAGCACTTGTCTAGGTCTTCTAGTTGATGACCCTATCAGATGCTCTTTACTAGTATGTAGTTAATATAGACCTCCATGGATTGTCCGATGAGAATTTTGAACATGGGGTTCATTAGCATTTGGTAGGTAGCCCTGACATTCTTTAGCCCGAAAAACATTACATTGTAACAATACACTCTGTTATCTGTGTGAAAGGCAATGTGTTCTTCATCCGTTGGGTTCATTCTGATCTTATTATACCCTAAGTAGGCATCCATGAAGCTGAAGAGTTCATGCCCATCTATTGCGTCCACGAGCTGATCTATGTGGGGGGAGAGGAAAGTTGTCCTTTGGACATGCTTGGTTGAGATTGTTGTAGCCGACACACATCCTCCACTTCCCTGAGGACTTCTTCACCATGACCATGTTAGTGAGACAAGTTGGGTATGCTGCTTCCCAAATAAACTGTGCAGCCAAAAGCTTATCTACTTCTTCCTCAATGGCATGGAGCCTTTCGGGCATGAAGTTAACATTTTTGTGGCAACCAGTATACATGCCAGGTTAATGTTTAGCGACTTGTTGATGACATATAGGTCCACCCCTGCCAGGTCCTTAGGGTTCCATGTGAACACATCCAGGTTGGCACGAAAGGAGTTCATGTACTCTTCCCGCTCCTCGGGGGACAAGAGTTAGCCAATCAGAACCCTACGGGCAGGATCTCTTACACAAAGTGGAACCTCGATTATACCCTCCAATAGTGTGGCCCTCTGTATCATTACTTCGTCTCGTAAATCAAAGCTCTCGCTGTGATGGACTGTCCCTTGTGCTGCCTGAGTTTGGTTGAGGTAGCAGATTTGCACTATTGCCAGATTCCCTCAGACAATTCTCACGCTGTGGGGCGTTAGTAACTTCATCGCCAGATGTGGAATGGAGGGAATTGCTTCCAACACGGTCTGCAGGGGCCAGTCAAAGATAGCATTGTAGGTGAAATCACACTCTATGACCAGGAACTTAATGTTGTGGGTTTCTTGCCTCGGGAACTCCCTCATAGTTACTGGGACGAAAATCATGCCCTGTATAGGGACCGACCAATTGTTGAATCTATAGACAAGCCTGCTTATGGTACAAAGAGATTATTAGAGGTCACCATTTTCCAAAATGAGTCCATGAATAAGACGTCAACTAATCTTCATTTGTCTAAAAGAATCCTCTTGACCTTTGGGTAGGACTCCCATATCCTTTCATTGATAACTAGGGGGTCTCGATACGACCTGCACACTCATACCATATAACACCCCCTATCTGTCGCATATCATATAGCAGTAGGTCCGGCCGGGGCCCGACGCCATATACCACAGACAGACTGGGCGGTTACTTACTGGAGACCATCCAACTAATATCAACGTCCTAAACAGAGCATTCTAGCGGAGGCAATTAAAATAGTTGCATTAAAAAAAGAACCCAACACTAGCATGAATGTCCACTAACAAGCCACGAAATGAACGTACAAATATACAAGTACAATGGACTTAAGGCCTTACAATTGTTTACTCAAATAGAAGTGTTTTCCAAACCTCGACACGCAGGCCGGCCATACATGAATAAAAGAAAAACACTAAGCATTAGGCCTTCAAGGGCCGGCTCAGCAACTTGTGCTTTAGCCCGCTATTTAGCACTAGGCTCCGCAATACCTTCAAGAAACAATCCACTGCATGGTGGCAAACAAAGGCAACGGTCAGCTATGTTGACCAAATTATAACGATCCCGCCCCCAACTCAGGATGGTGATGCTCCTTCCCTGCACTTTGTTAGCATAATCCAACAGTATAGTGTAAACAACAAAACAACACAGGCGTAGGCACTCACAGCCATACACCCCGTGCACTCAGTGCACATTCTCGATGAATCGGTCAATGTCACATCAGTTTAAGCAATAGACATCTCGGTCTCACCACCACCACTTGGATGGCCAATCTCGTGAGCATTTGTCTTTCAAGCATTGGTCACGTCATTTTAAGCTATAGAGCGCCTAAGACCCTCATCTATGCCAACGGCTCCAACCGAACGACATAGAACAGGTATGGATCCGTCTAACCCGTGCTCACATCGCAACAATAATTTAAGCCATATGCGCGGGTCAAACTTCTCCGAGTCCCGCTTCCATTACACAGTTCACATAACTCGGTTATGTTCAAGTTGGCTCCTAGGCCACCATGTTGGCAGAATCACGCATCTGCCCAGTTTTTCAGGTGCACCTTGGAGTTAATCCCCAAGGCTCCCTGTTGCAATCTACCTCGTAGAAAACCTGAAAAACAAACATTCGCACAGAGTCTTCTCCGAACATTCAAGCAATGCATCATCACCGATCCAGACCAACTTGTCCGGGTAGGATTCACACATCATTCCTATGTCCGTTCTCGAATACAGACTCTACGTGTACACAACGGGGACTATTCATATCTACCCGAAGGAACGCCTCAAACTCACGCAAACTCGCGAGAGCGGGCTTCCCTATGCAAAAAAGTAGAGATTCACATGCTCAAGTAAAGAATCGTTACCCTAGCGTTCTTCCTTGGCACCATGGAAAAGTATGCAGATGAAAAGCACCGCACCCTCCTTGCCTTCGTAGATCCGAAGTCGTCTCGTGATTTGGAGCTCTGAAACTACGCCGGTGACCGGATCGAGCCTTCTTCTTCCTCCTTTCTCTCCCCTCTCTCTATATCTTAAAAAGAGAGCAGGTGAACGGAAATGAGGGATTTTAAACCCTATTCTCGGGTATATCCCAGTAGGAACAACACCCAGCCGTCAGATCCTAAATAAAGAAATGAACGGCTATGATCCGGGCCTGAAGTGGAAAAACTGGGCCGAACACCGCATGGTTCACGATCCGTCCGCATCAAACTCGAACACAGCTTGGGTCGAGATATTTTGTCGAGACCCTGCTGAGACCCTGTGTCGACACTATCGAGACCCTGTGTCGACACCCTGTGTTGACACCCTGTGTCGACACCCTGGCGTTGTACCGACACCCTGGGATTGTATCGACACCCTTTGTCGATACCCTGTGTCGACACGCTGTGTCGACACCCTGGCGTTGTGTCGACACCGCAACCTTTGTGTTGACACCAGATGGGGATCCCAATGCTGGCTGTCACACTTTCATATTTTGGGGCTTTACAACCCTCTCGCTCTTAAAAGAACTTCGTCCTCGAAATTACATAAAGGAAAGAAACATAAAACTTGAACAATACCTGAAAGGAATAACTCTGGGTACTCCTCCGGCATGGTTTGTTCTCGCTTCCAAGAGAGTTCCTCGCGACCGTAATTGTCCCAACGGACCTGACCATCATGATCTCTTTATTGCGTACCGCTTGACCTCCGAGTCTTCAATACGTACGGGCTTGACCTTCATTGTCAACCCACTATCGACCGACACTTGATCGATCGCGATCACTTGCGTAGGCTCTTGCACCGCCTTCCGCAGCACCGATATGTGGAATACATCATGTAGACCACTAAGCTCCATAGATAGCCTCAAATGATAGGCTGCTTCTCCAATCCACTCCAGAACCTCAAACGATCGAAGGTACCTCGGGCTTAGCTTCTTCAAGCAGCGAACCCATGAGACACCCTTGAACGGCTTGATTTTCAAGTACACTCAAATGCCTACAGTGAACTCTACGTGCATGTGCTTGGCATTATAGTACTTTGCCTGCCGGTCCTGAGCGATAAGCAACCTATCTCGAATCGTTCGAACCAAAGACGTAGCATCATCCACCTCTTGGCGCTTGTACAACTTCGACTCACCAATTTCCAACCAAGACAATAGTGTGCGACATCTTTTACCATAAAGGGCCTCGAAGGGCGCCATTTGTATGCTCGCCTAGTATCCATTATTATACGTGAACTCCACCAAGTATATGTGGTCTTCCCACTGCTTTCAAAAGTCCAGGACACACATGCGAAGCATGTATTCCATTGTCCTATTGGCCCTCTTGGTCTGCCCATCCATCTGCTGATGGAAGGCTGCGCAAACATTTAGCTTTGTTCCCAACATCTGGTGCACCAGCCTCCGATCCTTTGACGTGAACTTCCCATCTTGGTCACTCACGATGTTGCGGGGCACACCATGAAGCCGCACAATATTATCTACATACAACTTTGCCAATTTCTCAACTGGATCATACTTCCTATGCGGAATGAAGTGTGACAACTTCGTTAGACGATCTACGACCACCAAAATGGCGTCGTTCCCCTTTTGCGATCTTGGCAAACCGTGCACAAAGTGCATAGTGATGTCGTCGAACTTCCACTCAGGAATAGGCAAGGACTTCAAGAATCCTCCCGGCTTTTGGCACTCCGCCTTCACTAAGGCGCAAGTTTGGAACTTCGCCACTTATAGTGCCACATCCTTTTTCAGTCCTGGCCACCAGAACAATTTCTAAACATCGCGGTACGTCTTCGTGCTCCCCGTGTGAATTGTGTACTTAGTATGATGCGCCTCGTTCAACAATTCCACCAGCAAAGTTCCCACATTTGGGATGCATACACGACCGTCTTTCCAAAGTATTCCGTCCTCAACAATGAATTGGGAATTTTACCCATCCAGAGCTTCAACCATGATCTGCTTCATGTGGCCATCCAAATCCAAAGCCTGCCAAATCCGATCAGCCAGGTCATACTAGACTTCAGTCCAATTCAATATTGCTTTAGCACTTGACTGCTTATCCACGCAAAAGATCTCCAACGCCTCCAACTCCCGAACCAACCGCTTGTCATGGACTGACAGCCAATTGGCTTGAGATGGGGCCCTGCGACTCAACGCGTCCGTAACTGTATAGCCTTTACCAGGCACGTAGTGGATCATGAATGTATAGTCCCCCAGGAAATCCATCCATCTACGCTGCCGCATGTTCAGTTCATTCTGATCTAGCAAATATTTCAGGCTCTTGTGATCGTTGTAGATATCAATCTTCACACCGTATAAATAATGTCTCCATAGCTTCAAGACAAAAATCACGGCCGCTAACTCCAAGTCGTGGACCGAATAATTCCTCTCGTGCACTTTCAGCTGTCTCGAGCCATACGCTATAATGCTTCCATGCTGCAGTAGCACGCAACCCAAACCACTGCCTGACGCATCGCTATAAATCTCAAAACCTTCGATCCCACTCGGCGAACTCAGAACAGGTGCCGTGGTCAACCGACACTTCAACTCTTCAAAAGCTCGTACGCACTCCGGCATCCAAACGAACTTCTGTTCCTTCCTCATCAAAGTAGTGAGAGGTAACGCTACCCACGAGAAGTTCTCCACGAAGAGCTTGTAATAGCCGGCAAGCCCCATAAAACTCCGGACTTCCGCTACCGTAGCAAGCATAGACCACTCTTGTATCGCAACAATCTTTGTCGGATCCACTGCAATACCTTCTCCACTTACTATATGATTGAGGAATGCCACTGAGGACAACCGAAACTTGCATTTCGAGAACTTGGCATACAACTGATTCCTCCTCATCGTCTCCAAAACCAAATGAAGATGCTTGAAGTGATCCTCCTCACTCTGTAAGTACACCAAAATGTCGTCAATGAAGACGATCATAAAATGGTCCAAGTACTCCCGAAAAGTCCTGTTCATCATATCCATGAACACTCACGGCGCATTGGTCATCCCAAACGACATGACCATAAACTCGTAATGCCTGTATCTCGTACTTAATGCTGTCTTAGGGATATCACTCTCCCTTATTCTCGGCTGATAGTAACCGGACGTGAGGTCCAACTTTGAGTACACCGTCGACCGGACTAACTAATCAAAGAGATCATCAATCCTTGGGATCGGGTACTTGTTCTTTTACGTTAGCCTATTTAGCTCCCGATAATCGATACATAGCCTCAGGATCTCATCCTTCTTCTTAACAAAGAGGACCGATGCGCTCCAAGACGAAGAACTTGGACGCACATATCCTTGCTCCAACAACTCTTGAAGTTGCACCTTCAGCTCCACCATTTCCTTAGGCGCTAGACGATACAGAGATCGTGACACAGGCTTCGCACCTGGCACTAGCTCAATCGTGAAATCTATCTCTCTTTACGGTAGGGCTCCACGAAGATCACCAGGGAACACATCAGGGTACTCTGATACCACTGAAATACTATCCAACGTAGGCTTTGTCTTTGCAACCTTCACTAGCGTAAAGAACACCTCTGCTCCAGCATGAACCCCCTTCACCACCTGAAGGGCAGACATCAATGTCTTGCTTGACCCTTTCAAGCCCGTAAAAGTCGTCTCACGACCTGCTCCCAACTTGACTTCTTTGCGACTGTAATCAATATAGGCTTGCTGCTCTGAGAGCCAGTCCACGCCAAATATAACATCGAACTCCACCAGCGGTAGTAACGACGCTTGCATCTCAAACTCTTGACTCCCAATGCAAATCCTAACGCCGCAGATTTTATCCGCGTGCATCGAACACCCATTCGGTAACAACACATCCAACTTGTCATTCGCCATCGAAGAAGGTACTCCGATGTGCGATATGAATCCTTTGGACAAGAAAGAATGTGAAGCTACCATATCAAAGAGTGCTCTCGCCAGATACTCACAAATCAAAACAAATCCTAAACAAGCAGTGGTAAAATAACACGCACATAACAAGTATGAAACAATTTGACTTGCTATAAATTTAAACCATACCTGTCACCACAACCGCTTGTTGAATGGCATCCTATTGGCCAAGATTATAAACCCTTGGTTGAGCTGGAGCATAATGGGACGCGGTTGACTCCATCGCCTTGCCCTTCTCTGCATAAGTTGTCCGAGCTTCCTTTCAGAGTTGGGACGTCCGCTCCAGCAGTCACAGGAAAAGTGCCTCGGCTTCCTACAAGTAAAGCATGCACCCAGGGTCCGACCCGTAGTCTTCCCCGAAGCACTGGAAGAAGGAGCTGGACCTGAATTCCTAGCCTTCTTAAAGAACTTACGGTACCCGGACTTTGAGGTAGTCGGCACCTTGAACTCAGACGTCTTATCACCAAATCCTTTCTTTGTTGTACATTCTTCATATCCTTTTCCAAAGAGCGGGCCGTGTTGACCAGGGTCAAGAAACCCTACGTCATCGGACACGAGAGTAGTATCCTCAAGTCATCTCTCAGACCTTCGTAGAAACAGTTGGTCTTACGCTCCTCATCCGCGAACGTAGAGCTAGCATACCAACCCAACCGAGTAATCATGTGGAGATACTCATCCACGCTACTCTCTCCTTGTACCAACCTCTAGAACTCATTCTCTAAAGCTATCCTCTGCGTCGAAGGGAGGTACCTACCAAGAACAGTCTCGAGAACACTTCCATCGAGATGTCTATAAGTTACCTTCCTCTCAATAGATGCAGCTCCAAACCCTCCCACCACAGCCTAGCATCTCCATCCAATAGGAACGTAGCTATAGTGGTCATCTGCCACTCCTCCGTCTCAGTTGCTGTCAAGACTCTCTTTATCCGGGAGAGCCAATCTTCAGCTTGAGATGGGGTTCCCAACCCCGAGAACACTGGAAGATTAAAGCTCATAACGTGCTTGATCTGCCTTTCAGTTGCTCGCCTCGGCACCAAAGGCTCCACTACTACCTGCTCCACTCTTCTCGGCTCAACCTTTGGAAGAGGTACTTGCTCCATCGTAGGAGCGGGCTGCTGCATTTGCCTTGCAGGCTGCGCATTGATCATGGAAAACCTGCTTCGGCAACCAATCGTATGGTTTCAGCCGATGGAGGTGTTGTAGGAGCATCATTTGGTGCACTACTAGCCTCAGAAACTCGGCGTTCTGACGGCCCAGCACCGCTTCTGGTCACCTATAGTTGTACAAAACACCGTTAAGCGACCAAACAAAATTGCAAAACGCAATTATAGGAACGCGCAGGTTCCTCAAACACGTGTATTTTAATTCCTAAGTGGACATTCATGGGTTCTTTTGATGTTATACGATGACGCACACACATGTGCTCACCACCCCTTAAAAGAATTCTCCCACAAATTCATTTAAGTCTGACTGAAACCAATAGTCTGATACCAAATTGTAACAGACCCTATTCGTCGCATAGCATAGCAGTAGATCCGGCTGGGGACCGACGCCATATACCACAGATAGACCGGGCGGTTACTTGACGAGTTCACATTTTACACTGATTTTTGGACTCATCTGGGCTAGTTTTATCGTCTTAGCACTACACTTGAGAGCCGTTATTGCTTATATGTGCTTATGTACCTATTTCACGATTAAGTGCACTGTAGGCCCGTTTCTGTGTGCTTTCTGTGTTTCTATATTGTTGTTATTCTTTATCCCTATCTCGGGGATGTGGTGTGCACGTTCTGGTGGCCTATCTTCCCCTTCTGTAGGTACAGTGGTTGTGTGCGTGCTCCGGAACCGCTCGGGAGACACCGATGTTGCAGGAATACTGCGCATGACCACTGGACTTATTGCGCACGACCACTGGTCGTGCGCCACTGATCGTGCGCATTACATTCCTTTTTTCCTAATCCAGTCTCGGTAATCGCACGAGCACTGGTCGTAGTGCGCACGACCACTGGTCGTGCGCCACTGCTCATGCGCATATATGCTGATGCTTCTTGTCCAGGTTGCAGGTCTATTTGGAAAAGTCGCACGATCATCAACCTATAGTGCGCACGACCACTGGTCGTGCGCCACTGATCGTGCGCACTGCTTCTGCTGCCTCTGTATTTAAGACCCTGCTTCGCGATTTAGGTAAACGCATGTCATTTGCTGCGATCGGAGAGTGCGCGGGAATCACCATTTCACTTCTCCAGCTGCTACATCACCTCCACCTTCGTCGGGAGGCCATTGCCAACTACTCCGAAGCTTTTCAACTCTCCGGCGAAGCCCGCGGCCATTGATGACTTCAACTCCAAGCTTTCATCCGGAGTTGGTGAAGTAAACAACATAGAGAACAGACTTAAAGGGCTTCGAGGTGACAGCTCGTTGGTACCGGAAGCCTCCTTGGACTGAGCCATGAAGCGGATTGACAACTCGCTACTCCGGCCACGACCCGTGGTGGATCTTCACTCTCTTTTGGTTTACTCCTCTTCCCCTTCCTCTGTAGTATGGAATGTTTTGAGCAGTGTACTGAATACTTCCATCCATGAACACCAGGTTTATTTTATAACTAATGGAATATTAGTATCTTCTTATGCTTGTGAGTATTGTTTGCGAATGTGTCTCGCTCACCCCACATCCACTCCATTCCCGAGTCTTATCCGATTGCACTCCACACAAGAACACTTCAATCCATTAGCCTCCCTTCCACTCGCCCAACCGAAGTTCGGCATCGCGGCCGACAAACCCACTCCACCTTTCGAAGCGGTGCCTTCGACCCGCATAGCTTTTACTAGTTCAGTAGATCAAACATCCACAATGTCCCAAGTCCTCTATTTCTTCCTTTTTCTATTTATAACTCTCATAACGATATTCTCTATACTGTTTCCGTTCTAAGCTAATTGCATTCCTCAAGAGACAGACACTCGGGGATTTATTCCCAAAAATTTATTACTTGTGCGACCGGTGCGCTTGCCGATTTATACGCATAAAGTTTTTGGCGCCGTTGCCGGGGAATGCAACTGTAGAGCGACTTCGGATTACGTCAAATATTGTTATCAGAGTTAGTATTGTTTCTTTTTGACTGCTGTTTCCTTCTAGTGTGTAGTGTTTGCCACAGTGAATGCAAGGCCGAGCTACAAGAGATTTTGTCGCCTACAACCCAGAGATCGAACGTACTCTCCTAGCACGAAGACGCGCCGCAGCCATCACTTTTGCCCCAATGGGAGACCAGCTGAATATTGATGCAGGCAACAGAGTTGGAGGGGTACCTCATGTCGACAGAAATGGCGACGAAATTGAAGTGAACCCTCCCCAGGTCCGCACCATGAGGGATTATACTACAACTACTGTCGGGAGCATATACCCCAGTTTCGGACCTACTATCTCCAATCCACAGTTCGAGATTAAACCAGCTATTCTGAATATCATTCGGAACAACGCTCAGTTCTCCGGAATGGCCACTGAAGACGCCCATCTTCACCTTACAGAATTCTCCGAAATCTGCGCCACGTTCCGCTGCGCTGGAATCCCAGACGAAACAGTAAAGCTCCGCCTCTTCCCTTTTTCATTAAGGGACAAAGCCAAGACATGGCTTCACTCCCTCCCACCTGGAACAGCCACCAGCTGGGAGGATTTGACCACAAAATTTCTAGCTAAGTTTCATCCGGTGGATCGGATCAAGAGCATGAGTCGCGTAATAGCCAACTTTCGCCAAGCCGATCAAGAAAGTTTAGCCGAAGTTTGGGAGCGTTTAAACGAGCTCCTGAGGAAGTGCCCTAATCATGGATTCCAAACGTGTAATCTCGTCGAAAGTTTCTACATTGCTATTGATCCCCACCACTGAGCCATGATCAATGCTTCCTCCGGAGGAACCATCATGAATCTTGCTCTAGATGATGCTCTGAAAGTCTTACAAGACACCGCCACCCACAGTGCTTTCTGGACCACTGGAAGAAACATCCCACGAAGCACCAGTGGAGTGTTTGCCTTGGGTATCCCCAAGCCTGCTCCTGCCGCCCCAGTGATGGCAATCTCATATCAAGGGTGTGGAAGCATCGATCATCACAGCTTCGAATGCTTAGGAGTTGAGGTACCGGACGAATCTTTGTTTCTGAATGAGTCCATTAATTTTGTTTCCAATCAAAACAGGGGAGTGCCTTATGGGAATACTTACAACCCGGGGGTGAGAAATCACCCCAACCTTTCTTGGAATCCTAACGCATCTGGCCAAAGGTGGCAACCGGGGCAGCATCAAAACGATGCGTATGCTTCCGGAAGCCAACCGCGGCCGCCTCAACCGAATTATTCCCAAGGGCCCCACATCGTTAAGAAAAATTATTTGGAAGAGATGTTCGAGAAGTTCGTTGAGATTTCCCAAACCAACATAACAAATCAGGCCGCCTCGATGCCCAAACTGGAGGCACAATTGGGCCAATTGGCTCAAGTGGTTTCCGAGCGCACCCAAGGAACCTTACCGAGCAACACCGAAAAGAACCCCCATGATCAGGGAAAGCGCCTTGTGGAGGACACTTCGGGAAACCGCAACGAACTTGTCATTAATTGTAAAATCTATAACATTGAAACTCCAGCATTATGCGATTCTGGGGCGTCCAGTAACATACTCACTTTGCAAGATGTTGCGAACATGCACTTACAAGTTGACATCGAAAATCGGAAATCGCTTATCTTAGCGAATGGCAATTTGGTTGACACTTAGGGAGGCGTTCGAAAAATTGAAATCGAGGTTAACGACAAAAGTATCACCACTGACTTTCAGGTTTTGGGACCACAGGACAATAACTCCATTCCTATATTAGGAGTCCCATTCCTAACAGCCAGTGGCGCATCCCTCGACTTTTCCAAAGGCCGTGTCACTTGGCCAAACGAGGAGTCCACCCTCGATGGCACACCCATACATTCTTCTCCCATGCAAAATAACAATTCTCTGAGTGTCACAGATATCAAGCTGGATTCAGGTCTCCCCATATTGGAAGCACATCTGGAGGAGACGCCAAATAAAGAACTCCCTCAGGAAGTCGATGAGAAGCAAGAGCTACTGGTCCACGAAGGGATCAATTGTACCAAAGCCACGACTACCTTTCTACTGCCAACCAACTCTGTTATTGACCATGGCGAACCAAGTTTTATTCAGGAGAAATCCCTGGACACTAATTTGTATAATTCTGTTAAACGATCTGTAGCTGGGGAGATCCGGTTGCTGTCACGGTGCCGGATAGGCCGCCACAAACCACGACACCAGCACACCCCACAGCCTACCTCCATTGGAAGTCTCCCACGGTGGAGAAACTGAAAGAGGCTAAGCGTTTACGCGGAGAGTGCTACGCTGCCTTCCGGCGCGAGAAAGAGTGCACTCACAATAATGGAACAATGCCTACCCCGAATGCAAAAAGACACTCTGATGTTCTCTCGCATCCCACCGGGGAGACTTACCATAAATCTGCTTATAACTGATTGTGCCACCCTCATTCCTCTTTCCATCCTCTTTCTCGCTACTTGTTGAATGCTGGTTGCTCTACTTTTAATTTTGTTTCCTTTTGCTACTGCCAAGAACTCTCTATTTGAACTGCTAATACAGGTATTTGGTTCACCTTAAGGACAGTAAACAAAAGGTCTTTCAGGAGACAACCCAAGTTGGACCGTTTGGTCCTATGCTGTGTTTTGATTTCTTTTTATATATACATATATTCCTGTTTCCATATTTTGTTTGGTTGGCATCCTTCAATCGCAGGTGCAGAAATATTTGAGGCGCGACAACTTGGTCGTATTTGGACATCTCATTGCACGACTGGTATGCTCAATTTTGAGCATAGGTACATCCTACCCTAGCTTTTTATCATTTTTGTCATGCTGATTTTTACTACTTTTTGACTTTAAGTCTGGGGGGAGCATGCATGTGGTCACTTCACCACACTTTTTGTTGCATACTAGTTTCTTGTTTACTTATTTCTTGCTTTATGTTGCACACACTGAATCACCCACAGGAGTGCGCTCTTACCCACGCGCACAACCCGAGTCAAATTTATTGCTTTTGTGTAAACTTTAAAATAGTGGTACTGGCTTAGGATTTCAGGATTGATTAGTTCGAAACTCATGCAGTGCTCCTAATCGAATACTCATGATTTGTGTAATGTTAGGATAGAATTAATTTTTCTTTATGCTCGTAGATTTATTTTTCTCTGCACACATAAATATTGTTTGTACTGCTCAAAATCTGAATCTGGGATAATCGAACGATAATGTAGGAATGTGTGTAGTCGCCACTAGACTCGTATTGCTCGAGTCGGGAGTAAGGATCATCTTTCTCAGTGGCTAAGAACTTGCCCTAAGCTACTCTCGAAGCATTGGTGCACGGTTAGTCAAGCGTGAGCATGACGTAGGCCTTCATTTTGGCTAGTTTGAGCCTTGTTTAGCCATGCCTACTTGTTAACCGTTGCATGCCAAATTTGTGCCAACCCTTCCTTTGATCCAGCTCCACTCACTTTCACCAAGGCCTGAAGCTAAACCCACCATCGCAATCAAATGATTGAGCTGATTTGTATTTACTGTTTTGCCGAGGTTGTGATAAGTGGACATTATTTTTGGGGGTGCTGAATTCATTCACGTTTTGATTGCTCCGTTTTGGGATTGCTAGCACAGAAAAGAAAACAAAATTTAAGAAAATAAAAAGCCGATTCGCGCAAAAAAGAGAATAATATGAAAGAATTTCTTTGAGATTTCGATCCCCATCCTCTTTATTGATTTTGGTTGGGTTCAGCCGTGTTCACACCCGGATTTAAAGTTAAGTCTGGGGGAGTGTGCCCCATTCATTTCTAAGTGGCCAAACAAGGTGCATGTGAGCCTCTTGCTGCCATTAATGAATATGGTCTGTGAGACCAGGGATTCAACAGCCTTCTCCTTCAGGAAGATCCCTAGGATCCTTCCAAAGCAAACTTCCTTTTTATTACACTTTTTCTTAATAAGATCAAAAATTATCTGTGCCCAATCCACTTTCTTCTTATTGACCACTGCACACATGACCAGGAATTGATGCCTGGAGATGTAGTCATATGCAGTGTGCTTGCCCAACAATTCCTTTCCCATAATATCTGCCAGAAATTTGTATTTGGCAGACAAGTGTTTCTTTAACAACTTATTTAGGTTATCTCCAGCATAACCCGTCAGACTTAACATCATGTCATATTCTTCAGAATCAATGTCTAATTGTCCTTCTCCATTAACCAATCCAAAAATTTCAGTAAGTACGGCGGGAGATAAAGTCACAGAATTACCCGCAATTGTTCCTGTCATGGTGTTCTCCTCTGATGTATATGACATGTAAACCCATTCTCTAATTTCAGTTGCAGACTATTTGATTCTATTAGTCATCAGATTTTTCTATTGATGTTCTTCCAGAAGTTTCAGAATATGTAGAAAAATAGGATCTGATTGTTGAAAAGAATCGAAGTCGACGTCAAATCCGGTGTCAAACTTCATTACGGCTAGGGCTTGAAATAAATTGTGTCTAATCACCTAGTAGGGGGGGTGAATAGGTGACCTTATCTTTTTAAACCTTTAGGCAGATTATATCACAGAATTATAAATACTTCTTCACAGCAATCACAGAATCACACACACAGAGTACACACAGTTTTACAGTGGTTCCCCAAGGTTTGGGTACATCCACTTTCCCCCTTCGCCTATCTAGTGGTGTACTAGATTCGGCCAAACTCCACCACTATTCCTCAGATCCTACACTCAGAACCCCAACCAGGTTCCTATACCTCAGAGTGATCCCACTCCTACAACTCAGGCTCAACAACCCTACCACTCATTCTTCACAAAGACCTACACTCAGCCACAAGGCCTACACTCAGAGAAATGAATCTCCTACACTCAGGCACACAGGCCCTATCACTCAACCTTTATAATTTCAGGCTTAAAACTCAGATCCCTAAGGATCCTACAAGAAATTAAAAATACAATGTGTATAACCTCAACTCAGAATAAGAGATAAGAGTTGACAGGTTTCTTGATGAGTTCTTGGAAGAACTTTGCTGACATCAACCTCACTTGGCTTTCTTCAAAGCTTCTTGAATGTAGAACACAATAGGGTTGATACTCTATGTAGCTGATCTTCAATCACTGCAACTTAAGATTCATATCTCAATCTGAAACCTTCTTCACAGCCTGGTTTAACAGCTGTCTTCTTGGAAGGAGCTCTCTCTCTCCCACTACTTAGATCTTCACTTGAATTGATTCTTCAATGAATTGCTAGATCTTCTTTCTTTCAATCATCAATCATTTGTTGACAGAATAATCCTATATATAGGCCTTCTTCATGGTGACTGGCTGATCCGGTTTCTAACGACTTTCTGACAACTCTGACAGTTGCAGTAGACCGGCTGGAATGGCAGCTGTCATGTCATCCAGTCACTTCTTGAAGTTTCTGTAACTGTCTGAAAGTGTCGAGATAGTCAGTCTTTACGTGTCGACACTTATAAACTAAGTGTCGACACAAGTAGACTAAGTGTCGACACTAGCCTTCAAGTTGTCGACACAACTCCTTGTGTTGTGGAATTTACTTCGCGACACAGCTTCTTCAGAATATGTCGACACTGATATTGTGTGTCGACACAACTCCTTATCTTCAGTACTTAGTTGATTTCTTGTAAGTGTTAACACAACTCCTTTGTGTCAACACATCTTCTTGTGTTGAACTTGTTCAGTGTCGACACATCTTCTTGGTGTCGACACATGCCTTCTGTGTTGATACTTTTGCTGAGTGTCGACACATTCTTTATTATGTCGACACTTGTACTTAAACTCTGTTGAAGTTTGCTGAGTGTCGACACAGCCTCCAAGTGTTGACATTTTCTGATGTCGACAAAGTTCCTCTGGGTGTCGACACTGCTTCTAAGTGTCGACACTACTTCACTGGACATTTCTTCATTGAGTGTCGACACAACCTGTATGTGTCGACACTTTCCGTCTGGTGTCGACTCTGCATCCCTGGTGTCGACACAATTACTCCAAGTGTCGACACTGCTTCTCTAGGTGTCGACACAAGTCTTCTTAAGTGTCGACACTTTTCTTCTGGGTGTCGACACATGGACTTAGAAACTTTTCAGCTTTCCCTGCAAATACTTAACCTGCACAAAGTAACTCAAAATACATCAAATACATTCTGATGTATATCATTGAGTAGGGCGAGGCTTCTTCAAATCAGGTACATTTATTCCAATGTACCCAACAATCTCCCCCTATTTGGAGAAGTCATAACCCTTAGTCAATGATATACACCATACATAACAAATTCATAGCATGATGTAAAACAATGTTAAATGATAGGGTAAGTACATAAACATGTATAATCAAAACACGTATACACAGATATCTCAGAATAATAATGTAATAGAATTAGCACATATCACATTGTTCTAATAACTTCAACATTTTCATCATTCAAAAGTTTACAAAAAGTTTTAATACAAGTGATTACAAAAGGTAAACTTAAGATAAATTCTATCCTATTGCTGCTCAGGCTCCTAGATCACAATGCCCGTTCCTGATTGTATCTTTGCTTGGACTGGGGCTTCAGCATATTCAGCAGTAGCAGGTTTCTTTCCTTTAAGATCCTTCTTTTTCTGCTCTTCAGCCTTGATCTTCTGTCTTTCAAAGTAATGATAAGGCTTTGGAAAGTACTTGCTAGGCTCCTGGGCAGTAGGAGGTAGCTTTCCCATCTTATCCTTTCTTCTATATTGCACAATTGCCTCTTGCCTGGACTCATTCTTTCTCCACTCCAGTTCAGAATACCATTTGTTTATATCCTGGATATTGTCCTTGGCAGCCTTCCATGCAGTCAAAATAATATTCCTGGAAGTGGGGCTCCACTATTCAAAATCAGGTCTCAATTCAGCTTGCTCCCTGAATCTCTTCTTAGACAATTGGGCTTATTGTTCTTTCTGTGGAGCCTCTTGTTCTTTCAGTATAGCCTCTGGCACTGGCTGAACCACTTTCTCAATGATGACCTTCTGATTTCCCTCAGGAGGGCTATACATTGATTGTATGTCTTGATGTATCATATCAAAGTCTGGTGGATGGTAAATTACTTGAGCCACTTCAGCTTGCTCCCCTCCAAGATATGCAGGATTAATGCCAGACTCTGCAACATTGTCATCATCACATAATGGAGGATATCCAAGGGTGGCTCTGATGGAATTTGAAATCCATTTTGCATGATCAGAGCCTGCTTTGACTAACACCCTCTCCCCCTTTATGACTTCTCTTTCAATGTGATCTCTTAGATCATCTTTCTGGAATCTTATTTGTGCATTCAGATAGTTTACTCCATCTTTGTAAAAAGGTTTCAACCTTTGGAGTTTTTCAGTGATCAGCTTCTGAGAATCTTGAAGAGTAGAAGTAACAGCAGTTATACTTTCTTGTAATGCTTTATCAAATTCTGCCTTAGCTGTAGCACTTGCTGTAGTCTGACCAGCTGCTATATTTTTCATTTCTGTTACTATTGCATTGTGTGAAGCTGTTAAATTATCATTCATTCTTAGCTGTTTCTCCAGAACATAGCCTTGCTTCACTGCAATATCATCCACTTGAGCTTTGATCTTCTCCTGATGAGTGGCTAGATAGACTACTGCATTTCCTCCCTTATGAAAGCAGTCCGTCATCTCTTTCTTATTCGGATTCATTTCAAATCTAATTGACTTGATGTCTTGGGCCAGATCAAACTGCAGAGACTTATGTCCTTCATCCATATAAGATTGCAAAGCCTGTCTTTGCTCATCCATCTTTATCTGTAATGCAACGATAAGAGAACTGAAATCTGTAGATGGGCCAGGCTGTGGTGCAGGCTATGGTGCTATTGTTTGTGAAGCTTTCTTATATGTCTGGCTCCTACTCTTGAAAACTTGAAATTTTCTCTTCTTGGCTCTTGCAGCCTCTTCATCTTCTGAAGCAGATGTGCTAGAAATATCAACCCTGTCCTTAGGGCTTGAAGGTAAATCCTTGTCAGTCCTAGGAACCTGCTCAGCATCCTTTAGCACTACAGGTTCTTTGCTTGCAGTTTCTTCTATAATCTCCACATGCTCCCCCTCAATATTGACCTTCGCCCCCTCAGCAGCAGCTTTTTCCACTTCAATGTTAGTTTGAAGAAGGTCTGGGAACAGTTCTTCTAATGTCAACTCTTGTTGAGGATGGGGTGGAGAAACTCTTATCTCATCAACAACTAGATCAGCAACAGATGTGTCCTCCATGACAACATCTTGGGGTTTGCTATGTGTTTGTGTTTGCTGATTAACATTAGGTAATGAATCAGACAAAACATCATCCTCAATAGGGAAATCTAATTCATTAATTTCAGTTATTACGTCAAGTATTTTGTGGGTAGCTTGTTCACTTTTTAGTGGAGTTGGCTCTTCCACTAGTATGGGCTCCCCCTAGATGGAATCCTGGTGAATTGGGCTTGCTTGTGGTAGCTCCCCCTGCCTCTCTGCATCTTCTTGTCTAGCTGGAGACTTTCCAGCATTTCCAGTTTCTTGTTCATCATCTGGAGTAAACACAACTTGCTCTTCAGAGCTGCTTGATAAATCTTGAGCCACAGGGGCTGTCTTTTTCTTCTTCTTCAGGGGTGTTTCATTCTCAGTAGTTGGCATTTCCTTGGTCAAGACTCTATCCCACCTAGAGAAGATTCTCATATCCATCTTCCTCATGTGGTTGATCTTAGTTCCAGCTGCTTGACTCATGACCTCTGGTATACTACCAGCTAGGTAAAGACTTAGAATCCTACCCAAATTGGGCTTCTTCATACTCTCCTTTATCTTCTCAAACACAACTGCAGTCCAATCAGTTTCTAGTTTGAAGATAATTCTTGTCATTAGACTGAACATATTTGCAGATATTCTATCATGCCCTCTAGGCTTGCTCAAGATAACTTTGCCAACAATTTCAGATAAAAATTTGCCTTGCAAATTCATTCCCTTCCTATTGAAAACAGATCCTATTTTCAGATTTGAGTCCAAACCACACCATGTTAATGCTTCTCTAGTCTTAGTAGCAAAAACATCTTCTTCTTCCTTAGTCCTACGTAGTTGAAGTACCTTTCTCAGACTCTTAGGTGAGACCTTCACCTTTGCCCAATGAACCCTTGACTTAATCTTTAGGCCTGATTCATCTAGGGTTGCTGCATTCAGAAATTCCAGGACTTCTTTCTTCCATATCTTGGTCGGTTCGGAAACAAGAAATTCTAACCCTATCTCTACTATTAGGGTTATCACACCTTTGATCTTTGGTCCCCCGTCATCAAAAGCATGCCGCACGAGTTCATATCCTTCAATCACATTCTCTTCTAGCTTGGGCGTCATTAGGGTTTGAAGAAATTGGAATGGAGAGAAGAGAGGTGTCGACACACAAGTTTGGTCTCGAAACTTTAGTGAGCGTATCGACAGACAATGGCGAGAACCTATTTATTCTAGAAACGAAGATGAAAGGGCGTGTCAAAATACTCAAATTGTGTCGACACTGTTGAAAAGTGTCGACACAGACTTATAATGTCTCGACAACTATGTGTCGACACAAGTATAGTCGACAGAATATATGTGTCGACACTTGTTTATGCGTCGACACCACTTAGCTCGACACTTAGTCGAGACTTTACTAGACTAATTCTATGTAAAGTCTAAGTGTCGACACCACCTTGGATGTGTCGACACCTATCCTGTATGTGTCGACACTAATTCTCTGAAGTGTCGACACCAACTTCCAAGATGTGTCGACACCTTTTCTCTGAAGTGTCTGCACTTGTAGACTAAGTGTCGACACTAGCCTTCAAGGTGTCGACACAACTCCTTGTGTTGTAGAATTTACTTCTCGACACAGCTTCTTCAGAATGTGTCGACACTGATATTGTATGTCGACACAACTCCTTGTTCTTCAGTACTTAGTTGATTTCTTGTAAGTGTCGACACAACTCCTTTGTGTCGACACATCTTCTTGTGTTGAACTTGTTCAGTGTCGACACATCTTCTTGGTGTCGACACATGCCTTCTGTGTTGATACTTTTGCTAAGTGTCGACACATTCTTTATTATGTCGACACTTGTACTTAAACTCTGTTGAAGTTTGCTGAGTGTCGACACAGCCTCCAAGTTTCAACACTTTCTGATGTCGACAAAGTTCCTCTGGGTGTCGACACTGCTTCTATGTGTCGACACTGCTTCACTGGACATTTATTCATTGAGTGTCGACACAACCTGTATGTGTCGACACTTTCCGTCTGGTGTCGACTCTGCATCCCTGGTGTCGACACAATTACTCCAAGGGTTGACACTGCTTCTCTAGGTGTTGACACAAGTCTTCTTAAGTGTCGACACTTTTCTTCTGGGTGTCGACACATGGACTTAGAAACTTTTCAGCTTTCCCTGCAAATACTTAACCTGCACAAAGTAACTCAAAATACATCAAATACATTTTGATGTATATCATTGAGTAGGGTGAGGCTTCTTCAAATCACGTACATTTATTCCAATGTACCCAACAGGGCTCTTACTGGATGTTGATGCACAAAAACACAAGGGAGGTCGAGCACAACCAGCTAACTGTTCGAACACCGGGGGAAAAAGGGAGACTGCGAGTAGCGATCTACTAAGCGGATGAGGGCTGAAAGAAGAGCAGGGCCGTGAACCACGGCAACAACAGACTTCGCCCGTCGCGGCCTAAATGCCTCTCTTGCGACGGGCTTTCTCTTGATTGAAGAAGGGTTTAGTTACAAGTGAAAAGAAAGGACTGAGGGAAGTTGAGCAAGGGGGAGTTCGCAAGGCACAAGAATCGAGTCCGCAGCCTGTAATAAGTAGGCTCCTGGGTCCAAGTCAGCGTGCCTTGGGTGCACCACCTCCCCCCTATTTATAGGATAGGGGGCCTGCCCAAACGGGCAGGGCTAAAATAACTGGCTGCCCGGGGTACAGGAGAACCGGGCAGCGGTGACGGGAAGCAAAAAGAAGAAAACGCCAGTCCGCACAGAAGGGGCGGACTGGGCTCGCGAACTGGAGCTCCCACTGCTGCTGGGCGCGCCCGCTCGAGGCCGGCGGCCTGGGCGGACGGGATACTGCGTCCGCCACTTTAGAGAACCTGATCCCAAAGTGCCGGCGGACTGAGCGGACAGGTCTTTGCGTCCGCTGCTGGGGGACCATCCTTGGCGCCCGACTGATGGTATTGCCGGACTGGGCGGACTGACAAAGTGCGTCCGCGCCGGCTGAAAGGGGGGCTTTGGAATCTTGCAGTATGTTGCGGACTGAGGGGTTAACATAATCCCCGCACATTTTTAAGTTTCCAGAAAACTTCGAAAATGTTTCCTTAACCGCCGAGTCCGCAAATCTCGAAAACCCCGCCAACGCTATAAATATCGCTGGAGGGTCTGGATCTGTTGAGAATCTTGATCGACACGGGGCGCTACTCACCACTTGTGGTCTCAACCTTCTAGTCCGGCATGGCAAGTCTTGGAGCATTCTTATCTAGCCTCACTTCTAAAGGCGACTCAGAGCCGACAACGCCCATGAAGACCAAGAAGATTGCAAAGAGGTCGGCAAGACAAGATCCTGTCCGCCCAACCGATATATCTGCTCGCGGAGAAGCCTTAGTCGATGCCGAACCACTGAGAAGTGAGAGAATGATGACCTTGTCGGACTCCGCCCACTCCCAGAAAACCGCGACTTCGGCGGACACTGTTGGCGAACACATTGAGGTCGACATATCTTCTCCTAACGCCCAGGTGCCTATTGTCAACCTGGATGAAGAAGATAGGCGGACTGAGGAAGAGGACGATGCGCCTCCAAAAGCATCGTCAGCTGCGAACCCGGAGCCCGTCCGTGAAGACCAGCCCGAGGGGTCCGCCGCGGATCCTGCTGAGAAGATAGCTAAGAGGAAGAAGAGGAAGAGGAGCGGAGCGACCGTCGCTGAGTGAGTTGAGAAGAAGCTGCGCGCCATGAAGGAGAAGAATGTCTCCAGGCGGACCGGGGAAGCGGACTTGCAGTACAGGCCGCGCGACAAAGAAGTCCCCGACAGCAACTTGATAACGCCGGAGGCCCAAATCCGGGGAGACAACTCCCTTTCCACGGTCAGTCTTTCCACGGATGAGATAATTGATTCCATAGACGTCGATCAACTTGACTTAATCCATGACTCCTTGCTGGTTGTACTGCAGCAGAATGAAGCGGAGGCCACTGCGAACAAAGGCAACGAACTTCCATCTCTGTCCGCTGCGGAGGAAGAGGAGAGAGAGAGGCTGAAGGAGAAGATAGAGGAGCAAAAGAAGCAAATCGTTGCTCATGTTGCTGCAGTTGGGGCGGCCTCGAAGTAGATCGCCGCGGACAAAGCTGCTGAGGATCTGCGAATTGCTGCGGAGCTGCTGCGGTCAGGTAAACTTCAACCTGCGCCTAAATATTTTCAGCGCAAGTGGCTTTACAGGTCGCCGCCGCGGAAATCGAAGCCCGTCAAGATTATCACGGAGACAGACGATATTGTAGTGTCGACGAGTTCTGCTGCTGAGAAAAGGGCTAAGGTCCACCGCGAATGGAGGAAACGGTTAAGCGCCTTTGACCCGGAGCGGGCAAGGCGTCCAGTCATCTTCGATAGTCGGCAACTCGCTGCTGCTATGTCTCAAAGTGATTTTTCATCCTTTCTTTGTGTCCGCCGCGAGCTGCCTTTGAATGTGGAGTTGACTTTGTTTGTTGTAGGTGGGAAATCGCCGCCGGACTCTACCGAGAGTGGTGAGATTACAGCCACTCCGAACCCCGGTGCTGACGCGGTCTCACATGTGGAACCCGCGGAAGACGAGCCACCCAGCCTGAATATGATACAAGAGTTAGAGAAGAAATTCCAATCCGAAATGGAATGCATGAAAAAAGAGTTGGAGAAAGCCAAGGAGCGTGAGGAAGGGTTCGCCGCGCGCGAAAAACAATTCGCTGAGCGCGAGATGGCTCTGAAGGACCAGATCGCCAGCATCTCCAGGGCGCTGGAGAGATCTGATAAGGAGAAGAAAAGGCTCGCGGATGATGTCCGCTACTACAAAGGCAAGCACTTCGCGTCTGTGCGTGAGGAGAAGGGGAAGCGGGCCGCAGAGGTCGCTGACCGGATGCCGCGAGTATCAGACCGCGCGGCTTCGGAGATTGCCGCACCGACAGGTGGTATTCCACGCGCTGCGGATGAGGAGGCGAGGCCGGCAGCGGAGCCAATGGTGCCTCTCAGTCGAGTAGACTGGGAAGCTGCCCATATGCACCGGACTATAAACGTCATCCATCATCATCTCTGCCGTGTATATAGTGAAATTCTTCAGATAAGCGATCAGGCGGCTCATCTATGCCGGGACAGGACGGAGAAGCGAACTGAAAACAGAGACCGCTGAGTCCGCGGTGCTCATTTTTATATGTTGAATTGGTATAATTCTGTATAATTGCGTTTTAAACAATGCTGTGATGTGATCGATTGAACCTTTATTGCGATCTATGCGGACGCAGATTATAAATCCGCAATTTTATGTTGCTTAACCTTGGCATGATCTGTGGCGGACTGTGTGGACTAGCGCTGTGTCCGCTTCTTGTTAACCTGCAGGTGGGAAAATTCGCGACCTGAGCGGATAGGAAACTGCGACGGCCGCAACTTGGCCCTGAATTTCCCTTGGAATGTTAATTTGCCTTTGTATTCGCGTTATTTGTTTGGCTGCTTTTTAATTTTTTGCGGACTGTGCGGATTGAATATGCGACCTGTGCGGACTGGCCAAAAAGCTGTCAGAAATCTTTATCTATAAATACTGCCTTCTGCTTTCTCTATGTAGGAAATTGCTGAAGTAAACGAAACCCTGCGGCCTGCAACATGGTGTCCGCGCGCACTGATGCTGCAGTCGCCTTCCATTCTGCCGACCACAGGAAATGCACTTTGACAGAGGCTGACCTGGCTGCCTTTCTTGAAAAGAAGATGGCAGACTCAAACATACTTGTCCGCCTACCCGCCCACCAGGAAAGGTTGAACTTCTCGACGGCGACCCAGATCGCCATTCCCGTTGACCACTTTGATAGCGGATTCAAGTTCCCGCTCTTATGGGAGCTTGCCGCAATCTTTGAGCACTACGGGATGGTTCCCGGCCAGCTCGCGCCGAATACCCTTGCTGCGATCTGCAGCTTCCTCTCTTACCTGCGATCTGAAAGGATTGCCTTCTCGATGAACATCTTCCGGAAAATATTCTCCGTCCGCTCCATAACCGCCTCCGGAGGCCGCCCCTATAAGGGAGTAATCTACTTATACTGTAGGGGGATGAAGGTAGTGGGTCTTCCAAACAAGATCCACAACTGGACCTCGAGGTTTCTAATTTTTGAGGGCGACCTTGGGTTCGCGCACACGTATCCGCAGGTGCGCGCGGACTCTGTCTTCAAAAATGTGCAGCTGGACGACCTGGAGTCCGCAATTGTCGAGTTCTTGGCCAACGCCAGGCTCGATATTGAATATTACCTTCCGCTGCTAGCGAGCTTAGTGGATGTTACGCCTGAGGACAGTAAGTAATTTAGCGGACTCAGCTTTTGTATCCGCCGCGACCATGCTGTTAACTCTGGTTCTCTTTTTGCAGCGACCTTGGCGGTGCCCGTCAACCTGCCGCAGACGCCAAGCGGCTTTGTCCCTACACAAAAAGAGAAGAAAGAAGCAGTTGCAAAGAGGAGGAAGGAGGAAGGGGACCCCGCAGCGGACTACTCTTCCTCCGAAGGTTTCTCCATGACCGGCTTTGGCACCAGCCAGAGGGACCTTAGGGGGAACCCTATGGTCCACTGACATAGCAAGAATAAGCACGTCCGCCTATCCACCGCGCTTCCCTCATGGAGGAGTCCGCGGATAACACGCCACGCCCATATTGCGCTCTCCACTCTTTACGGAAAGCGCAACTTGAGCGAACTCAAGAAGGTGTCCGCCGCCGACCTCCCTCTGCTGGCCTCTCAGGCCTCTGCGAACAGCGCGGTGACAAATCATTATGTTGCCACTCTGGCCAGAGACCTGTTGTGGCAGAATGAGCAACTTCAGAAGGATATCAAAGTGTTAAAGGAAAGGAACGCGTGGATGGGAGAAAGGAATGCTCGGCAAAGAGAGGAGCTGGCGGTGAGTTGCATTTGCCGCGGTCTAGATTTACTATCCACCGCGATCTGTCTGATGTTTGTAATCTTGTTTTTTGCAGGTCGCCTACGACTTGGAGAACAATAAATTCCAGGCCGCCACACTCCCTTTTGTGATGGAGACTGTGGAGGTCGCCGTTGAGCGACTTGCCCGCGATGGCCTCATGAAGGAGGGAGTGGGCGGCGTCCCTTTTCTGGAGATCTTCCCGGAGCTGGCCCCTCAGGTCGCAGCGATGGAGAAAGCCAAAAAATGAAAAGACGTCATTGAGGAAGGTGAGGATGAGGAAGAAGACGACGAAGAAGAAGAAGAGAAGGAAGACGGAGGCTCGCTGGGCGAAGAGCAAGACATCAGGGAAAACATGGACAATGCTGAATCGAGCCGACGAGGAGAGGAGCTGTCCGCCGAGTCCGACTCTGCATCTTCCTCTGCTACTGGTAGCTCGCATAGCGGGTCCGCCACTAGTACAGGATCAGGTAGTAGCGGGAGCAGCTCGGGGGGTTATTCTCCAGATGTCGACATCATTGGTGACAGCCCTGCTCCTCCTGAGAAGAGACAGCGGACTGATTGATCAATGCATATGTATATATTTTGTTGTTTTTTGTAAAAAGTGGCGGACGCAAGATTGCCGTCCGCCGAACATATTGAATGATGTAAATTTTTTGATGAAATAGAAAGCAATTTTTTGGCATGTGTGCTTTCTGCAATGCTCTTTTTTCTCCACGCTCACCGCACCGATTAGCAGTCCGCACAACACGCTTGATAAACCTGAGCCTTTGCAGATTAGAGAATTATTGTTCCACTTTGGACCAAGAAACTGTCAGGCGGACTTTGTCGAGTTTCACTTGTAGTCCGCATGATACATTATTTATAGTGAACCTTGTTGATTAAAGAATTAAACATCCACTCATTTTGTATCCGCCTCAGAGAACAGCCAGCTGATGCCTGGGGTACTTGAGTTATAGTTGTAGTCCGCAAGCCAGACCGCACGCAATAATAAAAGCACATTGATTATTAACTTGACAAATAATGCGAAAACCATTCTGCGGCCTGAGCAGATACGGAAAACCAATCCGCTCACAACAGATCAAACATATAACGTGAAAATCATTCTGCGGGCTGAGCAGATACAGACAACCAATCCGCACGTTGTAGAAATGATCTATAAATTTGAATGACTATCCTGCGGACTGAGCGGATACAGAAAAACAATCCGCTCATAATAGAAATGATCTATAGCTTGCGACCAGGTGGGCAGGTGAGCCTTAGCGGCATACTTTCCTCACCGGGCTACAAGCTATAAGATCAACCCCAGTAGGCGGACTGATCGGATAGAGAAAACCAGTCCGCTAAAGATAATCAGCTTGCAATCCCAAGGAAACTACCAAACTGTGCGAATAACGAATCCAGTCCGCCAAAGACAGAAATGATCTATAGCTTGCGACCAGGCGGGCAGGTGAGCCTGAGCGGCATACTTTCCTCACCGGGCTACAAGCTATAAGTTCAACCCAAACAGGCGGACTCTGCGGATAAAGAACTTTAGTCCGCTAAAGAAAGAAATGACCCATAACTTGCGACCGGGCGGGCAGGTGAGCCTGAGCGGCATACTTTCCTCACCGGGCTACAAGCTATAGGATCAACCCAAATAGGCGGACTCTGCGGATAAAGAACTTTAGTCCGCTAAAGAAAGAAATGACCCATAACTTGCGACCAGGCGGGCAGGTGAGCCTGAGCGGCATACTTTCCTCACCGGGCTACAAGCTATAGGATCAACCCAAATAGGCGGACTGTGCGGACAGAGAAAACCAGTCCACCAAAATATTCCCTGCAAAAAGCAAGACCCTCACTTGGCGGAACGGTTCCCTGCCCTCTTGCCTGGAGTACAGTCTAAACTGTGGGTCTCCTGCAGGCACTGCTTGAGGGTACCATGGAGTGTTCGAGGGTTACAAGCTAAGATGACCCGCGGGCAGGTGAAACGGAACGGCATACTTTCCTCATGTGATCATCGAAGTTGTAACCTTATCCCTAAAGCGGCATGGTAGAGCTTTACACCCACCTTGCCCTCCAAAATGCAAAGGTGGGGTCAGGTACCTGCCGGGATCCGAAGTCCAGAATCCAACCGCCCTAGAGCCTACAAGCTCCCACTACACGGTGCGAAATCTCCTCGCAACACGTGGTCTTCGTGGTGTTATGCTAATGACAACGGCTCTAGGGGAGGTCTAGCTGAACTCGGCGATGTCTCCTGGTATCAGGGAACCGTTATAGGTCTTTGGGAGAGAGAAAACACTAGAAAAAATGTCAGTATGGATTCTTTGACTAAGAAAATGCATTTGCAAAGGAAACATAAGCAAGAAAAAAGAGAGTTCGGGTGTCGAACCGTTTTTGAAAACTCTCTTAGTACTTTATCTGTTATGATTACAACAAAACACTCGAAGAAGTGTTAGCAAGCAGTTTCTACTCATAATATTTATTGAAGAGGATACACAAAGTAGAAAAAAGGAGGTTTAAGAATAGAACCGCTTGAGATCATCCCCACTCCACGGGTGTGGTATATCCTCTCCTTCGTAAGTCTGTAAGCGGTAAGCGCCGCTTTTTAATGCTTCTTTGACGACAAAAGGGCCGGCCCAATTCGGATTAAGCTTTCCAACTGAACTAGCTCTTGCAGCAGCATCAACCTTCTTCAGAACTAGATCTCCCACTTGAAAGTGTTTGATCCTTATATTTTGATCGAAGTAACGGGCCATCCTCCTTTTGACTTCTTCCTGCCTTATGGCTGCTTGATCTCTGACCTCCTCGATGTGTTCCAAGCTGAACCTCATCTCCTCATTATTCAACTCAACCCAATCATCGATACCTTCTCTTGCAAGCAGCACTCTAGGTGACGGGACTTCAAACTCAATCGGAATGAGTGCCTCTGAGCCATGAGAGAGTTTGAATGGGGTCTCCCCGGTAGCAGATGATGGCGTTGTCCTAAGGGACCAGAGTACTGATGGAAGCTGATCGGCCCAACTGCCTTTTAGATTCTGCACTTTCTTTTTGAGCAAGTTGAGCATCTGCTTGTTGGCTGCTTCTACCTGGCCATTGCTTCTGGGATGATGAACTGATGCAAAACGCAGCTCTGTTCCGATCTGCCTGCAAAAATCTATCATCACTGAGTTGTTGAATTGTGGCCCATTGTCAGTGATTATCGCCATTGGTATCCCGTGCCGGTAGACAATTTCTCCCCAAATGAAGTTCTTGACGATCTGAGTAGTTGTCTTAGCCAATGCCTTGGCTTCGATCCACTTGCTGAAGTAGTCGATCATTACGATGATGAAACACCGTTGCCCGCTCGCCAAGGGAAAAGGACCAATGAGATCCATTCCCCAAATCGCAAAGGGCTAAGGAGTTGCAATCGACCTGAGGGACTGAGCTGCTTGGTGCTGAAGTGGAGCAAACTTCTGGCACTGAACACACCTTCTGACATAGATCTCTGAGTCTTTCTTCATTGTGGGCCAGAAATACCCTTGCCGCAGGATTCGCTTTTCAAGAGTTCTTGCTCCAGAGTGGCTTCCACACTCTCCTGAATGAACTTCTCGCAGAACGGTAAGAGCTTCTTCCTCTGAAACACATCGGGCCATTGTTGAGAGGAAAGTCTTTCTATAAAGGATTCCCGCCACTAGGAAGTAGTGAGCTGCTTTTATTCTGAACTTTTTCTTGTCTCTAACTGTATGATGATAATTTCCTGTTGACAGATATAGGATAAATGGATCCATCCAAGAGGCACGCTGGTCTACTTGCATCAAATCTCCTTCCTTCACTGCCGGACGGAAGAGTTCGGAAGTTGTTCCTCCTGAAGGCATCCCATACTTGGAAAGAAAGTCAGCCTCCTCATTCTCTGTCCTGGGGATATGTTCGATTGTGAAGCTTTTAAACCTGCCGATTTCTATTTTCACAAGAGCTAGATACTCTTTCAAGACTGGCTCCCTTACTTCGAAGTTGCCGAGGACTTGCGACGCCATTACCAGAGAATCGGTTTTGATGTGGACATGATCGATTCCTAATTCCCTTGCAAGCCTCAAGCCTGCTAGCAGTGATTCAAATTCGGCCTGGTTGTTTGTTACTGGAAAATAAAACTTGATGGCCTGCTCCAACTTGACTCCATTTGGATTGATGAGGACCACTCCTGCTCCAAAAGAACTTCTGCCTGAGGCACCATCAACATAGATGGTCCAAGCCAAAGGTGACCTTTTTGCCTGATCAGAACTGGACTCTGGCATGTCAATCAGAAAATCTGCTAGGACTTGAGCTTTGATGGCTGTCTTGGGCACATAAGAAATTTCAAATTCACTTAGCTCTATTGCCCACTTAGCTAGTCTGCCGGAATGCTCGGGCTTTTCCAACACACCCTTCAAAGGTTGATCGGTGATGACTTGGATTGAATGTGCTTGGAAGTATGGACGGAGCCTGCGAGCTGACATGACCAGTGCCAAGGCTAACTTCTCTAAGATCGGATACCGCGTCTCAGCACTCTTCAAGATATGGCTGACATAGTAGATTGGAAACTGCTTTCTGCCTTCTTCCCGAAGGAGAACGGAGCAGACGGCCTCAGGGCCAACCCCTAGATACAAGAAAAGAATCTCTCCTGGCCTTGGGCTCTGAAGCAGAGGCGACGAAGTAAGTTGCATTTTTAACTGTTCAAAGGCTTTGGAGCACTCTTCTGTCCACTCAAACCTGGATGCTCCGCGGAGAATTTTGAAGAAGGGGGCACTCCTATCCCCAACCCGAGAGAGGAATCTTACAAGACCTGCTAGCCTTCCCCCTAACTGCTGAACTTCCTTTGGTGAACGGGGGGTAGGCATTTCTAGAATAGCTTTTACCTTGTCAGGATTGGGGGCAAGTCCCTCCGGAGTAAGGAGATGACCGAGGAACTTCCCCTTACTCGCTCCAAAGGTGCACTTCAAAGGATTGAGCTTCATTTTATACCTACGCAGAGTAGCGAACGTCTCTGCTAGGTCTCGCAAGTGCAGCGAAAACGATTTACTCTTGATCAAGAGATCGTCTACGTACACTTCTAGGTTTCTCCCTTTCTGATGGTTAAACACACGGTCCATCATCCGTTGATAGGTTGCACCGGCGTTCTTAAGCCCAAAGGGCATGACAAGATAGCAATAACATCCATCGTTAGTAATGAACGACGTGTGAGGTACGTCGGGCTTATGCATTCTTATCTGGTGATAACCAGAAAACGCATCTAAAAAACTCATGTAAGAGTATCCTACCGCGGAATCAACTAAAGAATCTATCCAAGGCAGGGGGTAGCAATCTTTAGGACATGCTTTATTAAGTTTTGTAAAGTCTACACACATTCGCCACTTTCCCCCTGGTTTTTTAACCATTACAACATTTGAAATCCAGGTGGGATATTGCACTTCTTTAATAAAATTCGCCTTGAGGAGTTTCGCAACCTCCTCACTTATTGGTTCTACAAGCTTTGTTGCCACGTCCCTCTTCTTCTGTTGGATGGGCTTGCAGCTGGGATCAACATTCAGGTGGTGGCAAGCTACATCAGGATCCACCCCCGGCATGTCCTCTGCTGACCAGGCAAAGACATCCAGGTTCTTTAGCAGGCAGGAAATCAACTCAGCCTTCTGATCTTCAGGTAGCTCCGAGTTGATGGAGACCTTCCTCTCCTCCCCTTCAGCAATGGGGACTCCTTGCGTCACCTGGGCAGGTTCCAGGTGAGCACCTTCATCAGCAGCAACTTTCGAACTGGAAGAGGCTTCTGCAGCTTCTGCTGGAGCAAGGGAATCTTCAACCATGTTGACAGTGCGGACGTAGCACTCCCTTGCTCTCCTTGGGTCGCTCCTGACCCGGCACATCCTCCCATCGGCAAATAACTTGATGGCGAGGTGGTAAGTGGAGATCACTGCTTGATATTTGTTCAACAGGGGCCTGCCGAAGATGGCATGATAGCTGCTGGGTGCGTCGACCACTATGAATTGTATCTGCTTTGTTGCCCCTCCAAGCTTCACTAGCAAGGTGACGCTGCCCTCCACTTCCTTCCTCTCTCCTGAGAAACCATAGAGCGGCCCCTCAGTGGAAAGCAGAGGCTTCCCAGTCCTCAGGGCCTCAAAAGTAGACTTGAAGAGGAGGTTAACTGAACTGCCCGTATCAACAAGAATTCTGTCCAATGTGAAGTCTCCGAGCACAGCCTTGATTACAACAGCATCGTCAAATGGATTGGCTGTTTGAGGCAGATCTTCCGGACCAAAAGTGACGACCTCCCTTGGAGGAGCAACGGAAGAAGAGGCCACCTCTGCCTGGGTGACCCTTGAAATTGATGATTTCCGAGTTGACTCGGTTCCTGCTCCACCATGGATGAAGAAGAGGCGTCCCAGAACTCCCTCATCATCTGCATCAAAGCATTCCACTGGGACATTGATCGGCCCCAGACGGCCTTCGTCCTCTACATCCACGCATTCTTGGTAAGCCTCAGCTACCTCTTTGCCCTTCGAGGTGGATGGCTTCGACGAGGAAGGAGAATCCTTCTTGCTCAGGTCAATCTTGCCCTCGGCAAGCAACTTATCAATCAGCGCACGAAGGGCCTTGCATTCCTCAGTCAAATGGCCCTTTTCCTTGTGGAACTGGCAAAATTGTGAATTGTTCCTCGGCTTCCACAGCTTCTGAGGCTCCTGCCTCTTCTCTTCTGATCTCCTTTGCAGAATCTGGATGACTTCGTCAAGGTCCAGATCTGCTACATCCTCCATGGGACTTTCATCATATTGGCACGGGGCAGGCAAAGCTGCCTGTTGGAGGATGGGAAGAGCCTGCAACGGAACGGCGGGAGTGGCGGCCAACGGCAGTCTCTGCTCATGAAACTGTTGATGGCCCTGGAAAGGTTTTTTGTTGCGGAAGTTCCTGCCTCTTTGAGATGGAGGCTGGAAGTCTGGGCGAGGGGGCTTGCCACGGGAAGAAGAAGCGGAGGCATCCCTTCCTTCAGCCTTGGCTGTCAGGGATGAGACGTAAGTCGGATTGGCATTCTCCCCTTCTATGAAATGGTTGACCATGGAGATCAACTCTTGGTAGGTCTCTGGAGCCTTGGTTGTTGCTTTGAACTTCAGAGGGCCCTCCCGGAGGCCATGGATCAAGGCAACTTTGTAGTAGTCGGGGTTCACATTCCTCACCCCCTGGATCTCCCTCTGAAAGCGATCAACGAATCTTGCTACTGATTCGTTATCCCTTTGCTTGATCTCGAATAGGGCAGCTGGCCCATTCTTTCTCTTCCTTGAGGTGGAAAACCTCAACATCAACTGGTTGCGGAGCTCTGCAAAAGAAGAGATTGTGCCCGAAGGCAGCTCGTAGAACCACTCTCTCGCTTGCCCTTCGAGAGTGGTAACCAACAATTTGCACTTAATTGCATCTGAGAGGCACCTCAAAGCAACTGCCCCCTCAAATGCCTGGAGGTGAGAGACGGGATCTGTCGATCCTGAATAGAATGGGATGCGAGGCTCCCTGAAGTTGCTCTGAGCCGATTCCCATCGAATTCGATCAACAAAGGGAGACGGGGTGTCAAACTCTGCAGGGTAGAAAGGGCGGACTGGAGCCGAGGAGTCCGCGGGCTCGGCGGACTGGCGGTCAGCAAAGTGAAGCTGGCGGGCTGGAGTGCCCCTGGCAGCTTCTCTGAAGAAATCTCTGAAAGCGAACTCTTCCTCTTGAGGGCGCAGAGGGGCAGCAGACTGAACAGGGTTCCGAGGAGTTTCTGGAGACTGCTGAAGTGGAGTTCGGCGAGCTGGGGTCTGGCGGACTGGCGAGTCCGCTGGGTTCGCTGCGGCCTGAGGAGCAAGCCGCTGGGCTAGCGCGAGCAAAGCTTGGCTGATTGTGTCAAGGCGCTGGTCGGTCTGCCGACGAGACTGCTCGGCCTCAAGGCGAGCTTGTTCTATTGCATCCCAAAGGGAATCCTCTGAAGAGCTAGAGCGATCTGAAGAGCGGGCTCTGCGGTCTGACATCTTTCATCCACTGATTTCAAAACACTACTCGGATCTGAAGGTCGCGTGTTAACTGTTGATGCACGAAAACACAAGGAGGTCGAGCACAACCAGCTAACTGTTCGAACACCGGGGGAAAAAGGGAGACTGCGACTAGCGATCTACTAAGCGGATGAGGGCTGAAAGAAGAGCAGGGCCGTGAACCACGGCAACAACAGACTTCGTCCGTCGCGGCCTAAATGCCTCTCTTGCGACGGGCTTTCTCTTGATTGAAGAAGGGTTTAGTTACAAGTGAAAAGAAAGGACTGAGGGAAGTAGAGCAAGGGGGAGTCCGCAAGGCACAAGAATCGAGTCCGCAGCCTGTAACAAGTAGGCTCCTGGGTCCGAGTCAGCGTGCCTTGGGTGCACCACCTCCCCCCTATTTATAGGATAGGGGGCCTGCCCAAACGGGCAGGGCTAAAATAACCGGCTGCCCGGGGTACAGGAGAACCGGGCAGCGGTGACGGGAAGCAAAAAGAAGAAAACGCTAGTCTGCACAGAAGGGGCGGACTGGGCTCGCGAACTGGAGCTCCCACTGCTGCTGGGCGCGCCCGCTGGAGGCCGGCGGCCTGGGCGGACGGGATACTGCGTCCGCCACTTTAGAGAACCTGATCCCAAAGTGCCGGCGGACTGAGCGGACAGGTCTTTGCATCCGCTGCTGGGGGACCATCCTTGGCGCCCGACTGATGGTATTGCCGGACTGGGCGGACTGACAAAGTGCGTCCGCGTCGGCTGAAAGGGGGGCTTTGGAATCTTGCAGTATGTTGCGGACTGAGGGGTTAACACTGGAATCGCCATGTAATCGCCTGCAAAAGAGAGAAGCAGCGATCAAGTGCAAATGGAATAGAAAGCGCGGGATAGAGGTCGAAGAAAACTTAGTTATAAGGTTTTCTAGAATATGAATCGACAAACTCCGTTCCACGAAAAATGATAAATTCTTTGACATGAGATCGATGGAATAATTGATAGTGAAATAATTCGTCGAGCTCAGCTGGAAGAGTTGAAGACATTTCGTCGAGCTCTGTTCGACGAAAGTTTTCCTGAATTAGATTTTGTCGAGCTCCATTCGACGAAAATAACTTCACTCACAGAGAGTTCGTGACCTTCGTTCGACGAATATCTCCCGAACTTTCCTTAGTTCGTCGAGCTCCGTTCGACGAACTCTGGATAATTCGTCGAGTGCAGACAGAAACCAAACTAAGTCTTCTCCATTGATCATTCCAAGCTGATTTATAAAGAATAAGTGATTTCTCTCATCCAGAGTTTTGGTGAATATATCAGCTCTTTGTAAATCAGTTTACATATAAACAAGATTAATTTTGTTTTTGTCCACACACTCTCTAATGAAATAATGTCTAATATCTATATGTTTAGTCCTACTGTGATGGACTGGATTTTGTGTTATTGCTATAGCACTTGTGTTATCACAAAAGACAGTTGAATTATTTAAGTTGAGACCACAGTCTATTAATTGATTTTGAATTCACAGCATCTAGGAACAATAGCTGTCAGCTGCAATATAGTCAGCCTCAGCAGTTGAGGTAGACACAAATGATTGTTTCTTACAAAACCAGGATAACAAACTCATACCGAGGAACTAACAATTCCCTGAGGTGCTTTTCCTATCAACCCTGCATCCAGCAAAGTCAGCATCTGAAAATCCAGTTAAATCAAACTCTGACTCAGCTGGATACCATAGACCTAGACTAGGACAACTCTTTATATATCTCAAAATCCTTTTTAAAAAAATTAGATGAGATTCTTTTTGGTTCACTTGGAACCTAGCACAAAGGCATGTGGCAAACATAATATCAGGTCTGCTTGCTGTAAGATATAGTAGGGACCCAACAATGCCCCTATATAATTTCTGGTCCACAGGTTTCCCATGTGGATCAGAGTCAATCACAGCATTAGTAGCCATAGGTTTTTTCTTTGCTGAAGCATCAGCCATCCCAAACTTCTTTATAAGCTCTTTAGAATACTTAACTTGAGATATGAAGATGCCATCAGGAAAATTCTTCACTTGGAGACCAAGGATGTAGGAAAGGTCACCTATGCTACTCATTTCAAATTTTGAATGCATGAGGTCAGAGAACCTCTTGCATAATTTGGAGTCAGTAGACCCAAATATAATATCATCCACATATATTTGTACTAACAATATTTGATCCTTATGATGTCTGGTGAAAAGTGTTCTATCTACAATGCCTATAATAATTTATGCTTTATCAAAAAGCTAGCTAGGGTCTCATACCAAGCTCTTGGAGCTTGCTTGAGACCATAAAGAGCTTTATGCAATTTGAAAACATGATAGGGGTGAGTTGGAGAGACAAAACCTGTAGGTTGTTCAACATAAACCTCTTCTTTAAGTACTCCATTGAGGAATGCACTCTTCACATCCATCTGATATACTTTGAATCTCTTGCATGCTGCATAGGCTAAAAAAATTATGATGGCCTCCAACCTTGCAACTGGTGCAAATGTTTTGTCATAGTTAATCCCTTCCTCTTACCTATAACCTTGAGCAACAAGCCTAGCCTTGTTCCTCACAATCACTCCTTGGACATTCAGTTAGTTTCTGTATACCCATTTGGTTCTAATGACTAGATTGTCTTGGGGTCTTGGAACCAAATCCCAAACTCTACATCTCTCGAATTGAATTAATTCCTCTTGGATTGCAATGATTCAGTGGGGATCTTGCTCTGCATCATGGATGGATAGAGGTTCAACCTGAGAGAGAAAACAGACATGCATCACATCTTGATTGAGTTGATGCCTTGTCTATACACCTACTGATATGTCTCCAATCACTTGAGATTTGGGGTGATCCCTAAGTGTGACTAAATCAGTGAGTGGAGTTGGTTGTGCAACAGCATATTGGATTAATTCCACTTGTGGATTTGTGTTTGCTGTTGTAGGAAGTTCAGTTCCTTCAAAGCTTTCATCTTCACTCTCTTCATTAACTTGTGGAGAGGGATGCGTTGGGACCTTTTGGGTAAGGTTTAGTTCATCCAATCTCTCACACAAGTGAGGTACCTGCAAAGGGCTATTGGTAGAAATATCTTCCTCCTTGCAAGACATGTTAGTTTCATCAAAAGAAACATGAATGGACTCTTCAATTTTTAATGATGATTTATTAAACACCCTATAGGCTTTGTTTACTTGGGAATATCCTAGAAAAATTCCCTCTTCAGCCTTAGCCTCAAACTTTATAATATATCTTTTGTTGTTATAGTGAATATAACATATACAGCCAAATACTTTAAAATAGTTGATTTTAGGTTTCTTCCCTTTAAGTAATTCATAAGGAGTCCTATTCTTCAGTTTATGTATCAGGCTTCTATTTAGGAAATAATTTGCAGTGTTTACAGCCTCTACCCAAAAGGTTAGTGGTATGTAAGCATCTTCAAGCAATGTACCTGCAACTTCAATGAGTGTCCTATTTTTCCTTTCAGCTATCCCATTTTGTTGAGGTGTTTTAGGAGCTGAGAAGCAATGCCTGATACCTTCCTTCTCATAGAACTCATGCATAAGGAGAGACTCAAACTCTGTGCCATGATCACTTCTGATCAATGCAACATGGGTAGAGAACTCAATCTGTATGGTCCTGAGAAAATTTATAAGAACCTTGAAGGTATCTGACTTAGATCTCAGAAATGATACCCAAGTGAACCTGGAGAAGTCATACATAATAACCGAGGTGTAGGATTTCCCACCTAGGCTTTGTACAGCAATGGGACCAAAGAGATCCATATGTAGCAAATACAATATCCTAGGTGATAGAATTAGTGCCTAACCACCTAGAGAGGGGTGAATAGGTGTACTTTTTCTTTTGTTTTTAAGGCAAAAAATATGTTCTATAATTTAACCAGAAATTGCAAATTCTACAACTACACAGCACAACAATCACAGAAACATTCAATCACAGAATGCACACAGATTTTATAGTGGTTCCCCAAGGTCTGGGTACATCCACTTTCCCCATTCGCCTATCTAGAAGTGTGGTAGATTAGGCCTAACTTCTGCACTTCACCTCAGATCCTCAGATCTTACAGCTCATAACCCAAACCAGGTTCCTACAACTCAGAGTGTATCCACACTCCTACAACTCAGGCCAACTGCCCTACCTCAACCTTCAACAAGGCCTACACTCAGAGATCACAATCTCCTACACCTCAGGCTCACAACCCTACCTCAGCCTTCAACAAGGCCTACCACTCAGAGAAAATATTTTCCTACACTCAGCCTTTATATAATAGGCTTACAACTCAGATCTAGAATAGATCCTATAGAAAATTGATTAAACAAAATATATTGCAACCATCCTGAAAGAGAGAGAATGGATGGATGGCTTCTTGATCAGTTCTTGGAAGAAATTGATGGCAGAGAACAACCTCTCTTAGCGTTCTTCAAAGATTCTTGAATCAGAACTCAGTAGGGTTGAATCTCCTGTGAAGTTGATCTTCAATCAGCTTCTGACTTGAGATCCAGATCTCAATCTGAATCTTTCTTGGCAGCCTGGTTCAGCAACTACACTTCTTAGATGGAGCTCTCTCTATCCAACTTCTTCTTAGATCTTCTGATGAAAATCTTCTGTATTATTACTTCTCTCTTAGTTGTTGTTAGTTCTTCTGTTAGTTATATTCACACCTTCTGTTGAAGGAGAAAGCCTTTATATAGTCTTCCTCCAAGGTAACCGGCTGATCCGGTTTCTAACAAACTTCTGACAGCTTTGACAGTTGTGGTAGACCGGTTAGAAATGGCAGCTGTCAAGTCATCCAGTCACTTCTTGAAATATTATCTCTGTCTTAGAGTGTTGAGACTGATCTTCATCATGTGTCGACACAAGTAGACTAAGTGTCGACACAAGTGAACTAAGTGTCGACACAAGCCTTGGTGGTGTCGACACATCTCTTCTGTTGTTGATACTGCTTCTCGACACAACCTCTGTAGTATGTGTCGACATAAGACTTTGTGGTGTCGACACAAATAATTATTTTCTTCATGCAAATTTACTTTGTTGAAATTTTGCCATGTGTCGACACAAGTCCTGTGTGTCGACACATTTGATGTCGACAAGATCTTCTATGTGTCGACACTGCCTCTATGTGTCGACACAATTGATGTCGACAATGCTTCACTGTGTGTCGACACAGCCTATGGGTGTCGACACAGTTCATTCTGGTGTCGACACGGCCTTTCCAATTGTCGACACAATTAACTCTAAGTGTTGACACAGCTTTTCTCCAGTGTCGACACAAGCCTTCATAAGTGTCGACACATCTTCTCCTGGTGTCGACATATGGACTTAGAAATTTTTCTGCATTCCTGCATTTACTTAACCTGCACATATAAACTCAAAACAACATCAAATATACCTTGATGCATATCATTGAGTATGGTGAGGCTTCTTCAAATCTGGTACACATTTTCCAATGTACCCAACAATTTCCCCCTTTTTGGAGAAGTCATAACCCTTAGGGCCTGTTTGGGAGGGCTTTCTAACTCCTTTTCATTTTTTAGAAAACGTTACCGCAACTAATAAACCGTTTGGAATGTCTACCGGTGGGAAAAGCTACCACCAAAAACTCCTTTTTCTCCTCTATTTGAAAAGTCACGAGCCTGCTACTTTTCAACTTTTCGAAAAGTATTTTCTCATCCCGATACACAGTTGATGCTACGAAAACATTTTAATCATATGGATCCAGTTCGACAACACTGCAAAAACACTAGCCTTTCTCTAGACGAATATTTTGCACGGGCGCGATTTTTTCGCTTGGGGCGATTTTTTCACATGGGAGCGAATTTTTCGCACGGGCGCGTAATTTTCGCCCGGGCGAGCCTTTTTCGCTCGTCCGTGGAATTTTTCGCCCGGGCGCGGAATTTTTCGCCCGGGCCCAGAATTTTTCGCCCGGGCGCGGAATTGTTCGCCCGGGGGAGGAATTTTTCGCCCGGGCGCGCTTTTTTCACCCGGGCGCGCTTTTTTCGCACGGGCACGCTTTTTTCATCCGGGCACGCTTATTTCGCCCGGGCGCGGAATTTTTCTCCCGGGCGTGGAACTTTTCGCCCTGGCGCGAATTTTTGGCCCGAGCGCGCTTTATTCGCCCGACGCGGATTTTTCGCACGGGAGCGAACTTTTCGCCCGGGCGCAAATTTTTTGCCGTGGCGCGAATTTTCCGCACGCGCGCGGAATTTTCCGTCCGCGCACAAATTTTTTCACCTGAGCGTGAATTTTTTCGTCCAACGCGAAATTTTCGCCCGGGCGCGAATTTTTTGGCCGGACGCGAATTTTTTCGCCCAAGCGCTGTTTTTTGCATGATAGTGCATTTTTCGCCTGGGAGCAGTTTTTTACCTGCGATTTTTTTTCGCCCGAGAGCGGTTTTTCGCCCGGGAACGATTTTTTCACCCTGGCGCAGTTTTTCGCCCGAGCACAGTTTTTGTGCTCGATCGCAATTTTTTTCACACGTGCGCGATGTTTTCGCCCCGACGCAAAATTTTGGCCCGGGCGCGAATTTTTCGCCCGAGAGCGAAATTTTTGACTGGGCGCGAATATTTCGCCCGGGCGCGAATATTTCGCCCGGGCGCGAATATTTCGCCCGCGCGCGAATATTTCGCCCGGGCGCGCATTTTTTGCCCGGGAGCGTTTTTTTTGTCCGGATGCATTTTTTCCGCGCCCCGACAGAAAATTCAGGCCCGGGCAAACAGTTCGCGCTCGATCGAATAATTCACGCCTGAGCGTAAAATACGCATCCGAGCAAAATATTCGGTCCCGGGCGGAAAATTCTCGTCTGTCCTGAAAATTCACGCTCGAGCGGAAAATGTGCGTAATTTTAATAAAAAAGTCACTGAAACAGAGATTTGTCAAACAATTTACAAAATGCTCCTTTCTGAAAATATCTGCAAAAGAAGTTCACCCAAACGGATCTCCTTTTGCAATATACATTTTCCAAAAGCTCATTTTCCCACCTTTTTTTTGCTACCACTACTTTTCCTTTCCGAAAAGCCCTCTCAAACAGAGCCTTAGTCAATGATATACACCATTTATAACAAATACACATTATGATGTATAATAGCATTATATGACAGGGTAAATACTAAAACAAAACATATATAACAAATTATCACAAGATAACAATGCAACCAGAATGAGCATTAAACATGTTTTGTTCAACTTTCAAAAGATTCTTTAATAGAAGTTTACATAGATTTTAAACACTAAGGTTTACAATGTTATAAAATCAAGTAAGTCTATTTTAAGGTTGCTTTGGCTCCTTGATGACAATTGCTTGGCCTGATTTGATCTTGGCTTGAACTGGAGCATCAGTGTCATCGGCTGGCTTCTTGCCCTTAAGATCTTTCTTCTCTTGCACTTCAGCCCTTATTCTTTGCCTTTCAAAGTAATGAAAAGGCTTAGGGAAATATTTGCTAGGCTCCTGAGCATTAGGAGGTAGCATCCCTAGTCTTGCCTTTCTTCTGTACTGAACTGTGGCTTCTAGCCTGACTTCATGCTTTTGCCATTCTTGTGCAGAGTACCATTTACCCTTATCATGAGTTTTATCCTTTACAACTTTTCAAGCAGTCAGTATAATGTTCCTGGATGTTGGACTCCACTGCTCAAAATCAGGCTTCAATTCTGCCTGTTTTTTGAATCTTTTCTTAGATAATAGAGCTTCTTGCTCTTTCAAAACTGCCTCTAACACAGGCTTGTCTACTTTCTCTATGATCACATTTTGAGCACCTTCTGTATGGCTGTACATGGACTGTACTTCTTGATGTATCATCTCGAAATCTGCTGGAGGATAAATTACTTGAGCAACTTCAGCTTGTTCACCTCCAAAAGTAGAGGGTGTATTCCAGATTCAGCCACATTGTCATCATCAGAAAGGGGTGGATATCCAAGTGTGGCTCTAATGATGTTGGAAATCCATTTAGCATGGTCAGATCCAGCTTTGACTAATACTCTCTCCCCCTTTATGACTTCTCTGGCAACATGATCTCTGAGATCATCTTTCTGAAATCTGACTTGTCCATCCATAAAATTGACACCATCTTTATAGAATGCCTTTAATTTCAGTAGCTGGGCAGAAATAGTCTTTTGAGAGTCCTAAATAGCTGTTGTTACAGCAGCTATTCCTTCCTGGAAGTGCTTATCAAACTCTGCCTGGGCTGTAGCCTTTTCCTCAGTCTGGGAAGAAGCAAGATTCTTCATCTCTGTAATAATCACATTATGTGATTCTGTTAGATTATTATTCATTCTAAATTGATTCTCTAAGACATAACCTTGCTTCACATCTATATCATCAACCTGTGTCTTGATCTTTTCTTGATGTGTGGCTAGAAAGACCACAACATTTCCACCCTTGTGAAAACAATCAGTCATTTCTTTCTTATGCTGATTAACTTCAAACCTTATAGATTTTTTATCTGTAGCCAAGGAGAGTTGTAGATCTTTATGAGTTTCATCCATATACTTCTCCATGGCAATCCTTTGCTCATCCAACTTCA
Organism: Platanthera guangdongensis; assembly: GCA_039583875.1. Lineage (NCBI taxonomy): Eukaryota > Viridiplantae > Streptophyta > Magnoliopsida > Asparagales > Orchidaceae > Platanthera > Platanthera guangdongensis. The sequence goes on from CM077156.1 coordinate 90,210,292, forward strand.
CTTGTAAAGATACTAACAATGAACTGTAATCAGTTGTTGGGGCAGGCTGAGAAGCAGCAGTTTGTAGTGCCTTCTTGTTGCTTTGGCTTCTTCTTTTAAAGACCATTAGCTTTCTTTTCTTCGCTTGAACCTCAGCAGCATCCTCAGAATCAGAGGTACTGGATATATTTAATCTATCCTTTGGACTAGGAGGCAATTCCTGTGCAGTCTTAGGTATCTCCCCCTGAGTCCTTTGCTCCTCCTCAGGTCTTATCTGCTCCTCCTCAGTCCTTGCATTCTCCCCTTGAGACCCTACTTTCTCCCCCTCAAGGTTAACTTGCTCTCCCTCAAAAGCAGTTTTCTCCCTCTCAAAACCAACATGCTCCCCCTCAATATTAGTTTGCACTAAATCAGGAAACAGCTCTTCTATGGTAAACTCTTGTTGAGTAGGCACTGGAGATTCTCTTATCTCTGGAGCATTAGCAACAGCAGATGTATCTTCCAAGATAACATCTTGTGCTAGATTGTTTAGTTGTGTTGGCTGGTCAACATCAATCAAAGATTCAGTTAGCATTTCATCCTCAATATTGAAAATTGATTGATTTACTTCACTGATTACCTCAAGAATTGTTTGTGTTGTCATTTCACTGTCCAAGTGACTAGACTCTTCCTCAACATGGTGCTCCCCCTGCACTTGTGCTTCATCTGCAGGATCTTGTACAGGAATTTCTTTGGCTGTAGATTTCTCAAGAATCTCTTGCCTTTCTTCCTCAGGCATATCCTTAGTGAGGACCCTATCCCATCTTGAGATAATCCTGATATCCATCCTCCTCATATAATTAATTTTAGAACCAGCTGCTTGTGACATTACTTCTAGAATCATTCCAGACAAGTAGAGACTCATAATCCTTCCTAGATTTGGTTTCTTAATTCTCTCCTTAATCTTCTCAAATATTACTGGTGGCCAATCAGTATTTAGGGAATAGATGATCCTGGTCATAAGGGTGAACATATATGCATAAATCTTATAATGCCCTCCTGGCTTGCAGAGTATAACTTTGCCAACTACTTCAGGCATGAAATTTCCTTGCATATTCATGACTTTTATATTCAAAGTCGAGCCAATCTTCATGGTGGAATCCAGTCCACACCATTGAAGTGCTTCCCTTAGCTTAGATGCAGGTACATCTTCTTCCTCTTGTGCTCTTGGCAGGTGAAGAACTTTTCTTAAACCCTTCTAGGTGAGTTTCACCTTTACTCCATGGAATTTGGATCTAATTTTGATTCCAGTATGATCTAGGGTAGCAGCACCGAAGAATTCTAATGTTTCTTTCTTCCAGATCTTAGTTGGTTCAGAAACTAGAAACTCCAACCCATTCTCAGTAATTAGGGTTACTACACCTTTAATTTCAGATTCCGCTGCATCAAATACGTTGCGTACCAGCTCATATCCTTCATTGACATTGTCTTCAAGCTTGGGCGCCATTAGGGTTGAGAGAAATCTTGAATTTAGAAGAGAGAATTTGTCGACACAAAGTTTTGGTCTCAAAACTATGGAGAGCGTGTCGACAGACAATGTTGTGAACATATTTATACCTTTCTAAAAACGAAGGTGAAAAGGCGCGTTAACAAGCACTGAATGTGTCGACACTATTAAAAAGTGTCGACACAGACTACTTAAGTCTCGACATAAGTGTTGACTTTTATGTGTCGACAGTTATACATCTGCGTTCGACGATTAGTCGATACTCTGCTCGACGAAATCTGTGTTGATCCTAAGTGTCGACACCACTTCTGGATGTGTCGACACCTACTCTGGATGTGTCGACACTACTTCTCTGAAGTGTCAACACCAATTTTCTAGATGTGTCGACATCATTTCTCTGGAATGTTGACACCACTTATATGTGTCGACACAGACAACTCCTTGTGTCGACACCATTTTACTTAGCCAATATTGTTAAACTAATATATGTTCAACATTCCTAATTCAATTTTAAACTTATTGAATTTAGTTTCATCTAGAGGCTTAGTAAACATATCTGCAATTTGATAATCTGTTTTGACAAATTCTAGTGAGATGTCCTCTTTCTCTACATGTTCTCTAAGAAAATGGTATCTAATTTCTATATGCTTAGTCCTAATATGTGAGGCAGGATTATTTGCAATAGAAATAGCACTTATAGAATCATAAAGCAAAGGTGTTCTACTTACTTGAATACCATAGTCTTCTAGCTGGTGCTGAATCCACAAAAGTTGTGCACATCAGCTTCCTACAGCAACATATTCTGACTCAGCTGTGGAGATTGCCACACTGGTCTGCTTCTTACTGCTCCAAGACACCAATCTTCCTCCTAGAAATTGACAGGTGCTTGTAGTACTTTTTCTATCTTCTTTGCAACCTGCAAAATCTGTATCTGAATAGCCTGTCAGTAGAAAATCTCCATTCCTAGGGTACCAAAGGCCTAGATTAGGTGTGCCCTTAAGATATCTCAAAATTCTTTTCACTGCAGTAAGATAAGATTCTTTAGGGCATGATTGGTACCTATCACAGACACATGTAGCATGCATGATATCTGGTCTACTAGCAGTCAGATATAGGAGGGAGCCAACTATCCCTCTATATAAAGTTTCATCAACAGGATTCCATGCATCATCTTTGCTAAGAGACACACTTGACCCCATAGGAGTTCTCATGGTAGTGGATGATTCCATACCATACTTTTTAATTAACTCCAGGGTGAACTTAGATTGAGTTATGGACAAGCCATATTCAGTCTGTCTTACTTGGAGACCCAAGAAAAACTTAAGTTCTCATATACCTCTCATTTCAATTTTTCCTTGCATTTGTTTTGCAAACCTTCTACAAAGATTACTTTCAGTAGACCCAAATATTATGTCATCAACATATATTTGAACTAGAATAATCTTTCCTTTAGATTCCCTAAGGAATACAGTCTTGTCTATTTTCCCCCTTGAGAATTTGTTCTCAATGAGGAAACTAGATAGGGTTTCATACCAAGCCCTTGGGGCTTGTTTCAACCCATATAAAGCTTTCCTAAGTCTATAAACATAATCAGGTTTGAGAGGATCAACAAAACCTGAGGGCTGCTCTACATAGACTTCTTCTTTTAGATTTCCATTCAGGAATGCTGATTTTACATCTATTTGGAATACCTTGAAACATTGATATGTTGCATAAGCAAGGAACATCCTAATTGTTCTAGTCTTGCTACTGGGGCAAAGGTTTTATCAAAGTCAATACCTTCTTCCTACTTATATCCTTTTGCAACAAGTCTTGCTTTATTCTTCACAATGATCTCATTCTCATCCAATTTGTTCCTAAAGATACACTTTGTTCCAATGATGTTGTGGTCTTTTGGTTTAGGAACCAACTTTCAGACCTTGCACCTTTTGAACTGATTCTGCTCCTCTTGCATGACATCAATCCAATGTGGGTCTAGAACAGCTTCTTCAAATTTCTTTGGTTCCACTTGAGATAGGAAGCTGGAGCACAGAACTGTGTTCAGATTCCTGCTTCTTGTTTACACTCCTTGTCTAGGATCACTAATTATCTGATTTGCTGGATGATCCTTTAAGTTTCTAATAGCTGGAGGTAGTCTATCTTTAGGTTGAACACCTCCAGTCTCTTCATCATGCTGCACCTCTTGGTTTCTTCAGCATCTGGTGAGTCTTGTACTCCGCCTGGACAGCAGCCACCATTTTCCACTTCCTAATTTGCAGTTAAATCTTCTGTAATGGTAAGCTTGTTCATTCTCTCATTTATACCTGTAGAACTGCAAGCACTACTTGGCAACTCATTGTTAATAAGTCTTGTTTCATCAAAGACTACATGTATAGACTCTTCTACAACTTGAGTAATCAAGTTGTAGACCCTATAAGCCTTACTATTATTGTTGTACCAAACAAATATCCCATCTTGGGATTTGGCAGCAAACTTAGTTAGATAAGACTTGCCATTGTTAAGGACATAACACTTGCAGCCAAAGATCCTAAAATAGGATAAGTTTCATTTTCTGCCCTTCATAATCTCATAGGGAGTCTTTTTATGGCTTTTGATGATAGAAGCCCTATTGATCACATGACATGCAGTGTTTACTGCCTCAGCCCAGAAATATTTTGGGAGAGAAGTGTCACACAATAGAGTTCTACCAGCCTCAATCAGTGTTCTATTCTTCCTTTCAGCAATACCATTTTGCTGTGGTGTTCTAGGTGAGGAAAATTCTTGAAAAATCTCAAATTCTTCACACAGACTTGTCATACTTTCAGACTGAAATTCAGTGACATGGTCACTCCTGATTTTGACCACTGTACTGTCCAACTCATTCTGAATTTGTTTAACAAAGCTATATAAGACACTTGGGGTTTCAGATTTTTGTCTTAGAGAGAACACCCAGGAATATCTAGAATAGTCATCTACCACCACAAAAGTATAGACCTTCCTACCTAGACTATGAACTGGCATAGGACCAAATAGATCCATATGCAAGAGGTAAAGACACCTCATTGAATCCTTGATTTCAAGGCTATGAAAGGAAGATTTGGTCTGCTTGCCTTTTTGACAAGCTGAGCATATCCCATCCTTTATACAATTAACTTGAGGACCATTCCTCACTAACTTTTTGCTAAAGAGTTGGCCAATAGTATTGTAGTTAAGATGGGCCAGCCTCTTGTGCCATTTAACACAATGCGAGACTCTCTCATCAGCTACAAGACAAATAGGGGAAACATTGTTCTCACACTCAAAGTTAAGACAGTACACATTTCTTTTCCTATATCCTCTCAATATGACCTTTTGATCACTTGACCTTTTGATATGACATCCATTCTTGACAAATGAAATGTCATATCCTAAATCACTCAACTGACTTATGCTTATAAGGTTGTGTTTCAAACCCTATACATAGGCCACTTGAGAGATAGTAATCTGGTTATTAGAAATGTTACCAAATCCTTTGATGATTCCTTTTTCATAACCACCAAAGGTTACTTTAGGGCCATCCATGATAGGTCTGTAGTCCTTCAGCAATCCCCTTGTTCCAGTCATGTGCCTGAAACATACACTGTCCAAGTACCATATAGGGGCATGACCACTTGGACTCACCTACAATAAAGACTACTTAAGCTTAGAACCCAAATAAGTTTTGGGGACTTGGTTCATGTTAGTCTGAAATTTTACAAATCTGCCTGCAGCTCTTCTAACAGGAATATTGCTATTCTCCTTGACACTGGAATTGTGCCAACAATCAAAGGCAAAGTGGCCTACCTTGCCACAGCACCATCACTCAAACTTGTTATACCTTTGTTTAGGTACAACCTTTGCTGAATTGTTTATAGTAGGTCTCTTGTTTTGTGCTGGAGCTTTGCCTTTCTTATTGGACTTAGCAGCCCATGTTGTTCTCTTAAACTCTAATCCAGCCTTACCCTTTTGTGACACAAAGTCATCTATTAAGGGTAATACAGATTTTGGCTTAGAAAAACTAACCACAATATCTTTCTCTTTCTGAAGTCTAACCTCTAGATTTCTAATCTGATCATTCTTGAATATGATTGTGCCCATTTGAATAACAGTTATGTTTTTCAATATGGCAATCTCATTCAGTTTTTGATCCAGCAACTTCTCTGAATCTAATGCAGCCATCTTAAGATCTGCAATTTACTTAGCCTGAGATTTGGCCAGGTTTTTGCTCTTCTTAAGTGCCTGCAATAAATCTCCATATTCATCTATCACTGATGAATATCACCCTCAGACTCAGACCCATCTACATCACTTGATGCAGATGTTGCTGACTCTGACTCAGTACTACAATCTGAATTTCTAATAATACATTGTACCTTACTAGGACCAGGCTGATCCTAGCACTTGTCTTCTTCTAACACAGCCATCAGTCCCTTGTACTGATGGTCTTCTTGTTCATATATAGAGTTCAGCACCTAGAGAAACTCTTATTCTTCATCTATGCATATAGACCGATGTAGGCCTCAGCTTCAGATTCTGACTCTGAAGATGATTGGTCTGTCAAGGTCTTCTCCTTCTTAGCAACGAAGGATTTCTCCTTCTTGCTCTGGTGTTGACTCTTCTTTTTATCAGCAGTCTCTTTTCTTTTATCTGGACACTCAGCCACAACATGTCCAGGCCTATTACAGCAATAACAAACTATCTTTGATGTTGTAGATTTGCTTGGCTTAGACCTGCACCTGTCCTTCCTGGATGACTTCCTCTTTGATAATAATCATCCTTATACTGAGATGTGGAAGGCTTAGACTTCCACTGCTTCTTCTTTAGGAATCTCTGAAACTGTCTTGTAAATGCTGCAAAATCTTCATCTGAGTCACTGCTGTCTGAATTCTGGTTGTCTGAATTATCTGAAGCAGTTTCAGCAACTATGCTAGAAGGTGATGGAGACATCCTCCTATTCTTCTTAGTGGCTTCAAACTTGAAGGCCACAGACTTTTCTCTATGCTCACCTTTTGCACTTTTCTCTTCCTCTTTCCTAGCCATCAGTTGCATCTCATATGACAGCAACTTTCCAAAAAAGGTTGGAGGAGAGATATCTGCAAGTTTGGCCACTTCCCTAATGTTACAAATCTTAGTGTCCCAATCCTTCGTCAAGGATCTTAGGAATTTATCATTCAGTTCATAGGTACTGAAGATTCTTCCATAGGACATCAGTTCATTAACTATTCTTTAGAACTTTTTATAACATTCAGTTATACTGTCAGACTTTCCTTGTCTGAAACCCTCATATTCCTGATTCAGCATAGATTTTCTATCTTGTCGTACTTCTTCAGAACCCTTCATGTAGACTATTAAAGTATCCCACATTTTCTTGGAGGTCTTGCAGGGAATCAAATTTTGAAAGGTTGCATCATCTATGGCACTAACTACGATATTCTGGGCTCTCTTATCCATAGTTGCCAGGATGATCTCATACTTAGTCATCTCTGAGAAATCCTTGGAAATTCTTTGGTTTGCATCCAGAATAGAAATCTTCATAGGAATATAAGGACCTTCCTTGACTGTAATATAGATCCTTGGATCAGAAGCCTGCATAAACAGCCTGAATCTTTTTTTCCAGATGCCAAATATCTCCTTTTTGCATATGGGTAATTTCATAGAACCCAGTTCCTTATGATTCTCACCAGAACCCATTTTCTTGATCTTGAATCTGCCTTATGGATCTACTCAGTCTGTGAAGTCTTTCTTTGAGGAACCTCCCTCTGATACCACTTGATAGAATTAGTGTCTAACCACCTAGAGGGGGAGTGAATAGGTGTACTTTTTCTTTTGCTTTTAAGGCAGAAAATCTGTTCTGTAAATTAACCAGAAATTGCAAATTCTACAACTACACAGCACAACAATCACAGAAACATTCAATCACAGAGTGCACACAGATTTTATCGTGCTTCCCCAAGGTCTGGGTACATCAACTTTCCCCCTTCGCCTATCTAGCAGTGTGCTAGATTCGGCCTAACTTCTGCACTCCACCTCAGATCCTCAGATCTTACAGCTTAGAACCCAAACCAGGTTCCTACAACTCAGAGTATATCCACACTCCTACAACTCAGGCCAACTGCCCTACCACAGCCTTCAACAAGGCCTACACTCAGAGATCACAATCTCCTACACCTCAGGCTCACAGCCCTACCTCAGCCTTCAACAAGGCCTACCACTCAGAGAACATATTCTCCTACAGTCATCCCTTATAAAATAGGCTTACAATTCAGATCTAGAATAGATCCTACAGAAAATTGATTAAACAAAATATATTGGCACCACCCTGAAAGAGAGAGAATGGATGGATGGCTCCTTGATCAGTTCTTGGAAGAAACTGATGGCAAAGAACAACCTCTCTTAGCTTTCTTCAAAGCATCTTGAATCAGAACTCAGTAGGGTTGAATCTCCTGTGAAGTTGATCTTCAATCAGCTTCTGACTTAAGATCCAGATCTCAATCTGAATCTTTTTTGGCAGCCTGGTTCAACAACTACACTTCTTAGATGGAGCTCTCTATCCAACTTCTTCTTAGATCTTCTGATGAAAATCTTATGTATTATTACTTCTCTCTTAGTTGTTGTTCGTTCTTCTATTATTTATATTCACACCTTCTGTTGAAGGAGAAAGCCTTATATAGTCTTCCTCCAAGGTAACCGGCTGATCCAGTTTCTAACAAACTTCTGACAGCTTTGACAGTTGCAGTAGACCGGTTAGAAATGGCAGCTGTCAAGTCATCCAGTCACTTCTTGAAATACTGTCTCTGTTTGAGAGTGTCTAGACTGATCTTCATCATGTGTCAACACAAGTAGACTAAGTGTCGACACAAGTGAACTAAGTGTCGACACAAGCCTTGGTGGTGTCGACACATCTCTTCTGTTGTTGATACTGCTTCTCGACACAGCCTCTGTAGTATCTATCGACACAAGCCTTTGTGGTGTCGACACAAATACTTCTTTTCTTCATACAAATTTACTTTGTTGAAATTATGCCATGTGTCGACACAAGTCCTGTGTGTCGACACATTTGATGTCGACAAGATCTTCTATGTGTCGACACTGTCTTTGTGTGTCGACATAATTGATGTCGACAATGCTTCACTGTGTGTCGACACAGCCTCTGGGTGTCGACACAGTTGATTCTGTTGTCGACAAAGCCTTTCCAAGTGTCGACACAATTAACTCCATGTGTCAACACAGCTTTCCTACAGTGTCGACACAAGCCTTCATAAGTGTCGACACAGCTTCTCCTGGTGTCGACATATGGACTTAGAAATTTTTTTGCATTCCTGCATTTACTTAATCTGCAAATATAAACTCAAAACAACATCAAATACACCTTGATGCATATCATTGAGTAGGGTGAGCCTTCTTCAAATCTGGTACACATTTTCCAATGTACCCAACACTAGGTGAATCACTTTTATTTACAGATTTAAAACTAAATTTAGTTTGTTTTCTTTGTTGACAAGCCCTACAGAGACCTTCCTTCTTGTAGGGACCAGAAGGTAGACCTCTAACAAGGTTGTCTTTAGATAGCCTAGCAATATTTTTCAAGTTTACATGACCTATCCTTTTATGCCATAACTAATTCTGATTAGTAGTTATATTAAGTAAACAGATATCAGAATTGGCAGATAAAAATTCAACTAAATATATATTGCCTTGTCTATTCCCAATTAAAACTGTTTGACTTTCGTTATTAGAGATAATAAATGAAGATGAACTAAAATGTACCTGATAACCTTCATCACATAATTGACTTATGGAGATAAGGTTATGCTTCAGTCCTCTGACATATATCACTTTCTTAAATGTGACAGCTCCAATCTTCACTTCTCCAAAACCTTCTGACTGGCCACATTTGGAGTCACCAAAGATGACCTTTGACCCCAGATTGGACTTGTAGTTGGATAGAATGTTCTTACTGCTTGTTATATGTTTGGAGCAACCACTGTCCAAGTATCGGGTCTGATTCAAACTTGGACAGCTCTTCACCTCTAATGAAAAACAGTTAAATGTTCTTGACCCAGGTTACCTTGGGTCCTTTGTTTTCCTGGTGAAAAGCTGGAAATCATAGAATATTCTGGTTGAGATTTATATCCTAGAGGGTGATATCTCCTAGTTGGTATGACACAATCAGCTAGTGGATTAAAAGCTTTTCTAGAATTATTTATGTTTCTGTTATAATTAAAGTTTTGGTTAAGTCTTTGTAGGTTCGATGAATTTCTGTGAGTTCGTCGAGCAGAGTTCGACGAATTGGGTTGAGATCGTCAATCTCTGCCCAGAGAATGAATGTATTCATTTTTGTGACCCACTTTCATCGACCTTTGCTCGACGAACCATACAGAGTTCGTCGATCGCAGTTAGACGAATAATTATAACTATAGTTTGCGTTCAGCGTTTGTCGTGTAACACCCCCTATCTATCGCATAGCATATAGACGTAGGTCCTTCTGGGGCCCGACGCCATATACCACAGACAGACAGGGCGGTTACTCAATGGAAGCCATCCAACAGATAACAACATCCTACACAGAGCATTCTAGCGGAAGCAATTAAAATTATTGCATTAATAAAGAACCCAACACTAGCATGAATGTCCACTATTAGGCCAAAAGGAATAAAGTACAAATACGGAAGTACAGGCCTTATGGCCTTACAATTGTTTTCCTCAAATTACATGTTTTTCAAACCTCGGCACGCAGGCCGGCCATACATGAATAAACGAAAACACTCAAAATTAGTCCTTCGAGGGCCGGCCCAGCAACTTGGTCTTTAGCCCGTTATTTAGCACTCGACTCCGCAGCACCTGCAAACAACAATCCACCGCACGGTGACAAACAAAAGCAACGATCAACTATGCTTACCAAAATATAACGATCCCTCCCCGAACTCGGGGCGGCGATGCTCCTTCCCTGCACTTTATTAGCATAACCAAGCAGTAATATAACAACACTACATCACAGGCACAGACACGCACGACCACATGCCCCGTGATCTCAGGGCACATTCTCGGTGATCACATTCAACGTCCGCCGACTCACCACCGCCCCCAGGACGGCAATATCTCGTGAGCATCTAGTCTTTCTGGCCACTGCCTAAGACCCTCCATCTATGCCAACGGTAAGTGCCAAGTAACTTTAGGTCTCTTTAACCGAACGACAAAGATCGAGTACGGTTCCACCTGACTCATTGCTCAAACTACAACATCAATCAAGTCGTCTACGTGGGTGAAGATTCCCCGAGTCCCGTATCTCCCATACAATAACATAACCCAGTTATGTTCAGGTTGGCTCCCAGGCCACCATGTTGGCAGAACCACGCATCTGCCCTATTTTTCGGGTGCACCTTGGAGTTAATCCCCAAGGCTCCCTGTTGCAATCTACCACGTAGAAAACCCGAAAAACAAACATTTGCATGGAGTCTTCTCCGGCCATTTATGCAATGCAACATCACCGATCCAGACCAACTTGCCTGGGTAGGCTTCACACATCATGCCTATATCCTTTCTCGATTACGGACTCTACATGTACACAACGGGGACTATTCATGTCTACCCGAAGGAACGCCTCAAACTCACCGCAAACTCGCGAGAGTGGGCTTCCCTATGCAAAAGAAGTAGAGCTTCATATGCTGAAGTAGAGAATCATTACCCTAGCATTCTTCCTTCGCGCCATAGAAATGTAAGCGGATGAAAAGCACCGCACTCTCCTTGCCTCCATAGATCCAAAGTCGGTTCGCGATTTGGAGCTCCGAAGCTCCGCCGGTGATCGGATCTAGTCTTCTTCTTCCTCCTTTGCTCTCCCCTCTATCTAGACTTAGAAAGAGGACCACTCAAGTGAAATGAGAGATTCAAAGGCCCAATCCCGGGTATATCCCATCAGGAACAACCCCCAACCGTCGGATCCCAAAATAAGGAAATGAACGGCTACGATCTGTAGTTGAAATTTAAAACCTGGGCCAAACAAGGCCTGCGACACGCCCGTGTGCAGGGCCGTGTCCCTCATTCGCCGTCAAAATCGACGCGGCTCGAAAAACACACGGGCATCCAACACGCTCGTGTTCGACCTGACTCGCCCGTGTAAGCCATTACACGCCCGTGTTCCCGGGCGTGCTCCCCCATCAACACAGGACTAACACCAACCCGAGACTCATTCGGGTCTTGGACACGCCCGTGTCCTATTTGACACATCCGTGTCAAACCCAAACACGCCTGGGCTCCAGGCCGTGTTCACTGTCTCGACACTTCGTCGAGCGCAGTTCGTCGACCACCCGACACAACCTTGGACACGCCCGTATCCTAGGCCGTGTTCCCTGTCTCGACACATCGTCGAGCGGAAATGTTGAATTCCCGGGCCGATCATCGACACGAGCTCGACACGCCCTGAGACACGCCCGTGTCTCAGGCCGTGTTCGATGCTCGATGATCGTCGACTCCAAAATTAGTCGACATCTCGGCCAAATCATCGACTCGAGCCTAACACGCCCGGGGACACGCCTGTGTCCCAGGCCGTGTGCCCCCTGCCAGATTCCAAATTTGGCCCAAAATGCCGCCCGTCTCTCTTTTGAGTTTCGGGGCATTACAACTCTCCCCTCTTAAAATAATTCCGTCACCGAAATTACATAAAGGAAAGAAACATAAAACTTAAATGGTACCTGAGTGAAACAACTCCGGGTACATCTCAAGCATAGTCTGCTCTCGCTCCCAAGAGATCCCCTCCCGACCGCAATTGTCCCAATGGACCTTGACCATTCTGATCTCTTTATTGCGTAACCGCTTGACTTCCGAGTCCTCAATACGTACGGGCTTGACCTTTGTCGTCAACCAACTATCAACCGGCACTTGATTGACCGCGATCACTTGCGTAGGCTCTTGCACCGCCTTCCGTAGCACCGATATATGGAATACATCATCTAGACCACTAAGCTCCAATGACAGCTTCAACCGGTACGCTGCCTCACCAATCCGCTCCAGAACATCAAACGGTCCAAGGTACCTCATGATTAGCTTCTTCAAGCGCCGCACCCGCGAGACACCCTTGAGCGGCTTGATCTTCAAGTACACCCAATCGCCAACAGCGAACTCCACGTTCCTGTGCTCGGCATTATAATACTTAGCCTGGCGGTCCTGAGAGATTAACAACCTCTCCCGAATGGTTCTCACCAAAGAATTAGCATCCTCCACCTCTAGTCGCTTATACAACTTTGATTCACCTGTTTCCAACCAGGACAACGGAGTGCGACATTTTCCACCATAAAGGGCCTCGAAGGGCGCCATTTGAATGCTCGCCTGGTAGGTATTGTTGTAAGCGAATTCCACCAAGTATAAGTGATCATCCCACTGCTTTCCAAAGTCCAGGACACACATGCGAAACATGTCTTCCATTGTCCTATTGACCCTCTCGGTCTGCCCATCCGTTTGCGGATGAAAGACTGTGCTAAAACTCAGCTTTGTTCCCAACATCTGCTGCACCAGCCTCCAATCATTGGACGTGAACCGCCCATCTCGGTCACTCACGATGCTGCGGGGCACACTATGAAGCCGTACAATATTATCCACATATTATTTTGCCAATTTCTCAACCAGATCATCCTTCCTATGCAGAATGAAATGCGACATCTTCGTTAGACGATCTACGACCACCCAAATAGCGTCGTTCCCTTTTGCGACCTTGGCAACCCGTGAACAAAGTCCATAGTAATGTTGTCGAACTTCCACTCCAGAATAGGCAAGGATTTCAAGAATTCTCCCGTCTTTTGGCCCTCCGTTTTCACCAAGGCGCAAGTTTGACACTTCGCCACATAGAGCGCCACATCCTTTTTCAGTCCTGGCCACCAGAACAATTTCTTAACATTGAGATATATCTTTGTGCTCCCCGGGTGAATTGAGTACTTGGTATGATGTGCCTCGTACAACAATTCCACCCGCAAATTGCCCATGTTTGGGACGCACAGACGAGCGTCTTTCCAAAGTAATCCGTCGTCCCCAACGAATTGGGAATTTGACCTATCCAGAGCCTCTATCATGTGTTGCTTCATGTGGACATCCATATCCAACTCTGTTGAATCCAATCAGCGAGGTCATATTGGACTTCAGTCCAATTAAATACTTCTTCAACACTTGATTGCTTAACAACGCAAAAGATCTCCAATGCCTCCAGCTCCCAAATCAACAGCTCGTCATGGACCGACAACTAATTGGCTTGGGCTAGGGCCCGACGACTCAATGCATCCGCCACCGCATTTCCCTCACCGGGCATGTAATGAATCTTGTATGTATAGTCCCCCAGGAACTCCATCCACCGACGCTGTCACATGTTCAGATCTTTCTGATTAATCAAATACTTCAGGCTCTTATGGTTGGTATAGATATCAACCCTTACCCCATATAAGTAGTGCATCTACAGTTTCAAGGCAAAAATCACGACCGCTAACTCCAAGTCATGGACCGGATAATTCCACTCGTGCACTTTCTGTTTCTCGAGCCATACTCTATAACGCTTCCATGTTGTAGTATCACGCAACCCAAACCATTGCCCGAAGCATCGCTATAAATCTCATAACCTTTTGTCCCACTGGGCGAACTCAACACAGGCGTCGTGGTCAACTGACATTTCCAATCCTCAAAAGCTCGCGCGCACTCCGACGTCCAAACAAACTTCTGCACCTTCCTCATCAAAGTAGTAGAGGTAACGCTATCCGCAAAAAGTTCTCTTCGAAGTGCCTGTAATAGCCGGTAAGCCCCAGAAAGCTCCGGGCTTCCGCTACCGTAGAATGCTCATGCCACTCTCGTATCGCAACAATCTTCGTCGGATCCACTGCAATACCGTCCCCACTCACTATATGACCGAGGAATGCCACTGAGGACAACCAAAACTCGAACTTCGAGAACTTGGCGTACAATTGATTCCTCCTTAGCGTCTCCGAAATCAAATGAAGATGCCTGAAGTGATCTTTCTCACTCTGCGAGTACACCAAAATATTGTCGATGAAGACGATCACAAAATGGTCCAAGTACTCCCTGAAGGTCCTGTTCATCAAATCCATGAACACTGACGGCGCATTCATCAGCCCAAACTAAATGACCATAAACTCGTAATGCCCGTGTCTTGTACTGAACGTTGTCTTAGGGATATCACTCTCCCTTATCCTTAGTTGATAGTAACCAGACTTGAGATCCAACTTAGAGTACACCGTCAACCCGACCAACTGATCAAAAAGATCATCTATCCTTGGGATTGGGTACTTTTTCTTTTCCGTTAGCTTGTTTAACTCCCGATAATCAATACAAAGTCTCAAGCTCCCGTCCTTCTTCTTTACAAAGAGGACCGGTGCGCTCCAAGATGACGAACTTGGACGCACAAACCCTTGCTCCAACAACTCTTGAAGTTGCACCTTCAGCTCCACCATTTCCTTAGGTGCTAGCCGATACGGAGATCATGACACAGGCTTTGCACCTGGCACTAGCTCAATGGTGAAATCAATCTCCCGTTGAGGCGGGGCTCCAAGAAGATCTGCGCAGAACACATCAGGGTACTCAGCTACCACTGAAATACTATCCAATGTAGGCTTTGGCTTTGCAACCTCCACTAATGTAAAGAACAGCTCTGCACCAGCACAAACCGCATTCACCACCTTAAGAGCAGACATAAACGTCTTGGTCGACCCTTTCAAGCCCGTAAAAGTCGTCTCACGACTTGCTCCCAACTTGACTTCCTTGCAACCGCAATAAATATAGGCTTGCTGCTCCGAGAGCTAGTCCATGCCAAATATAACGTTGAACTCCACTAATAGTAGTAACAACGCTTGCAGATCGAATTCTTGATTCCCAATGCGAATCTTAACACCGTAGAATTTTTCATCGCGGATCGAACACCCATTCAGTAACAACCCATCCAACTTGTCCTTCGACATCGAAGAAGGTACTCCGATGCGCGATATGAATCCTTCGGACAAGAAGGAGTGTGAAGCTCCCGTATCAAAGAGTGCTCTCGCCGGAAACTCACAAATCAAAACAAATCCTAAACAAGCAGTGGTAAGGTAACATATACATAACAATTATTTAAAGACATTTAACTTGATACAAATTAAACCGTACCTGTCACCACATCCGCTTGTTTGATGGCCTCCTGTTGGCCAAGATTATAAACCCCTGGTTGCGCCTGAGCATAATGGGATGCGGTTGACTCCACCGCCTTGCCCTTCTCTTCATAACTTGCTCCCGGCTTCCTCTCGGACTTGGGACGTCCTCTCCAACAGTCACGGGCAAAGTGCCCCGGCTTCCCACAAGTAAAACATGCACCTGGGGTCCGACCCGTAGTCGCCCCAGAAGCACCGGAAGAAGGAGCTGGACCCGAAGTCCTAGCCTTCTTAAAGAACTTACGGTGCCCAGACTTTGAGTTAGTCGACACCTTGAACTCAGTCCTCTTATAACCCAAGCTTTTCTTTGCTTGAACATTCTTCATGTCCTTCTCCAAGGACCGGGCCGTGTTGACCAAGGTCAAGAAACCCTGCGTCATAGGCCCCGAGAGTAGTAGCCTCAAGTTATCTCTCAAACCTTCATAAAATCGATTCGTCTTGCGCTCCTCATCCGCGATGATGGAGCTAGCGTACCGACCCAATCGGGTAAACTCGTGGAGATACTCATCCACGCTACTCCCTCCTTGTACCAACCTCTGGACTCATTCCCCAAATCTATCCTTTGAGTCGAAGGGAGGTACCTAGACAAGAACAGTGTCGAGAACTCCTCCATAAAGACATCTGTAAGTTGCCTTCCTCTCAATAGATGCAGCTCCAAACCCTCCCACCATAGCCCAGTGTCTCCATCCAACAGGAACGTCGCTATTGTGGTCATCTGCCACTCCTACGTCTCCAGCGCTGTCAAGACTCTCTTCACACGGGAATGCTAGTCTTCAGCTTGATATGGGGTTCTCAACCCCGAGAATACTGGAGGATTAAAGGTCATAACATGTTTGAGTTGTCTCTCAGTTGCCCTCCTTGGCACCAACGGCTCCACTACTACCTGCTCCACTCTTCTCGGCTCAACCTCTGGAAGAGGTACCTGCTCCATCGCAGGAGCGGGCTGCTACATTTGACTTGCAGGCTGCACATTGATCATGGCAAACACTGCTTCAACAACCAATCATATGGTTTCAGCCGATGGAGGTGTTGCAAGAGCATCATTTGGTGCACTACAAGCCTCAGAAACTCGGCGTTCCGATGGACCAACACCGCTTCTGGTCACCTATAGTGGTACAAAATACCGTTAAGCGACCAATACTCCATCTATGCCACTGGTAAGTGTCAAGTAACTTTAGGCTCTTTAACCGAACGACATAGATCGGGTACGGTTCCACCTGAACCGTTGCTCACACCGCAACGTCAATTAAGTCGTCTGCGCGGGTCAAGCTTCCCCGAGTCCCATATCTCCCATATAATCACATAACTGAGTTATGTTCAGGTTGGCTCCTAGGCCACCATGTTGGCAGAACCACGCATCTACCCAGTTTTCCGGGTGCACCTTGGATTTAATCCCCAAGGCTCCCTGTTGCAATCTACCACGTAAAAAACTCAAAAAACAAACATTCGCATGGAGTTTTCTCCGGCCATTTATGCAATGCAACATCACCGTTCCAGACCAACTTGTCCGGGTAGGCTTCACACATCATGCCTATATCTGTTCTCGATTACGGACTCTACACATACACAACGGGGACTATACATATCTACCCGAAGGAACGCCTCAAACTCACCACAAACTCGCGAGAGCGGGCTTCCCTATGCAAATAAAGTAGAGCTTCACATGCTTAAGTAGAGAATCGTTACCCTAGCATTCTACCTTGGCGCCATGGAAATGTAAGCGGATGAAAACCACTGCAATCTCCTTGCCTCCGTAGATCCGAAGTCGGTTCGCGATTTGGAGCTTTGAAGCTCCGTTGGTGACCGAATCTAGGCTTCTTCTTCCTCCTTTGCTCTCCCCTCTATCTAGACTTAGAAAGAGAATAACTCAAGTGAAATGAGGGTTTCAAAGGCCCAATCTCTGGTATATCCCAGTAGGAACAACCCCAAACCGTCGGATCCCAAAATAAGGAAACGAACGGATACGATCTGTAGCTGAAATGTAAAACCTGGGCCGAACACGGCCTGAGACATGCCTGTGTCCAAGGCCGTGTCCCTCATTCTCCGTCAAAATCGACGCATCTCGAAAAACACACGGGCATCCAACACGCCCGTGTTCGACCTGACACGCCCGTATCAGCCAGTACACACCTGTGTTCCCGGGCGTGTTCCCCCATCAACACAGGACCAACACCAACCCGAGACTCACACGGGTCTTGGACGCACCCGTGTCCTATTTGACACGCCCGTGTCAAACCCGAACATGCCTGGGCTCCATGCCGTGTTCACTATCTCGACACTGCATCGAGCGCAGTTCGTCGACCACCCGACACGGCCTTGGACACGCCCGTGTCCTAGGCCGTGTTCCCTGTCTCGACACATCATCGAGCGAAAACATCGACTTCCCGGGCCGATCGTCGACACGAGCTCGACACGCCCAAAGACACACCCGTGTCTTAGGCCGTGTTCGCTGATCGACGATCGTCGACTCCAAAATTCATCGACCTCTAGGCCAAATCATTGACTCGAGCCTGACACGCCCTGGGACACGCCCGTGTCCCAGGCCGTTTGCCCCCTGCCAAATTCCAAATTTGGCCCAAAACGCCTCCCGTCGCTCTTTTGAGTTTCGGGGCGTTACCCGTCATGTGGGGTTCGACGAACTGGCTGCATTTCGTTGATCTAAGTTCGATGAATTCTGTTGAACCTTGTTTTTAGTAGTTTTTTGATTTTTGGTTTTCTGACCTATTAATTTGGGAGTATTTTCTGTTGTTGGTTTATTTTTCATTTTTTTTCCCTTTAGCAGAGACAAATTTGATGGGGGTAGTTAAAATATTTTTCCTGAGGATGGGGAGTAAACTTGATGAATCTCCCAAGCCTAGCTTGTCATTAAGTATGACATTAACAGTGCTTGTGATGTCCATCAACTTGAGGCTTCTTCCATTGAGAGTTTCCTCAAGTTGTTTAGCCTCACAAAGCTCAGTTTGTAGCAATGTTATTTGTTCATTAGCTAAAGACAACTCATCCTTTAACCTATTATTTTCAAATTTAATATTTTCTCAATTTCCTAGTTTCCCCTAAGAGTTTTAATCTCCTTTTCTGAGTTAATTAGGTCAATACACATTGTTTTAAATTCAACTTTAAAAGAATCTGAATTGTTATCAAAGGAAGACAATACCTTGTCAGCTTCAGAATCAGAAGCTTCTTCATTGTCTGAGTCCTCCTCTTTTGAATGACTCCTAGAAGCATCAATTGCCATGAGGCAAACCTCCTTGGCCCTTGCTTCTTCCTCATCTTCACTGGAGCTGAAAGATGTTGATTCTTCTTCTGCTCACTCCAGGTTTCAGCCGCAAAACCTTTCTCCTTCTTCTTGTATTTGCTGGAAGAAGGTTTGCTGCTGTGCTGTCTCCTGGAATCTTTTTCTCTTCTCTTTTCTTTCTTCTAGTTCTCTAGACACTCAGAGATGAAGTGCCTAGGCTTCCTGCATCCAAAACACACAACATCTTTGGTTGGTGTCTTATTATATCTTGTCATCCTGCCTTGATGACTTCCTCCTGAAATCCTTTCTTGCCATCTTATAGAATTTTTTGGCAAAGAGACTCATGAGTTCTTCATTTGTTGAAGGAGTCTCTATCTCATTAGCACCTTTGAAAGCAATGTTATGCTCTTTTCTTGCTGGAGGGGGTGTTCTTTGCCCAACTGCCTCCCTGGATCTAATCAGCTGTTCATAGGACTTTAGTTTTCCTAATAGAGATTCAGTGGATATCTCATTTAGGCTTCTGGCCTCCTTGATGGGCCAGATCCTTGAATCCCATGAGCTTGGGAAGCACATATAGATCTTGTCATTTACTTCAGTCAAGGTGATTTCTTTATCTAAGGTCCTTAGCTCACTGATGATGGAGCTAAGCCTGTTGTACATCACTTAACCTATTTCTGCTTCATCCTTTTTGAAGTTTTCATATTATGTGATGAGGTTTGATCTTCTATCTTTCCTCTCATATGCTGAGCCAACAACCATTTGTTTGAGTGAATCCCAGATTGCTTTTGCAGAGGTGCACTCAGCCACCTTCTGAAAGATGTTAACTGACATAGTCTGAGACAATATGTTCCTTATCTTGCCATCAACAATCTTTGCTTTCTTCAGGGCATCAGTCCACTCAGGTAGTGGAACTACAGTAGTGCTTGTAGATGTTGCAGAAGATGAAGCTTGAGGGGTATCTGTCAAAATAGAGTTGTATATATCCTCATCAATAGAATTCATATATAATTTAATTCTTGCCTTCCAGATGGAAAACTAGTTTAGGTTGCAAACTGGATGTATGATGCTTGCATAATTCTTATTTTGTGCCATAGCTGTGTAAATAAATCTAAATGGAAATAAAATTAAAATTTAGATCTAACAAAGGATCTTTGGTTCAAGGGTTAGCTTGTACAACCAAAGGAACCTGCTCTGATACCAATTGAAAGTGAGCTGTTAGATCAGGAATACTCTAGAGGGGGGTGAATAGAGTATTTAAAGATTATAAAATTTTCTGGCTATTGCAGACAAGTCCTAGTACTGTAAGAAATAGGTTAAAATATAAAACACAATAACAACTAACTAACAATCACAGCCACAGTAAGAATCAAAAGAAAGGGCAACCAGACGACACAAGAAATTTATTGTGGTTCCCCAACCTATGTACATCCACTCTTCTACCACCCTGGTAGGAATCCACTCAGATTTTTGATCAGATGTCTGACACCAATGAGATTTTGATCAGGTGCTAAAAAACCAAATCTCAAGTCTTTTGGTCAGGTGACTTGTAACCAAGAATCACTTTTGAAGGGAGATGACAACCCTTTATACAAAGAGGGGTGAGAGGTGATGGTGTCTTCTCTGTCAACAATCAGAGAGAAGATAAGTGGATATGATATTAGTAAGTAGCTCCCCTGAGATGTATAATAGTTCAGGGAAATCAGGAGCTTTGCTGCACGGTGATAGGCCTTCAGTCTTTAAGTCTTTATCAGAGAAATGTGCAGGAACTTTTAGACAGATGGAGTAGTTGTTGTCCTTTGAGGTTTCCTGAAGTGATGAAGAAAGAAGACTCTTGATTTAGATTAATTGTTCTTCTTCTTCAATAGCTGATCTGTGTCTGGCCTAGGGCTTCTTTTCTGTATCAGAAAGCTGTGAAAGAATGATGGAGCAGAGAAACTCTTGAAGACGGACTGACTGTAATTCTCTATATGTCTGTGTGTCTCTGTGTATGCTGTGTTCTTGTCTGTCTTGTCTATTGTGTATTTCAGGAAAAGAGAAAAATCTATTTTATATGTTCTGAAGGAATTTGTCTTTCAAAATTTGAATTCCTCTGCTGCAATCAATGTTGACCGCCTAGAGAATAAACTGCATTGATTTATTTCCCCAACTATCCCTTGGAAAAATGGAAAGCAATAATTCTGATGAAAGACGTGATCAATGCACCATCCAACGGTAATATTCAGAGAATATTTTATCATTAATCATTCAGAAATTATTGCCATAGAGTGAGGACAGAGGAAAGAAATACTAAGTCTGCAATCGTCGAACAGATGACAGAAATAGTCGAGCTGAGTCCACAGTTCGTGGAGCTGAGTTGTTGTGTTCGTCGATAAGATAACTTCTGTTCGTTAATCTAAGTTCCAAGATCGTCGATCTGATAACAGAACTGTATGCCTCAGAAACTTTGCCTTTTCTGTGTCTGAAATTCGTCGAGCTGATAATCTGGAATTCGTCGACTGGAGAAGGTTCTGGACTTAGAAAAATATGAGCAACTACTGGCTTCAACAAGTTGAAGTAAAGGGTCCAGAATTCATCGACCAGAGAATGAAGTTCGTCGAGTTGAGAATGAAGTTCGTTGAGCTGATAACTTGTTGACAGAACTTCTGGGGAATGTGTCGACACAAATCCTGGGTGTCGACACAATTAATTCTTATCTCGACATAGATGTTATGTTGATAGAAATCTGGAGTGTGTCGACATAAATCACGTGTGTCGAGACAGTTGATGTTGGTGTCGACAGATATTCTATGTGTCGACACAAGTCTTCTGTGAGTCGACAAATTCTTGCTTTTGATGTCGACACAGTTGGTGTCGACATTTATTCTGTGTGTCGACACAATTTCTTTGTGTGTCGACACAGCCTTTCTGAAGTGTTGAAGTGTAGTGTCCAAAGTTTATCGACCTGAGCACCAAGTTCGTCGAGCTCAGCTCAGAGAATTTTCTCTGAGATCGTCGAGCTGAGCACGACAATCGTCGACCTGAGTTCGATGAATGTCAAACTCATTTTACAGTCTTTGAATTCTTCTAAGTCTTGAGTCTCTTGAAGTCTTATTGATAGCTGGTCCATGTGTTGTTGACTCTAAGGACTTGGCCTAGACTCTAGGACACAACTATGACCATTGCTATACATTGTTGGTTAAGTGATCCTAACTTAGTGAACCTAGCCCAAATCTTACTAGGGATCCAACATAGTCGACTACTGCGGCACGATGCCAAGCTAGCACCCGATGGTAGGCCTATGTCAACACACTCAATGCCTTGAAGTGTTGAGTGGACTACCACGGTGTGATACCATGCTAGCTCTCGGCGGTAGTGTTGTCTCAATGCTCTCAACGCCTTAAGGCATTGATTGATTTACCGTAGTATTGTACCATGCTAGCGCCTGCGTGGTAGGATCCCGAAAGCTTTGTCCAATTAATTCATTGAGCTAGTGCGGGTGTTAGAGCTAGCGCAGGCGGTAGAACTAATGCAGAGTGGTAGATTCCCGAGAGCTCTGTCTAATTAATTCACGGCTACTGCCTGACGGAACTTCTTTCGCTCGGCATTTGGAGCCATAAGAGGCTTCTTTTCTTTGCTTTATACTGTCAACCTGCACACTCGATCAACACAAGACGTGATCAAATACAACCTGAGATTTGATATTCTCAAATATAGGGAATGTGACCCAACGGTTCCAACAAACTCCCCCTTTTGATAATATCAAATCCCGTTCATGAGAAATAACAAAGTACATGATAGAGTGAGTACATATAAAATGATAATTTTGATTGTTCAGGTTTCAAGTTCTCAATATAGCTCCCCAACACACAAGCTCCACCTACCTACGTGTTCTACACGCTCCCCATATCTATATGCATGCATTGAAACAAACTCACCCTACATGAGATCATACCCTACAACAATTCTCATGAACAATCTCATCTCCCCCTTTGATAGTAGCAGAAGTTGTGGGCAAGACCAAACAGTCATGAGAGAGAAAAAAATAGGATATAAGATAAGCGTAAAAGAAACAATAGACAGTGCACACAATCAACAAAGCAACAAAATGAAAAACATAGGGGCGACCCAAAAAATGTAAATCATAGAAGATGAAGCACATGATCATACATAAGAGCGGAGTACACGAACATAAAAAGGTCATTTAGTAGACTAAGCACACAATGAGGAACAATATAATTTTACAAGCTTTATATAGGTAATCAAATTTAAACATTATAAACGTCAAGAGTATAAATCGTGTGCTAGTGTCTATGTGCGAAAACATATAGTATAGTTTCAGTCCAATTCTTATGCATGGAAGCCTTAAATAGGACAATGACGTGTACATGTAGAAACATTAAGAGAGAAAACGCCAAGTAGAAATATCATATTTTACATGTTTATCTTTATCCATTAAGAAGGCTAACACAAGAGAAGTAGAGTGAATACTCACGTCACATAGCTATCTATGTCATACCAAGACTTGAACTAGTGGCACTAAGCTTAAGTTAGAGTCTACGCATAAGATCAAAATAACTTTTTGAACCAAGGTTCTCATCCTCACAATGCTCATAAAGACTTATCAAGAGAAATGAGTAGTGCTTGGGGGTCCTCAAAATGACATTTGATAGCATGTATAGTTTTCTTTCTGGTTTGCTTTGAGATATCACTTTTATATATTTTTTATGAGTTCAAGGAGCCCCGAGTCAATCAAAATCTATCCACCAAGATTGATACACTTCAACTTGTATACATAAGACTTTAGCCCTAGAAATTTGCCCCAAAGTTTTGATCTTCATATACACACATATATATATCGTGACATTGATTATTCAAAATATTTCCACCGTGTTAAGATGCAATGTCACGAGTTTAGCATATAAGCCTAGTATTTGTACATGAGTTCCCTATATAGGGATTTGTGAATAATGTGAAGTCATTCCCCTATCTAAATCCTCACATATACCTAGAGGCATAGTCAATACGCACAATCATATAATATCGCACTCATAGGATAAGCACCTATAGATTTGACACACCATGACCTATGAAAAAGTTCACATGTAGTTACAATTCGAACTCAAACATTGTATGTACTCGTTATAGCCTAAGTTCAGGTCATGGGTGCCCGTAATACATGCTCAATTGACCTTTTTTGTTTTGGTTTTTATATATTTTTTGTGAGTTTTTTGGATCTATCACACAAGAAAAACAAAAAATGATCAACATAACAAGAAGCAAAGAAGAAATGAAGCACAAAGAAATAGAGACAGTGTTGGATCCCTAATTGGATTTGGGCTAGGTTCATTAAGTTGGGATGTTTGACCCAACATGTATAGCTAGGGTCATGTATGAGTTCTAGAGTCTAGGCCATGTCCTTAGAGTCAACAGAATATGGACCAGCCATCAACAAACTGCAGAAGACTCAAGACTTAGAGAAATTTCGAAGACTCAGAAAATGAGTTCGACATTCGTCGAACTCAGGTCGACGAAAGTCGTGCTCAGCTCGACAAAATCAGAGACAATTTTCTGAGTTGAGCTCGATGAACATCAATCTCAGGTCGACAAATTCAAGAGTATACTTCAACACCAAGTCCATAATTCTTCACACTTAACTCCAGTCGACGAACTTAGTTCTCAGGATGAGGAACTTAGTTCTCAGGTCGACGATCTCAGGGTATTCTACTTCAACATCTTATTCCAGATACATCTAAGTATATTTGAAGTCCAGCTTGACACTCCAGTCGACGAAGTAAGAATATCAGCTCGACGAATTTGGATCTTAGTTCGACGAATTCTGGATCATCTACTTCAACACCATAAGACTAGAAACAACTAAGTATTTTAAGTCTAGAATCACACTCCAGTCGACGGACTCACCTTCTCAGCTCGACGAACTTAGACCACAGTCTTGGCAAGATTTATCAAGTAGCATTTGGAAGTTCTCAACTAGACGAAACTAGTTCTCAGGTCGACGAACCCAGTTCTGAGGTCGACGATTCTGGACATGTTACTTCAACATTCTCAAGTCCAAGAAACATGGAGTTCTGTTATTCAGTTGATGAAGTTATATTCTCAGCTCGACGAACTTGATGCACAGAATTGACGGGTCAAGAGAAATCAGTTGTCAGTACTTAGGTCGACGATCTTGGATCTCAGCTCGACGAACAAAGGTTATCTGGTCAAAGAACTTGACTTCTCTGTTCGACGAACTCTGGACACAGATCGACAAATTTTGTAAAGTTCCAGACTTAGAAATTTCCCTCCCTCTGTCTCTTTTCTATTTCAATAATTCCTGAGTAATCAATCCATGAATATTCTCTGAATATTACCGTTAGAAGCAAGTATTGATTACGGTCTTCATCAGGATTATTGCTTGCCGTTTTTCCATGGGACAGTTGGTGAAATCAATCAATGCAAATATTCTCCAGGCCGTCAGCATTGAATGAAGAAAAGAATTCAAATTTCAAAAGGCAATTTACGTGAAAAATATAAAAGGGATTTTATTTCTCTTCCTGAAAGCTCTCCAGCAGTAGTCATAAAATACAGTGAATAAGCATCTTCTTCATCTCTCTCGACAGCACACAAAGAACATATAGACTACAGAGCTCACATGACAACAACACTATCAAGTGACAAGAAGCCCTAGCCCTAGACCAGAGAAAGAACATCAAGTAGAAGAAGAAGAAGAACCATTCAAATCAAGATTCTTCTTCTGTCTTCATTCCAGAATTCTTCAAAGGACAACAAACATTCAATTTGTCAAGAAGTTTCTAGAGTTCATCTGGTCAAAGAAAAAGCTTGAAGACCTATCACCCTACATCAAGGCTTCAATTTCCTGAACCATTCAATATCTCAAGGGGAGCCTTTGCTAATATCATTTTTCCACTAAAAGTCTTCTCAGTTGTATCTGAGAAAGAGAAGACAAAATCACTCTCTCACCCCCACTGTATAACGGGTTCTTAACTCCCTTTAAAAGTTATTCCTGATTGCAAGTCACCTGATCAAAAGACTTGAGATTTGGTTTTTGAGCACCTGATCAAAATCTCATTGGTGGCAGTCACCCGATCAAAAACCTGAGTGGATTCCTACCAGGGTGGTAGAAGAGTGGATGTACCCAAGTTTAGGGGAACCACTATAAAATTCTTGTGTTGTCTGGGTTGCTCTTTTTTCTTTTGTTCTTGCTGTGGCTGTGATAACTAGGTTGCTGTGTTTATGTTTTTAATTTAATTCCTGAAGCACTAAAACTAGATTGATTTAGTTAGAAAATTTTTATAAATCCTAAATACTCTATTCACCCCCCTCTAGAGTATTTCAGATCTAACCCTTACTTTCAATTGGTATCAAAGCTAGGTTCCTTTGGTTGTATAAGCTAGCCCTTGAAGCAAAGATCCTGAGTTAGATCTGCCTTTTATTTTTGTTAGATTTATATTCACAGCATGGCACAAAACAAGGACTATGCATGCACTAGACCTCCATTATGCAATCTTAATAGGTTTGCCATCTGGAAGGCAAGAATTAAGTTATATATGAACTCTATTGATGAGGATATTTACAATTCCATCTTGACAGGTCCACTTCAAGCCACTGCCTCTACATCTACAGCAGCTTCAAGCACAAATGCAGTTCCACCACCTGAGTGGACTGAAGCCTAGAAGAAAGCAAAGGTTGTTGATGCTAAGGCCATGAACATTCTGGCCCAAACAATGTCAGATGACATTTTTCAGAAAGTGGTTGAATGCACATATACCAAGGCCATCTGGGATTCTCCAAATCAAATGGTGGCTAGATCTGCTGATAAAAGAAAAGATAGAAGATCCAACCTCATATCACAATATGAGAATTTCAAGAAGGAGGAAACAGAATCAGTTTCTGATATGTACAACAGGCTGAGCTCAATCATCAATGAGCTAAAGACACTGGATGAGGACATCACCCTCACTGAGGTGAATGACAAAATCCTCATGTGCTTCCCAAGCTCATGGGATTTAAGGATCTGGCCCATCAAGGAGGCCAGAAGCCTAAATGAGATTTACACAGAATCTCTTGTAGGAAAGCTCAAGTCTTATGAGTAGCTGATCAAATCTAGAGAAGCAGCTGAGTAGAGAACACCTCCACCAGCAAGGAAGGAGCACATCATAGTTTTTAAAGCTCTTGAAGAAACTGAAGCCACCACTGTGAATGAAGAGATGATGAGTCTCTTTTCCAAGAGAGTCTATAAAATGGCAAGGAAGGATTTCAGAAGAAAGTCATCCAGGAAGGATGACAAGAAAAGGTATGACAAAACCCCCACTAAAGAAGTGGTTTGCTTTGGCTGCAGGAAACCTGGACACTTCATTTCAGAGTGTCCGGAAAATCAGAAGAAGGAAAAGAGAAGAGAGAAGGACTCTAGAAGACAGCAAAGCAACAAGCCTTCCTCCAGCAAATACCAGAAAAAGGAGAAAGACTTTGTAGCTGAATCCTGGAGTGAAACTGAGGATGAATCCACATCCTCCATCTCCAGTGAAGATGATGAAGAGGCCAGGGCCAATGGAGTTTGCCTCATGGCCATTGATGCCTCCAGGAGTCATTCAAATGAAGAAGATTCTGACAGTGAAGGAGCTTCTGAATCAGAAGCTGATCAGGTATTGTCCTCTTTTGATTACAGTTCTGAAACTTTTAAAATTGAATTTTAAATAATCTGCATTGATTTAATAAATTCAGAAAAGGAAATCAAGGCACTTAGGGAAAAATTATCAAACCAGAAAAACATCATCTCTGAAAACATCAAGTTAAAAGAAGAACTAATATCAGCTAATAAACAAATTGACTCTTTAAAAACTGAACTATGTGAGGCCAATCAACTTGAGGAATCTCTCAATGGGAGAAGTCTTAAGCTGATGGACATCACAAGCACAGTCAATGCCAGACTAAATGGCAAGCTGGACTTGGGTTCTTCATCAAGTTTGCCCCCCATTCTTAAGAAGAATATTTTATTAACCCCCATCAAATTTATTTCTGCTAAGGGCAAAGAAATAATAAACCATAAACAAACTACAGAAGAAATGCCCAAATTAAAAGATCAAAATAATAGAAACCAGAAAACCCTAAATAAAAACAAAGTTCAGCAGATTTCGTCGAACTTAGATCGACGAAATATGACCAGTTCATCGAACTCAAGTCGACGAATGCTGAATGCAAATTTATATAATAATCATTCGTCTTACTGCGATCGACGAAATTTGTATGGTTCGTTGAGCAGAGATCGACGAACTTGGGGCACAGAAAATGACTATGTTCATTCTCTGAGCAGAGATCGAGGATCTCATCCCATTTCGTCGAACTCTGGTCAACGAAATCACAAAAATTCGTCGAACCCAATCAGACTTAACAAAAACTATACTTATAACACCAACTTAAATCAAACTAAGAAACCATTTAATCCTCTCGCTGATTGGATAATACCACCTAGAAGATATCACCCCGTAGGATATAAAACACAACCAGAATTCTCTGTGATATCCAGTTTTTCTTATCAACAATAAAAATAGCCCAAGGTAACCTGTGTTAAGAATAGCAAACTATTTTCATTGCAGGAAAAGGGTTGTCCAGTGATTAATCAAACATGGTACCTAGATAGTGGATTCTCCAAACACATGACTGGAAGCAAGGACAACCTAATCAACTACAAGTTCAAGTTGGGACTAAAGGTCATCTTTGATGATTCAAAGTGTGGCCAGTCTGAAGGCCATGGAGAAGTAAGGATTGGAGCAGTCACATTCAAGAAAGTGACTTATGTAAGAGGACTCAAGCATAACCTCATCTCAATAAGCCAATTATGTGATGAAGGTTATCAGGTACATTTCATTTCAAAAACTTGTATTATTTCTAATAAAGAAAAACAAAATATTTTAATTGGAAATAGACAAGGAAACATTTATTTAGTTGATTTCTATTCTGCCAATTCAGATATTTGTTTGCTTAATATAGTTTGCAATCAAAATGAATTATGTCATAAAAGACTAGAACATGTAAACATGAAAAACATTGCTAGGCTATCTAAAGACAGTCTTGTAAGAGGTTTACCTTCTGGTCCCTACAAGAAGGAAGGACTTTGCAGGGCTTGTCAACTAGGCAAGCAAATAAAATCTAGCTTTAAATCAGTTAATAAAAGTGATTCACCTATGATTTTGTATTTGCTACACATGGATCTCTTTGGACCCATTCTTGTACAAAGCCTAGGAGGGAAATCCTACACTTTAGTTACTGTAGATGACTTCTCAAGGTTCACTTGGGTGTTCTTTCTGATATCTAAGTCAGATACCTTTAAAGTTCTTAGAGATTTTCTAAGGACCATACAGATTGAGTAATCTACTCATGTTGCATTAATCAGAAGTGATTATGGTACAAAGTTGATTCTCTTCTTATGCTTGAGTTCTGTGATAAGGAAGGTATCAGACACTGCTTCTCAGCTCCTAGAACTCCCCAACAAAATGGGGTAGCTGAAAGGAAGAATAGAACCCTAATTGAAGCTGCAGACACATTACTTGCAGATGCTTACATGCCACTATCCTTTTGGGCAGAGGCTATAAGCACAACAAATTATGTACTGAATAGAAGCTTGATACATAAACTTAAGAATAAGACTCCCAATGAATTACTTAAATGTTAGAAACGTAAAATCACCTATTTTAAAGTATTTGGTTGCATATGCTATATACATAATAACAACAAGAAATACACTAGAAAGTTTGAAGCTAAGGCTGAAAAGGGAATCTTTCTAGTATATTCCCAAGTAAGCAAAGCTTATAGGGTGTTCAATAAATCAACCTTAAAAATTGAGGAATCTATACATGTTATCTTTGATGAAACTAACATGTCTTATAGGGAGAAAGAGATTTCTACCAGTAATCCTTTGCAGGTACCTCACTTGTGTGAGAAATTGGGTGGACTAAACCTCACCTAAGAGGCTCCAACACATCCTTCTCCATAAGTTGATGAAGACAGTGAAGAAGAAAGTACTGAAGTGACTAAACTTAATCCAACAACAAACAAAATTCCATAAGAGGAATCAAATCAAAATGCTGTTGCTGAACCAACTCCACCCACTGATCTTGTCACACTAAGGGATCACCCTAGATCCCAAGTGATTGGAGACATAGCAGTAGGTGTACAGACAAGGCATCAACTCAACCAAGACTTGATGCATGCCTATTTTCTCTCTCAAGTTGAGCATCAATCCATATATGATGCTGAGCAGGATCCCCACTAGATAATTGCTGTGCAAGAGGAACTCGACCAGTTTGAGAGATGTAGAGTTTGGGATTTGGTTCCAAGACCCAAAGACTACCCCGTCATTGGAACCAAATGGATATATAGAAACAAACTAGATGCCCAAGGTGCAATTGTGAGGAACAAGGCTAGGCTTGTTGCTCAAGGATATAGGCAAGAAGAAGGCAAAGACTTTGATCAGACCTTTGCACCAGTTGCAAGGTTAGAGGCAATTAGAATCTTTCTTGCCTATGCTGCCTACAAGAAGTTCAAGGTATATCAGATGGATGTAAAGAATGCTTTTATAAATGGAAAACTAAAAAAAGAGGTTTATGTTGAACAACCTCCAGGTTTTGTTTCTCCAACTCATCCCTCTTATGTATTTAGATTGCATAAAGTCCTCTATGGTCTAAAGCAAGCTCCAAGAGCTTGGTATGAGACCTTAGCTAACTTTCTGATAGAGCATGATTTCACTAAAGGCATAGTAGATAAAACACTATTCACTAGACACCATAATGATAAAATCTTGTTAGTACAAATCTATGTGGATGACATCATATTTGGATCTACTGACTCTAAACTATGCAAGGGGTTTTCTGACCTCATGCATTCTAAGTTGGAGATGAGTAGCATGGGAGAGCTATCCTACTTCCTTGGTCTCCAAGTAAAGCAGCTACCTGATGGCATCTTCATCTCCCAAGCTAAGTATGTCAAAGAGCTTCTTAAGAAGTTTGGGATGGCTGATGCCTCAGCAAAGAAAACACTTATGACTACTAATGTTGTAATAAATTCTGATCCACATGGGAAACCTGTTGACTAGAAGTTATATAGCACATTGTTGGGTCCCTACTATATCTTACAGCTAGCAGACCTGATATCATGTTTGCCACATGCCGTTTTGCTAGGTTCGAAGTGAACCGTAAAGAATCTCACCTAATTTTTCTAAAAAGAATTTTGAGATATATAAAAAGTTATCCCAGTCTAGTCCTATGGTATCCTACAGAGTCAGAATTTGATTTAACTGGATATTAAAATGCTGACTTTGTTGGATGCAGGGTTGACAGGAAAAGTACCTCAGGAACTTGCCAGTTCCTTGGTATGAGATTAGTCTCTTGGTTTTGTAAGAAGCAGTCATTTGTGTCTACATCAACAGCTGAAGCAGAATACATAGCTGCTGGCAGTTGTTGTTCCCAAATATTGTGGATTCAAAAGCAACTCCTAGACTATAGTTTCAACTTAAATAATTCAACTATACTATGTGATAACACAAGTGCTATATTCATAGCACAGAATACAATCCATCATAGTAGGACTAAGTGTATAGTCATTAGGTATCATTTCATTAGAGAGTGTGTAGACAAAAATAAAATTAAACTTGTCTATATCTACACTGATTTATAAAGAGCTGATATTTTCACCAAACCATTGGATGAAAGAAATCACTTGTTCTTTATAAATCAGCTTGGAATGATCAATGGAGAAGCCTTATTTTAATTTCTGTCTGCACTCGACGAATTTGCCAAAGTTCGTCGAACGGAGCTCGACGAACTGCAGAAAGTTCTTGAGATATTCGTCGAATGGAGATCGACGAACTCTCTGTGAGTGACGTCATTTTCGTCGAACGGAGATCGACGAATCTACTTCAGAAAACTTTCGTCGAACGGAGCTCGACGAAATGTCTTCAAATCTTCATACTGAGCTCGACGAATTACTTAACTGCAAATTATTTCGTTGACCTCAGATCGAAGAATTATTTTATTTTTCGTGGAACAGAGTTTGTCGATTCATATTCTGGAAAACCTTATATCTAGGTTTTCTTCGACCTCCATCCCGCGCTTTCAGTTCCTTTGCACTTGATCGTCGTTTTTCTCTTACAGGTGTTCTCATGGCGATTCCAGCAGGAAATCTTGAGGCAATGAAATTCGACACCGGCTTTGTTGTCGATTTTGATTCCTTCCAGCATTCAGACCCGATCTTCCTAGAAATCCTGCAAATGCTTGAAGAACAGCAGTTAAAGACTCTGCTATCCACCAGGACCAAAATATCTAGTACTGAGATCAGATAATGGGTTTATACTTCCTCCAGCACAGATGAGAACACTCTGACAAAGACAATATAGGGTAATGCTATTTCTCTTACTCCCTTCGTCCTCACAGAAATTTTTGGGTTAAGCAATGGTGAAGAAGAATTGGAAATTAACACTGAACAATATGATGTGATGTTCGGTATGATGGGTTACTCTAGAGAAACCACAAATAAGTTGCTGAAGCAACACTTGTCAGCTGAGTTCAAATTTCTAGTAGACATTGTGGGTAAAGTGTTGCTAGGGAAGCACACTGCACATGACTACATAACCAGGCACCAATTCCTGGTTATATGTGTTGTGGTCAATAAGAAGAAGGTTAACTGGGCTCAGATCATGTTTGATCTGATTAAGAAAATGAATACAAAGAAAGAAGTTTGTTTTAGGAGGATCTTAGGGATCTTCCTGAAGGAAAAGGCTGCTGAATCCCTGGTCTCCCAGACCATATTCATAAATGCCTCTAAGAGTCTCACTTGTGCTCTCTTTGGCAGGTGGGAGAGGACAATCACCAAGCCCTTTAAGGCTTCTTCCTCCTCCACCAGGCTTTCTGAGAGTACTAGGGCTTCTCTAGCCACTTACCTCCCTACTAAAGAGATCACTCCTCCACCTCCCTCACTTCCAGCCATCCCACCTCAACATCAGATGGTACAACAACCCTCTTCCACAATTCCTTCTCTTCAACAACCACAACAACCAACTCATATTCCTACTCTAGGTTCATCTCCTACAACCTCTCCACAAATAAATATCATTGAAATTCCTTCCTCTCCCATTCAGAAATACCATCAACCCTCCCCTTCTCAATCACCACAACCAACCCCACCTCAATCCCCCTTGATACACACATTCCCTCAGCACTTTCATCTCCCTTACCCCACCCCCATTTGGACAACATCCCATTATTCAATCTGTCTTCATTCCCCCTCACTACATCTACTCCTTATGATGAATTCATGCAAGATGCACCACCTCCACCTCCACCTCCACCATCCTCCTCCATTCCTACCTCTGTCTCCACTGCTACACCTTCTGCACCACCCTATGCAGCTTCACTATTGGATCCCTCCATCATACCACAACTCATTGCACTTCTCACCCCCTTCTTAAAAACATTATAGTAGAAGCCATTTCACCTCTTGCTACTTCCATTTCCTCCCTAGCTGTACAAATATTTATTCTTTCTGCTCCTACCTATTCTGTTAGGGGCCTGGCTCCAGTATACACTGAAACCAGGCAGGGGGAGACACTCAATGAAGAAGCAGTAGCAGAAATAACAGCAGTAGAAACAGCAGCAGCAACATTAGCAGCAGATGCTGATAAAGTAGCAGTAACAACAGTAGAAACAGCAGCAGAAGTAGATTCAAATACAGATTTAATTGATTTAATTCATTTTATTGAATCTAATATGGACATAGATGAGCAGGTCCCAGAGGATATAACAACTGCTGGTGAGTTTATTATAAATCTCATAGTAGATTTGTTAAATTTGTTGAGAACTTTGATACAGTTCATTTGAACTTTCTGCCAGAAGACAACACTATGCCATCCATGGCTATCATTCCTTACACCACACCAATAAGGCCCAAAGTTGTCAAGCAACTAAAGGCCAGTTTTGCAGTAACAGAGATTCCAGCTGTTCCATCTCCTCCCAGAGCTATTTCACCCATTACTTCATCCTGTCCAACAGATATTTCTGCTCCAGTTTTTGTGAGGGATGATTCACCTATGCCTGATCTTGATGCACTGATAATTGCAGATATAGAAGAGTAAAATAAGTCATTTGCTGAAAGAATTGAAGTGTACAGTTCTCCAGCTCCTGCTCCAGTTCTCGTTCCAGCTCCTCCTCCAGCTCCCTCCCAGGCTTAGAAACCTTTGATATCTGCTGAAGCCCTAAAAGAGATAAATGCAATGTATGATAATCCTCAGGATTCTATTGATGATGATGAGGAGGAGGAGGACTCAGATGATGAGCCCAAGAAAAAAAAGTGTCTAAGAAGAGGAAAGCTCCTCCACCTCCTACCCCAAAACCCAATCCTACAAATGATACTCCTTACTATATACTTCAGAAGATTATACCCTACAAGTGCATGCCAACATGGATGTGGTTGTCCAAGAATGAACAGAAAGATAGAAAAATAGAAGATATTCTCCTCCTCCATAGAGATTTAGAAAGGACTCTCCTCCTCCTCCACCAGCTGCTGGTGCTTCCAGTTCTTCAACTCAAAGGACTACCCAGTTTACAACTTATCAAAGACAGTAGGGTAGAACCTCATCTTCAGGAAGCGGCCAACAAAGGCATTATTCATCTGACAAGCAGCACCAACAACAATAGCAGCAACATCAAAAACTTCAACAACAAAAATTCCCTGAACATCAAAAGGTTGAAAGCCCCAAAAGACCTGCTTCCCCACCGGTAATATTTAAGGATCCAGAGACAGCTACAATATCTAGGATGGCCAGGTTCCAGGAACTGGTTGGCCTTTCCATAATTAACAAAGCTAAAGCTGAAGGAAATGATACCTCTCAATACTCTACAATGTCCAAATACAGAAAGGAAGAACTGAACAGGTTTGTTAAGGCTAACAAGTTCTTTAATTTTGATGATTATATGAAACTACATCCAGAAGCAGTAGTGCCCAGGGCTATATCTGTTAATATCATTGGGGTTGCTGATATGATAATGACCAAGGCCCAAGCTGTAGATCCTAATAGGGAGATAAAGTTTACTCAGCCAGGTGAGAAGGCCAAAGAGGAGCAGCACAAGGAACATAGGAAGAAGAAGTAAATTATAAACAGTTTTCAGTCTTTCTGTTATTTCAAAAACTGCATGTTTATATTCTGATACAAAGCTCTGTGTATATATATATCCACTACTTATTTTAAATTATTCATGCTAGATATATGTTTTATTGCTTTGTTATTAATGCGAGTCTGTAATTAGTGACCTTACCCAAATAGGGAGAGATTGTTGGATCCTTAATTGGATTTGGGCTAGTTCACTAAGTTTGGATGTTTGACCTAACATGTATAGCCAGGGTCATGTATGAGTTCTAGAGTCTAGGCCATGTCCTTAGAGTCAACACCACATGGATTAGCCATCAATAGACTGCAGAATACTCAAGACTTAGATAAATTTCGAAGACTCAAAAAATGATTTCGACGTTCGTCGAACTCAGGTCGACAAAAGTCGTGCTCAGCTCGATGAAATCAGAGACAATTCACTGAGCTGAGCTCGACGAACTTGAATCTCAGGTTGACGAATTCAAGAGTATACTTCAACACAATGTTCAGAATTCTTCACACTTAACTCCAGTCGACGAACTTAGTTCTCAGGACGACGAACTTAGTTCTCAGGTCGACGATCTCAGGGTATTCTACTTCAACATCTTATTCCAGAAACATCTAAGTATTTGAAGTCCAGCTTCATACTCCAGTCGACGAAGTAAGAATATCAGCTCGTCGAATTTGGATCTTAGTTCGACGATTTCTGGATCATCTACTTCAACACTATAAGACCAGAAACAACTAAGTATTCTACGTCCAGAATCACACTCCAGTCGACGAACGCAACTTCTCAGCTCGACGAACTTAGACCACAGTCCTGACAAGATTTATCAAGTAGTAGTTAGAAGTTCTCAACTAGACGAAACTAGTTCTCAGGTCGATGAACCCAGTTCTGAGGTCGATGATTTCTGGACATGTTACTTCAACATTCTCAAGTCCAAGAAACATGGAGTCCTGTTATTCAGTCGACGAAGTTATATTCTTAGCTCGACGAACTTGATGCACGGAATTGACGGTTTTAGAGAAAGCATTTGTCAGTTCTTAGGCCGATGATCTTGGATCTCAGCTTGACGAACAAAGGTTATTTGGTCGACGAACTTGACTTCTCTGTTTCACGAACTCTAGACACAGATCGACGAATTCTGCTCAACGAATTCTGTAAAGTTCCAGACTTAGATTTTTCCCTCCCACTGTCTCTTTTCTATTGCAATAATTCCTGAGTAATCAATGCATAAATATTCTCTGAATATTAACGTTAGAAGCAAACATTGATTACAGTCTTCCTCAGGATTATTGCTTGCCGTTTTTCAATGGGACAGTTTGGGAATCAATCAATTCAAATATTCTCCAGGCTGTCAACATTGAATGAAGAAAGGAATTCAAATTTCAAAAGGCAATTTACATGGAAAATATAAAAGGGATTTTCTTTCTCTTCCTGAACAGCTCTCCAGCAGTAGTCATAAAATACAGTGAATAAGCATCTTCTTCATCTCTCTCGACAACAGACAGAGAACGTACAAACTATAGAGCTCATAGGGCAACAACACTGTCAAGAGATAAGAAGCCCTAGCCCTAGACCAGTGAAAGAACATCAAGCCGTAGAATAAGAAGAACAACCATTCAAATCAAGAGTATTCTTCTGTCTTCATTCCAGAATTATTCAAAGGACAATAAACATTCAATATATCAAGAAGTTTCGGGAGTTCATCTGGTCAAAGCAAAAGCTTGAAGACCTATCACCCTGTAGCAAGGCTTCAATTTCCTGAACCATTCTATATCTCAGGGGGAGCCTTTGCTAACATCATTTTTCCACTAAAAGTCTTCTCAATTGTATCTGACAAAGAGAAGTCAAAATCACTCTCTCACCCCTACTGTAAAAAGGGTTCTTAACTCCCTTCAAAAGTAATTACTGGTTGCAAGTCACCTGATCAAAAGACTTGAGGTTTAGTTTTTGAGCACCTGATCAAAAGCTCATTGGTGGCAGTCACCTTATCAAAAACCTGAGTGGATTCCTACCAGGGTGGTAGAAGAGTGGATGTACCAAAGTTTAGGGGAACCACTACAAAATTCTTGTGTTGTCTGGATTGCTCTTTTTTCTTTTGTTCTTGTTGTGGCTGTAATAACTAGGTTATTGTGTTTGTGTTTTTAATTTAATTCCTGAAGCACTAGAACTAGATTGAATTAGTTAGAAAAATTTTATAAACCCTAAATACTCAATTCCCCCCCCCCCCCACTAGAGTATTTCAGATCTAACCCTTACTTTCAGACAACATGATAGACAATTTTGCATGTGGAATAGTCATTGGGTGTGAAACATCGTTCGTGCTATACCGGAATAGTCATAAGAATACTCATGACACACTTGACCCAAATACCATGTCAACACCCTAGCCCTGTACTAAGTGATGGATGTCCATGAGGAGCTGCACACGTTTCGTAGGGTGGGGTGTTAAATCCATGTGCCTGCACAAAAACGTTCTCAACCTAACACCTGTTCCACCCAGCATCATACAAGGACCCACTGGAACCCTTCCCCGGTCAAGGACACGATGTGGATTAAAGGATAGCGATCCGAATGAGGACACACCTACGCCCCCGCTAATGTGTGACACATTATAATGAGTTGTGTTGATGATTATACAAGCATCGTAATGAAGTTACTGGGGCAGATAGTTAATAGTATGGAAAAAGTGCTACCGCCAGCTATATAGTTATTGCATCGCAATAGCTTTGGAATATATATATACTCTGGATCAGATCCAATTCTCCACGCCATCCTTCCTTGCATTCCAGCTACTGCCGACACAGCGACATCCTGTAGCTCTTGCCTTCATCTTGAGGTGCTCTCTTCCTCTCTCAATCCCTAATCTCTATTATTATGGACTTTAGGGGTATATGTTTTAGATCTCATGTGTTTCTGGGCGCGATTCGTAGTGGTTTTGAGATGGTTTGAAGTTTGATGTCTGAGTTTTTGCTACGGATCATCACTGTTTTTCATGAATCTAGATTATGTAATCTTGGATCATGCGTATTTGATGTTTTTTAAGTGACCGATTCAAATAAAAATCACTATTTTGGTGAGATCTGGATCCAGAAGTTCATCTGTATAGCTTTTCACGATTTTCTCTGTTGGATTTATAATCATTTTTGGATCTTTGTTAATCTCTCCGATCTACTCCTCATAAGCATGGATCTGTGTTTTCTACTATGTTTGAGAGGAGATTTTAGCACAAGTTCAAGTCTTTGAAAAGTATCTAGCGGTGGAGGAAGATGACAGCACGTGACGCTACCTCCTAGCGATAAAACATTACTGCTCGATGGTAGGATCTAGAGGCCTGTTTCAATTTTCTATTGTGTTGTTTTTGGTTATCCCCCTTTTTATATATTTTACTGAATATTTTCATTGTTTTTATTCAGGATATGGCTTTGTCGAGTTTCCAGTATGCTCACCGTAGCTTTTTAAAGAGGTCCTGGGTGCCAGTCTCCACCTACCCTGTTATGGATGACGCAACTATGAGCATTTTGATGGTTGTAGATATTGATGACCGATATACTCATATATATGAGTACTTGGAGAAATCGGGCGTGCTTGCAGTGTAACGCCCTGAAAACTCGAAAGAGGGATGGACTGCGTTTTAAGCCAAGTTGGGGTCTTGGTTGGGGTCACACGTCTTGGGACACGGGCGTGTCCAAGGCCGTGTTGTGCTCGAGTTCGACGAAGAACCCGGGTGACCGATAAACTGAGCTCGACGAAGTGTCGAGACAGTGAACACGGCCTGGGACACGGGCGTGTCCAAGGCCGCGTCATGCTCGGGTTCGACGAGTTTTCCGAGCGGTCGACTAAAATGCAGTCGATGATCGTCTTGACAGCGAACACGGCCTGAGACATGGGCGTGTCCCATGCCGTGTCCTGCTCTGGTTATTAGTCGAGTCAGGTCGGGGGAGGAACACGGCCTGGAGCCCAGGCGTGTTCGGGTTTGACATGGGCGTGTCAAATGTGACACGGGCGTGTCAAGTACCCGTGTTCTTCTCGGGTTTTGTTTGGTCCTGTGTCGATGGAGGAACACGCCCAGTAATACAGACGTATACTGAGTGACACAGCGATGGTTTATGTGTCAATTGAGGCACACAGCCTTGGACACGGGCGTGTCACAAGCCGTGTTCGGCCCAAGAGTTTGGTTTTAAGTGCGAATCGTGGCTGTCTGATTCCTTCTAATGGGATCTGATGGTTCATAGTTGTCCTTGCTGTGATAAGTCCGAGAATAGGGTTTGAAACCCTCATTCCTCATCAAGTTTTCTCTTTCTAAAGTTTTAGAGAGAGAGGAGAGCAAGGAAGAAGGTGAAGGAGACATCCGGCTACCGGAGAAGCTTCAGAGCCCCGAATCGCGAGCCGAGTCCAGATCCGCGGAGACAAGTCCGTTGCGGTGGTTTTCATCAGGCTAAGTTCCCATGGCTAGGAAGAGGGGTCGTAAGGTAACGATACTTCTCCTCTTGGTTTCTAGGAAGCATGCTTAGCTTCTTTCTCATTCAAGCTTTTGGGCACCAAATCTCTCAAATGAGAGAGGTTTGGGTCGCCATGGTTCAAGAGAAATCTCCGGGTTGATTGAGTCCATCCCCGGCATGATTTTGTATTAGAGATCTGCTTCTTTAGTGGATTAGGCATTGTGGGTGAAGTCGTAGTCGCGACTGTTAGTCCAACTTGGTGATGTTGCATAGTGAGCTTTAAGGTTTTTGTAGAAATTTGTTGCGGCAAGATGCCGTTTGTGATGTATGTGATTTCCCCATTTTCTCGAGTGAGTACGTGTAACCGGAACCGGATAAGGTTAGCTTCGTATTGGAGGTAGATGGTTTCCATGGTGGACAAGGTTAGCCACGCATTGGCAGTAGATGGTTTCCTTGGTGTGCGGGGACATTGCAGTACAAATGATGGATTAGGGTGGGAATGATTATGGATTGTGATGTGCTAACGTGCTACTTTGTCTCCGTGGTCGGCTGACTATCCCGTGACGTGCGAGTCATGTGGGGAGAGTGTCCTGGTGAGACTAGTTCCCTTTTGTGAGACAGACGAGAATGCCAATCATGGGACAAGCCCGAGCAATGAAGCCACGAGCGGGTGGGGTCCAGCAAGGGTTCTTATAATCATTTTGTGTGTGAGATGGAATCCTGACGCGCGAAATAAG
The DNA here is from genome assembly GCA_039583875.1 of Platanthera guangdongensis. NCBI lineage: Eukaryota > Viridiplantae > Streptophyta > Magnoliopsida > Asparagales > Orchidaceae > Platanthera > Platanthera guangdongensis. The sequence continues at coordinate 90,250,475 of CM077156.1, forward strand.
AGTTTGCAGGCAAGCCCGGGTCTAAGACCCACGAGCGGGTGGGGCCTTGGCAAGATTTCCGTGTGGCGGCTTGTATGTCGTTAGGGGAATTGCAGTACCCATTTTTTTGCAGCTTAACACCAATGGGGAAATTGGAAGTACCCAGATGTTATGTTGATGTGCTAGTTGCATACGCAATAGGGTGCCTTGGGTGAAGCCTGGGTTTTGCATACGTACTGCATAGTAGGGCCCTTTTTATTTTATGATCAATATAGAAAACATGTTTGTTGTTTGAGACATCCAAACCTATTCTTTTAGAGCTTTACATGTTTACGTATATGGTATACGAAGTGCTGACTTGCAAGTTGGAGCGGTACCCCGGGGTCCGTTAGGGGCAGTCAGGAGGAGATGTGTTGGTTACACAGTTTAAGGTCAGCCTTTGCTGACCCACGTTACCACCAATTTTTAAAGGCAAAGGATCGCAAGCAGGAGCTAGCTCGCAGGACAAAAATGCCTAAGCCTCATGAAGTGTTACAAATTTTGTATTAGCTCTAGTTTGTGGCATTGTATGTTTGATGCTCTGTTTTCCGGCTTGCATGCCGAGGTAGTTTAGGAGTGCTTATGCACATTGATGCTTGATGTATTCATTTGAGTGTTAGACCCTCTATTGTTGTAAGGCCTTAAGGCCGCTTCGATACTCTTATATATGTGGATAGCTTCTGGTCTCGTTAACTGTTTCCGCGGTTATTTGATATTGAGTTTTGAGATTGGGTAGTTAATATCATCTTTTAACGCTAAACCTGTAGCGTCTGTATATTGTGGGGCCCCGGCCAGACCCATATTATATGGTCATTAAAGGAGAGGTATTACAATTTGGTATCAGAGCCGGGTTGCGTCTAAGGTCAGTTAGGGCGGTCTATTTAATGTATCAGATCGCATATAGAAGTTATCCACATAGCAGTAATGCGGGACCATGAGTGTCCTTATGTTTGAAGTCTTGTAATTCAAGACTGATTCCTTATTTTCTTGCTTTTGTTAAGAGTGCAAGCTACAAGGCTGGTACGTCGAGACCAAGAGAAGAGCTTTCAGCGAGCAGCGCTACTACTCAGTGTCCTTTGGGCATGGGTGTAAACACGACCGATTTTTATTGCATGCTTTCAGAAGCAATGGTGGCAGCCCAAGCTGCAGCGACAGCTCAAGTAGCAACCCCTATTGCTCAGGAAGCAACTCCTGCTACCCCGGATACGGTGATGGCCGTGCCGAGCGGAGAAGCCAGGCGAGCAGTGTCGTTGGCTGTAAGGGTGGTTGTCGGGCATGGAGACCGGCAGATGAGAAGGATTGGTGGGCATGGATGCAAGAGCTTCTGAGGGCAACAGAGACACTAGAGGATAAGAAATCTGAGTTTGCGGCCTTCATGTTGGAGGGAGACGCGAAGTTATGATAGATGAGCCATAGCGGCTGCCAGTTTACCGGACGTACCCCGACCATGGAAGAGTTTGTTAATGCTTTCCTAAAGAAGTACATTCTTGTTTTGACAAGGTTGGTCCTCCAAAGGCAGTTTCTGCACTTGGTGCAGCGGGATAAGATGGTGGACGAGTATGTACAGGAGTTCACTCGGTTGGGTCGTTATGCAGGAACAATAATGGCAGACGAAGATGAGAGGGATAACCTCTTCTACCAGGGGCTGAGGCAGAATCTAAGTCAACCCCTCATCGCCATGAAGAGAGCTGGTTTCAATGAGCTAGTTGAGGCTGCCACGACATTGAAGAGTGATCTTGAGCGAACCCAATGTCGTAAGGGTTTCGCGCCCAAGCAAGTGGAAGGGAAGCCCTATCAATCCCAAGGTAAGTCCGAAGGGAATAGATGGAAGAAAAAGCCTCACCCATTCAAGTGCGGTGAGAAAAGCAAGTAGCATCCGGAGGGTATCACTCTAAGGGACCACCGATATACTTTAATTGTGGCAAGGTGGGGCACATAGCTCATTTTTGTAATAGGCAGGTGCTGAGCAGGATCCAAGGCAGGAGCAGACTGTGCGCTCCGGCCCCAATGCCTCAGAGAAAGGGAAGATGGTGGAGTCTAGTGCTTCTCGGTTCCAACCGGTGCAACCAAGGTCTTACAACCTTGGGCAGCAGGAAGTGATCTGCTAACCCGATGTGGTGACAGGTATGATGAAGTTTAAATTAAATCTTATACTTCATACTTTCAAACTGTTTATGTTTGATGCCTCTATTTTAGGCTTTGTGTTAGTTTCCGGATACCCCGCTAGGGTATTGATTGATATGAGAGCGTCAAACTCTTTTCTTGCAGAAAGTTTTATCTGGAGAATTAGAGATGAGTCGTTCTCAGTGGACGCAGAGCTGAAGGTGCGCGCCTAATGGGTCATCCATGACCACCGAGTCAATAGGGCGCATTTGTTGGGAGCTAGGCAGAGTTGACTTCGTGTTGATAGCATCGGTCCTACCCTTGGTATAGTTTGATGTTATATTGGGAATGGACTTGCTAGAGGAGCAGCAGGCCAGTATTGATTACCTATCCAAGGTGGTGGCCCTAAGAAGCGAAGGGTAGATAGAAGTTAAGTTTGAGGGCCTTAATTGAGTGGCGTGTTCCTGATTTCGGCCATGCAGTTGGTACGGGCAGTTAACCAGGGGGGAGTAGCTCTTATAGCATTATTGGAGGTTTGCCTTTCCAAGTTATCACTTGGGGAAGTGCCCGTAGAGGTAGAGTTCGAGGATGTGTTTCTTGATGAACTTCCTGGAGTACCTCCTCGACGGGAGATTGATTTCTCGATTGAGTTAGTGCCAGAGGCTAGGCCAGAATCATGTTCTCCGTTTAGGATGACACCAAAAGAGTTGACCGAACACAAGGTATAGTTGCAGGAACTGTTGGAGCAGGGGTACATCATACCCAGTTCTTAATCGTGGAGCGCGCCTGTGTTGTTCGTGAAGAAGAAAGATGGTAGTATGCGGTTGTGCATAGAATACCGAGAGTTGAATAAATTGGCTGTCAAGAATAAGTATTTGATTCCTCGTATAGACGACCCGTTCGACCAGTTGGTTGGGTCGGTGGTGTATTCAAAGTTAGACTTAAAGTCAGGATACTATCAGTTGCGAATTTGAGACGAGGACATACCCAAGACAGCATTTGGTACGAGGTTTGGTCACTTTGAGTTCTCGGTGATGCCATTCGGGCTGACGAACGCACCATCCATATTCATGGATTTGATGAATCGAGTATTTCGGGAATACTTGGATTCTTTTGTAGTTGTCTTTATTGATGACATTCTTGTTTACTCCAAATCGGAGGTGGAGCATGAGACTCACTTGAGAGTAGTCTTGCAAGTGTTGAGAGAGAACAAGCTTTATGCAAAGTTCTCGAAGTGCGAGTTCTAGCTAGAGAAGGTGGCATTTTTGGTCATGTGATTAGTGGGGATGGTGTGGCAGTAGATCTAACAAAAGTGGAGGCCATCAGAGATTGGTCGATCTTGAGAACAGTGGCGGAAGTCCGAAGTTTTCTTGGGCTAGCTAGGTACTATAGAAGGTTTGTAGAAAACGTTTCGTGGATAGCTCTACCCCTCACTTCACTTACTCGTAAGGAGCAAAAGTTTGTGTGGACTCAGGAGTGCAATCAGGTTTTTAAGATACTGAAGGAAAGACTGATGAGAGCTCCAATCCTAAGTCTACCGAAAGGGACCGAAGGATTTCAAATTTTCAGTAACGCATCGGGATGCGGTTTGGGTTGCGTTTTGGTGCAACATGGTAGTATGATAGCCTATGGGTCTAGGCAGCTGAAGCCTCATGGGAGGAATTACCACGTCCATCAATTGGAATTGGCGGTGGTAATCTTTGCGTTGAAATTGTGGCGGCACTATATTTATGGCGCGAAGGTGGAGATCTTCACGGATCATAAAAGCCTAAATTATCTCCTAGATCTGAAGGACTTGAATATGCGGCAACACATATAGGTCGAGTTCCTTTGATACTATGAGGTGGCGATTCAATATACGCCAGACAAAGCCAATGTGGTGGCAGATGCCTTGAGTAGAAAATACTCTAGGCAATGGAATTGGATCGAAGCTCATGATGAGCGGTTGGTGCTGTACAGGGAGTCCCTCGGCTTGGAGTGCATAGCAAGGGGAGAGTCTAGCATGGCTCGGTTGAACTGGATTGAAATGCAGAATGAATTATCCGATGGTATTTGTGAAGCGACTTATTTGGATGTGGAGTTTCAGCCTTACGTGGTGGAAGCTCAAATGGGTGAGAGCAGCGCCTGCGAGTTAATTGATGGGATTCTGAGGAAGGACAGAAGGATTTGTATACCATAGTTCGGCAAGCTCCGTGAGGAGTTGATGTTTGAAGCTCACTTCACAAAGTACTCCATTCACCCAGGCAGTACAAAGATGTACTTTGATATGAAGAAATCTTATTTGTGGCCTGGACTGAAGCGGGACGTAGCTTTGTATGTGAATCAGTGCCAAACTTTTGCCTTGGTGAAGGCCAGGGGTCAGAAGCCGGGAGGGTTCCTGAAGCCTCTTCCTATTCCCGAGTGGAAATTTGATGATATCTCCATGGACTTTGTGCATGGGTTACCTAGATCGCAGCAGGCTAACGCTGCGATTTGGGTGATTGTGGATCATTTAACTAAAGTGGCTAACTTTATCCCAAATCAGAAGGAGGACAGCGTGGAGAAGCTGGTAGAGTTGTACTTTCGCAACATTGTGCGACTACATGGGATTCCTAAGAGTATAGTTAGTGATCGCGATGGACGTTTCACGTCCAAGGACTAGAGGTTGGTTCAGAAGTGTCTGGGCACGAAGCTCAAGTTTAGTACGGCTTTACATCCTCAAACTGACAGGCAAAATGAAAGAACAAACCGTAATATGGAGGATATGCTGAGGATGTGTATTCTAGACTTTGACAAGAAGTGGGAGGATCACCTCTTCATGGTAGAGTTCACTTATAACAACAGTTATCAAGAAAGTATAAAGATGGCGCCAAACGAAGCTTTGTATGGGAGGCGGTGTTGAACACCGATGTCTTGGACCTAGGAGGGAGACACCAAACTTTTGGGAAAAGAAGTGGTAGCTGATGCATGCGAGTTGGTGCAAACCATTCAAGAGGGCATGAAGGTGGCTCAAGATTGGCAAGCAAAACATTTTAATGCTCGCCACGGGAAGCTGGAGTTCACTGTAGGCAATTGGGTCTATCTAAAGATCAAGACGTTCAAAGGTATTTCATGCATTCGCCGACTCAAGAAGATGAGTCCAAGGTTTTTGGCACCTTTCGAGGTTATAGAATAGGTAGGAGAAGAAGCGTACCAGTTAGCGTTATCCAAAGAGCTGAGTGGATTACACGACGTCTTCCATGTTTCCATCTTGAGGAAATCCTTGGTAGAGGCTAGTGTGGTGATCGAATCGACATTAGTACCGATACAAGAGGACTTAAGGACGCTAGTTCATCCACTTGCTATAGAGGATTCAGAAATTCGGCAGTTGCAGAACAAAGAGGTCAAACTCATAAAAGTCTGATAGACAACTTAGGTCATGAGGAGCTCTCGTGGGAACGAGAACCGACCATGCTGGAGGAGTATCCAGAGTTATTCCGTTCAGGTATCATTTAATTTTTGTGTATCTTTCACATTCTGTAATTTCGGGACGAATTTATTTTAAGAGGGAGAGATTTGTAACGCCCTGAAAACTCGAAAGAGGGATGGAATGCATTTAGAGCCAAGTTAGGGTGTTAGTAGGGGTCACACGGCCTGGGACACGGGCATGTCCAAGGCCGTGTCGTGCTTGGGTTCAACGAAGAACCCGGGTGGCCGACGAACTGAGCTCGACAAAGTGTCGAGACAGTGAACACGGCCTGGGACATGGGCGTGTCCAAGGCCGTGTCATGATCATGTTCAACGAATTTTCCAATTGGTCGATGAAAATGTAGTCTACGATCGTCGAGACAGTGAACACGGCCTGAGACACGGGCGTATCCGAGGCCATATCCTTCTAGGGTTATTAGCTGAGTCGTGTCGGGGGAGGAACACAGCCTGGAGCCCATGCATATTCAGGTTTGATATGGGCGTGTCAAATGTGACACGGGCGTGTCGAGTACCTGTGTTCTTCTCGGGTTGTATTTGGTCCTGTGTCGATGGAGGAACACGCCCAACAACACGGCCATGTACTGATTGACACAGGCATGTCCAGTTTGACACGGGCGTGTCCAGAGCCCGTGTCTTGTTCTGGGTATGACAGTTTCGACGTCGATTGAGGCACACGGCCTTGGACACGGGCGTGCCACAAGCCATGTTCGGCCTGGGAGTTTGGTTAATATCATATTTTAATTCTAAAGCTGTGGCATCTGTATGTTGTGGGGCCCCGGCCGGACCCATATTATACAGTCATTACAGGGGAGTTGTTACATGCAGTGATCTTATCCGGTGCCCCATTTTTCTTGGCCCTTACCCGAGAGTTTTACAATAACCTTTGGGATCCCGATTAGGCGTGCCTAGGTGGCGGGTGTGTCGTCCTGCATTCGGATGGAGATAGTTATAATAACCCACTCGTATCTCGATAGAAAATATGTCTAGACACCAAACTGTCTAATCCTCGACATCGTGGAGTCCTTTAGAACTACTTGGGACTGGAGGGAGATGAACGGGGTTCTTCATGGTATGGAGGGGCAATCATATATCTTCGCTTCGGTGGATACACTCACTCCTAATGCCTGCATCATCCATGATATCCTGCATCACTCTCTCATGTTCAAGGCTGGGGACACCAGGAAGGTCACAACCCAACTATCAATGATGACATACTACATCCTGTTCGAGAAGTCCATTAGTGTCTCAGATCTCATCCTCTCCATGATGCGCTACATCTTTCGCTTGAAATTCCCTGACAGCAAGCAGGTGAACACACTGCCTCTGGGTGGTGTGATCCCGAGAGTCCTGATGAAGAAATAACCGGCCATTGACTGGTTAGCATACCCCATAGACAGCCGCTCGCAGATTTATATGGTAGGTGAGATTACTTCTTCCTCACGGGCACGGACACCTGTACTACAGCCACTGATGCACCGTATAGGGCCCCTCAGGGCAACCAACTGGGACATCTACGACATGGTGGAGGAGCAAGGCCTAGAGAACAAACAAACAGCGAAGGAGGTGACGGGGATGAAAAATAATGCTCAAAATGATCATGAGCAAGCTCAATATTTCTCCCATCTCTTCAGAGGAGTAGCAATTTATATGTATTTTTCATATTTAGTTATAATATGTGATGTGATAAATAGGTGAACTTCAGACTCAGTTAGTAGCTCTTTATCATGTGATGTGTTCTGTGCTACCCCTATACTCATTGTGATTTTCTGCTAGTTTTATTAGTTTGATATCATCGTCTTATCGTGCTAACTCACAACAAACACCAATAAAAGAAAACACACCATGTCCTAAACTAAAGCGTATTTACATAAAGGAGGAAAAAAACTACCCTAGTCAGCAGATTGTGAAGTAAGATGCATTATAGTTTGTTTAGAGCTTACTTCACGCATATAGTGGATATTATGAGATATATGGTTTAGGTATCCAATTGTAACCCAGTGTAGCAGATCTCTTGGGTACCCAAACACTATGAGATACACCTAGAAATTTCACTGGTGAGGGTTCCCGATCAGGTAGTATAGTTCCGTAATTTTTAACTATGGGCCTCCAATCAAACTTTAGTTTACGCTACGGTTTATGTTGTAAGTTTCCATTTAGATTTCTACGAGCCTTCATACGATGACCTTCAACTGATTAGTATTGTGTCGAAGGTTTAATTATACTGAAGGCGTCCTTAAGGTTAAAATTGTTTTGCTTAACATAGAGACTCCCAGAGTAGTAGTTTTTAAAAGGACATCTACATTTATTTGATTTTACCAATGGAGTAATTTGCTCTTTCTTGTGAACATGATTTTTATGTTTAGGATAGTCGTACATACTAGATTGAGGTTTTCAAGTCCCTTTGATTTGCTCAACTCCTTAGTGTGAACTTTTGTTCACCATGTTCCTGGATTTAGCTTGATACTGTACATTTATATTTCACGAATTTTTCTTCATAATTTCTTTAAGCGCGTTGATTTTCCCCTCCAAATCCTTGTTCTTATTTTTGAGATTTAATCTAGCATTGCTGTAAGCGATTGTGCTATCTTTAAGATTGGCGACTATAGAGCAAATGTGAGCTTCATATTTATTTTTGTATTCTTCAAACATCTCATTCATCTCCTGAATGTCAACTCTATAGTCATCTCCTCTAGCACAATCCCTTTTAAAGGATGAATTTTCTAGACCTAGTTTCTTAGTTTGCTCTCTTGTAATGAGTAGCTCTTTCAAAACACCTCTTGTTTTTCTTTTAATAAATTACAATCTTCACACGTTATGGGACCGTTGTCTGACCAGCGTGCAGAGGAATAAGTAACAACACATGTAGATTTTACATTTACCCTTGCTTTTAACAGGTCATTCTTTAAGCGTAGTTTTGAGTTAATGTTTTTCAGTTTCTTAATTCTACGTCTAGTGGTACCTAGAATATCATTGTAAACCTAGAATTGTGTATACGAGAGGAGTTTAAACTTCTTATAGTGCTCTTGGATGGGGCTACATTTGAGCATAGAGTTTCTTTGACTTCTTCGTGAATTGCCTCATCCATACCTGCGAATACCGCGCGTCGGGCAGTAGGTTCACGTGCTTGATGTGTCAGATGTACTCCACATTAGGAAAAATATTCAGAACGAATATTTCCTTTTTCCAATGCTAGTGCGGCTCGGTAAGAAGATAGCACCCTGCGGTACTCCGATCTCAATGCACTGAATGCTTTGAAGAGTTGAGTGGACTACCACAGCGCGATACCAAGCTAGCGCCCGACCATAGGTCTATCTCAACGCACTCAACTCATTGAAGCATTGAGTGGAATACCGTGACACGATACCATGCTAGCGCTCGACGGTAATGATGTCTCAACGCTCTCAATGCCTTGAGGCATTTAGTGGGTTACTGCGGCACGGTAACATGCTAGCGCCTGCGTGGTAGGATCCCAAGAGCTTTGTGTAATTAATTCATTGAGCTAGTGTAGGCGGTAGAACTAGCGCAGAGCAGTAGGTTCACGAGAGCTCTATCCAATTAATTCATGGCTACGCCCTGACGATAACTTCTATCGCTCGACGTTAGTGTAACACCCCCATCCGTCACATGGGATATAACAGAAGGTCCTGTCGGGGCCCCACGGCATATACCACGGACAACTAGTGGAGTTACGTATTATTACCAATTTACTGCCAAAGGAACACACGTCATAACTCAGAGCATTTTAGTGGAAGCTTTTTAAAATAGTTATAAGAACCCAAGCCACAACATGAATGTCCACTAAAAACCTACAGTAGGAATGAGTGTACAAATACGCAATGTACATGACCTTTTGGCCTTATAAGAGTTTACTTAAATAATAAATGTCTTCTAAACATCGGCATGCAGGTCGGCCACACATGATCACACAAGTAAACATTCACCTTGGCCTTCAAGTGACGGCTCAGCAACATGGGCGACAGCCCGCTACTTGCAACTAGGCTCTGCAACACCTGCAATCAACATTCCACCGCAACGGTGGCAAACAAAAGCAACAGTCAGCTAAAGCTGACCAAATTATAACGACCACACCCCTAAATTGGGGCTGCGGTGCTCCATCCATGCATTTTATTAGTATAACCAAACAATATAAAGTTCAAGTTAAGCACACTTCACTACAAGTGTAGGCTCGGACGACCATACACCCTGTGCTCTTAGGGCACATTCTCGTTGAACCCGGTCCACCACCGCCCCCAGGACGGCAACATCGTGAGCATTTTAGTCTTTCTGGCCGAAGCCTAAGACCCACCCTCTATACAATCGGTAAGTGTCAAGTACCTTAGGTCTCTTTAACCGAACCACATAAAGCGGGTAGGGTTCCATTCAACCCGTTGCTCACACCGCCATGACAATTTAAGCCATAAGCGCGAGTTAAGCTTCCCTGAGTCCATAATCGATCACACAATAATACATAACCCAGTTATGTACAAGTTGGCTCCTACGCCACCAAGATGGCAGAACCATGCATTTACCCAGTTTTTCGGGTGCACCTTGGGGTTAGTCCCCAAGGTTCCCTGTTGCAATCTACCACGTAGAAAAACCCGAAAACAACCATCGGCATGGAGTCTTCTCTGGCTATTCATGAATATTGAAGCATCACTAATCCAGAGCAACTTCTCCATGTAGGCTTCACACACCATGCCTATCTCCGTACTTCGATTCCGGACTCTAAACGCAAAACTAGGAGGACTATTCATATCCACCCGAAGGAACACCTCACACTCACCGCATAATCGCGAGAGCGGGTTTACTATACAGAAAGGACGATGACTTCACATGTTCAAGAAGAGAATCGTTAACCTAGAAGTTCATTTAGGCCCCATGGAGAAGAGAAGAAACTTAGACGGATGAAAAACACCGCAACGGCCTCGCCTCCATGGGTCTGGACTCGGTTTGCGATTCGGAGCTCCGAGGATCCACCGATGGCCGAATTTCTCCTTCTTGTTCAACCTTTACTCTCCCCTCTCTCTAACTCTCTAGAAAGAGAATGGTAATGGAAAAATGAGGAATAAACCCTCCATTCCCGACCTTATTACTGTAGGAACAGTCCTGGGTCGTCGGATCTCATCTAAGTAAAATGAACGGCCTCGATTCGCCCTTAAAATAAATTTCCTGGGCTGAACACGGCGTGTGATACGCCCGTGTCACAGGCCATGTCTCACGATCTGAACACAATCGCCAATACAAAATAGGACACGGGCTCAGACACGCCAGTGTACTGTTTGATAGGCCCATATCAGCTTATGACATTCCCGTGTCACGGGGCATGTCCCTCAAGCGACACAAGAAACCTTCACGGCCAGACCAGACCGTGTTCCTCACCCAACACTGCCCGACTAATACATAGAAGGACATGGCCCTAGACACGCCCGTGTCCGCACTGGACATGCTCGTGTCCTAGGTCATGTCCCTCACTTGACACCACCCTACCGACACGGAGCAGGACACGGCCTTGGACATTCCCATGTATCAGGCCGTGTGCCGGACCTCCAAAGATCATCGAATGCATTTCGTCGACCCCACGGAAAATCATCGAACTCGTAGTAGTAGGACACGGCCATGGACACGCTCGTGTCCAAGGCCGTGTGACCCTTGACAGGCCTCAGATTGGCCTTAAGATGCTATCAGATCATTTTTGAGTTTTGGGGCGTTACAATTTCCCCCCCCCCCCCTTAAATGAATTTTTCCCGAAATTATGGAATAGGAAGTACTCAAACTTAAAGGTGCCTCAGTAGAAGAGCTCGGGATACTCCTCAAGCATGGTCTGCTCTTGCTCCCGCAAAAGCTCCTCATGACTGTAGTTGTCCCATTGGAATTTGACCATCCTGATGTCTTTGTTACGAAGTCGCTTGACTTGAAAGTCCATAATGCGAACGGGCATGACCTTCATCATCAACCCACTATCAACAGTGTTGGGTACATTGGAAAATATGTACCTGATTTGAAGAAACCTCACCCTACTCAATGATATACATCAAGGTGTATTTGATGTGTTTTGAGTTTATGTGTGCAGGTTAAGTAATTGAAGGGAAAGCAGAAAAGTTTCTATGTCCATGTGTCGACACCTAAAAGAAAAATGTCGACACTTAAGAAGGCTTGTGTCGACACCTAGAGAAGCAGTGTCGACACTTGGAGTAATTGTCTCGACACTAGGAATGCAGAGTCGACACCAGAAGGAAAGTGTCGACACATACAGGAAGTGTCGACACACAATGAAGAAGTGTCTACATAATCAGTGTCGACACTTAGAAGCAGTGTCGACACCGCGAGGAACTTTGTCGATATCAAAAGTGTCGATACTAGGAGGTTGTGTCGACACTCAGCAAATTCCAACAAAGTCTAAGTACAAGTGTCGACACAAAAGAGTTGTGTCGACACTCAGCAAAAGTCTCAACACATGAAGAATGTGTCGACACAAAAGAGATGTGTCGACACTCAGCAAAAGTTTCAACACAGAAGGCATGTGTCGACACAAAGAAGATGTGTCGACACTTAGCAAGTTTCAACACAAGAAGATGTGTCGACACAAAGGAGTTGTGTCGACACTTAGCAAAAATCAACTACGTATCAAAGAAGAAGGACTTGTGTCGACACACAGGATCAGTGTCGACACATTCTGAAGAAGCAATGTCGAGAAGTAATTTCTACAACACAAGGAGTTGTGTCGACACCTTGAAGTATAGTGTCGACACTTAGTCTACTTGTGTTGACACTTGATCTATTTGTGTCGAAACTTAAAGACTATCTGTCTCGACACTTTCAGATAGTGACAGAGTTTTCAAGAAGTGACTGGATGACTTGACAGCTGCCATTTCAACCGGTCAACTGCTACTGTCAGAGCTGTCAGAAGATCGTTAGAAACCGGATCAGCCGGTCACCATGAAGAAGGCTAATATAAAGGCTTATTCCTTCAACAGAAGAGAAGAATTAGAATAAGAAGAAGCAATCACTGAAGTGAGAAACAACAACAAGAAGAAGATCTTCAAGTGTAGATCTAAGAAGTTGGAGAGAGAAAGCTCCTTCTAAGAAGACTGCTATTGAACCAGGCTGGTAAGAAAGTTTCAGATTGAGATCTGATTCTCAAGTCAGCAGTTGATTGAAGATCATCTGCATAGAGATACAACCCTACTGTGTTCTAATTCAAGAAGCTTTGAAGAATGCCAAGGGAGGTTGATCTCTGCAAAGTTCTTTCAAGAACTCATCAAGAAGACAGTCAACTCAACTTTCTCAATCAGAGTTGTGGTTATTAATCCTTGTACTTTTTATTTTCTATAGGATCCTAAGGGATCTGAGTTGTAAGCCTATATTTATAAAGGCTGAGTGGTAGGGCCTGTGTGCCTAAATGTAGGAGATACTTTTCTCTGAGTGTAGGCCTTGTTGAAGGCTGAGTGTAGGCCTTGTTGAAGGCTGAGTGTAGGTATTGGTGAAGACTGAGTGGTAGGGCTTTTGTGCCTGAGTTATACGAGTGGGATCACTCTGAGTTGTAGGAACCTATTTGGGGTTCTGAGCTGTAAGATCTGTGGATCTGAGAAGTAGTGGAGAAGTTAGACCGAATCTTGTACACTACTAGATAGGCGAAGGGGGAAAGTGGATGTACCCAGACCTTGGGGAACCACTATAAATCCTGTGTGCTCTATGTGATTGTATGCTTGTGTGGTTGTTGTGTTATCTGTGCTGTGAATTGCAAATATTGTACTGTATTTCTGCCTTAAAAGTTTAAAAAGATTAAGTGCACCTATTCACCCCCCCCCCCCGCCCTCTAGGTGTTTAGGCACTAGTTCTTTCAAGTGGTATCAGAGGGAGGTTACTCAAAAAGAACATAACAGTCTGAGTAAAGATCCTGTAGGCAGATTCAGTATAATCAAGAATCAAGAAAATGGGTTCAACATAGAATCACAAAGAGCTAGGATCCATGAAATTGCCAATCTACAGAAAGGAGATCTTTGGCATTTGGAAAGAAAGGGTTAGACTTTTTATGGAAGCCTCTGACCCCAGAATTTACATTACAGTCAAAGAAGGGCCATATGTGCCAATGAAAGTATCTGTTCTAGATGCAAATCAGAGAACTCCCAAAGACTATTTAGAAATGACAAAAGATGAAATAATTCTGGCCCTATGGACAAGTGGGCCTAGAATATTATTGTAAGTGCAATTGATGATGCCACATTTCAGAATTTGATTCATTGTAAAACATCAAAAGAAATGTGGGATACACTAATAGTCTATATGGAGGGATCAGAAGAGGTAAGATAAGACAGGAAGTCTTTGTTAAACTAAGAGTATGAGAGCTTCAGACAAGTCAGGTCTGATAGCATAACTGAATGCTACAAGAAAATCTATAGGATAGTCAATGAATTGATATCCTATGGAAGAGAGTTCAGTAATTATGAATTGAATGATAAGTTCTTGAGATCCATAACTAAAGACTGGGATACCAAGATTTGTGCCATAAGGGAAATGACCAAATTAGCTAACATACCTCCTCCAACATTGTTTAGAAAACTGTTATCTTATGAGATGCAGTTAATTGTAAGGAAGGAGGAAGAAAAGACTACTAGGGTGGAGCACAAAGAAAGAGCTGTGGCCTTCAAGACTGAAGCCACTAGGAAATATAAAAGCAAGTCTCCATCTCCACCACAAATAGTTACTGAGATAGTATCAGATACTTCAGATAACAAGAAGTCAAAATGCAGTGAAAGTGATGAAGACTTTGCTGCATTTACTAGGCACTTTCAGAAGTTTGTAAAGAAGAAGCAGTGGAGGTCCAAGCCATCCACTTCACAGCCAAAAGATGACTACTACCAGAAAAGGAAGTCATCAAGGAATGATAGAAGAAAGTCCAAGTCTAGTAACACTACATCCTCAAAAATAGTTTGATATTGTTGTAATAGATAATGACATGTAATAGCTGATTGTCCAGAAAAGAGGAAAGAGTCCACTGATAAGAAGAAGACACAGTTCAAGGGCAAAAATGAAAGGTCCTTTGTTGCAAAGAAGGATAAAAGTCTGACTGATATGTCATCTTCAGAAACAGATTCAGAAGCTGAAACCTATATTGGCTTGTTTGCTGAAGAAGAAGAAAATGAGTTCATTTAGCTAATGAGCTCAATTTATGAGCATGTGGACATTCAGTGCAAGGGACTGATGGCCTTATCAGAAGGAAACAAAATCCAGGATCAGCCTGGACCATGTCAGGTACAAAATTGTTTTGCTAGTTCAATTTCTAGTACTGAGTCAGATTCAGATACATCAGCATCAAGTGATGTTACTGGATCTGAATCTGAAAGAGACATTCATCAGTTGATTGATGAATATAGGGTAGTGTTGCAGGCTTTGAAGAAAAGCAAACTCTTGGCCAAAACTCAGGCTAAGGAGATTGCCAGTCTTAAAGTTGCTGCAATAGATTTTGACAAGTTGCTTGATCAGAAATTAAATGAAATAGCCAGACTGAAGCACATTACTATTATTCAGATGGGGACTATAACATTTAAAAATTATCAAATTAGAGATCTGGAGATTAGTCTTCAGAAAGAGAGAGATATTGTAGCAAGTTTTTCTAAACCAAAGTCTGTTCTACCTTTGATAGATGAGTTTGCACCTCATAAGGGTAAAACTGGATTGGAGTTTACAAAACCTGTCTGGACAGTAAAGTCCAAGTCTAAGGGCAAAGCCCCAGTACTCAACAAGAAGCCTGCTGTAGATAAAACAGCCAGGGTTGTACCTAAACAAAGGTACAATAGATTTGAGTGCTGGTATTGTGGCAAGATAGGCCACTTTGCCATAGATTGTTGACACAATTCCAATGCCAAGGTGAGTATCAAACTGCCTGCTAGAAAAGCTACACGTAGTTTTGTTAAGAGTAAGACTAACTTGCACCAAGGAATCAAGAATTATTTGGGTTCTAAGGTAAAGTAATCTATTTTGCAGGTGAGTCCAAGTGGCCATGCCCCAATATGGTACTTGGACGGTGGATGTTCTAGGCACATGACTGGAACTAGGGGATTGCTAAAGGACTATACACCAATCAAGGATGCTCCTAAGGTTACCTTTGGTGGTTCAGAAAAAGGAATCATCAAAGGCATTGATAACATTTCTAGCAACCTAATTACAATTACTCAAGTGGCTTATGTAAAGGGTTTGAAACATAACCTCATTAGCATAAGTCAGCTGCGTGATTTAGGATATGACATCTCATTTGTCAAAAATGGTTGTCATATCAAGAGGTCAAATGATCAAATGATCATTCTGACAGGATAAAGGAAGAGAAATGTCTATTGTCTAAACATTACGTGTGAGAACAATGCTTCTCCTATTTGTCTAGTAGCTAATGAAAGAGTCTCATATTGTGTCAAATGGCACAAGAGGCTGGCTCATCTCAGCTATTAGATAATTTGCCAACTCTTTACCAAAGAGTTAGTGAGGAATGTTCCTCAGGTTAAGTGTATAAAGGTTGGGATATGCTCAACTTGTCAGAAAGGCAAGCAGACCAGATCTACCGTTAATAGCATTGAGAACAAAGATGTTGTGAGGTGACTATACCTCTTAAATATGGATCTTTTTGGTCCTATGCAAGTTCACAGCCTAGGTAGGAAGGTCTACACATTTGTGGTTGTCGATGATTATTTAAGGTTATCTTGGTATTCTTCCTAAGGCAAAAATCTGAAACTCCTAGTATATTTTATAGTTTTGTCAAACAAATTCAGAATGAGTTAGACAGTACAGTGGTCAAAATAAGAATTGACCATGGTACTGAATTCCAGTCTGATAGTATGACAAAGCTATGTGAAGAGTTTGGGATATTTCAGGAATTTTCCTCACCAATAACACCTCAGCAAAATGGTATTGCTGAAAGGAAAAATAGAACCTTGATAGAGGCTGGTAGAACCCTATTGAGTGATACATCTCTCCCAGAATATTTCTGGGCTGAGGCAGTTAATACTGCATGTCATGTGATCAATAGGGCTACTATCACCAAGTGCCACAAGAAGACCCCCTATGACATTGTGAAGGGCAGAAAACCAAATTTATCCTACTTCAGGATCTTTGGTTGTAAATGCTATATACTTAACAATGGTAAGTCTTATTTAACCAAGTTTGCTGCCAAATCCCAAGAGGGGATCTTTGTTGGGTACAGCAACAACAGTAAGGCTTATAAGGTCTACAACTTGACTACTCAAGTTGTAGAAGAGTCAGTTCATGTAGTTTTTGATGAAGCTAGACTCATTAACAATGAATTGCCTAGAAGTGTTTGCAGCTCTACAGGTGTAACTGAGAAGATGGACAAGCTTACTATTGAAGAAGGTTCTACTGCATGTCAACAAGTGGATGATAGTGGCTGTTGTCCAGGGGGAGTACAAGTTACTCCTGTTGCTGAAGAAGACTAAGAGGAGCTGCTGAATGAAGAAGCTGAAGGTGTACAACCAGAAGACAGGCTGCCTCCAGCAAATAAGCATTTAAAAGATCATCCAGCCAATCAAATTATTGGAGATCTCAGACAAGGGGTATAAATAAGGAGCAGGAATCTAAGTTCAGTTCTCTACTCCAGTTTTCTATCCCAAGTAGAGCCAAAGAAATTTGAAGAAGCTATCCTAGACCCTCATTGGATTGAGACAATGCAAGAGGAGCTGAACCAATTCAAAAGATGCAAAGTCTGGGAGCTTGTTCCTAAACCAAAAGACCACAACATTATAAGAACTAAGTGGATCTTTATGAACAAGTTGGATGAAAATGGAGTAATTATAAAGAACAAAGCTAGACTAGTTTCTAAAGGATATAGGCAGAAATAAGGTATTGATTTTGATCAAACCTTTGCTCCAGTAGCCAGACTGGAAGCAATAAGGATGTTCCTTGCCAATGCAACATTCCAAGGATTCAAGGTATACCAAATGGATGTTAAGTCAGCTTTTCTGAATGGAAATCTAAAGAAAGAATTCTATGTAGAACAACCATCAGGTTTTGTTGATTCTACTAAACCTAATTATGTTTATAGACTTAGGAAAGCTTTGTATGGGTTAAAACAAGCCCCTAGGGCTTGGTATGAAACCCTGTCTAGTTTCCTCATTGAGAATAAATTCACAAGGGGGAAAATAGGCAAGACTCTATAGGGCATCCAGAGGCAAGATAATCTTAGTCCAAATATATGTAGATGACATCATATTTGGGTCTACAGAAAGTAGTTTTTGCAAAAAATTTGCAAAACTAATGCAAGGACAATTTGAAATGAGAAGTGTGGGGGAACTTAAGTTCTTCTTGGGTCTCCAAGTTAGACAGACTGAGGATGGTTTTTCCATATGCCAGTCTAAGTTCACCCTAAAATTGATAAGGAAGTATGGTATGGAATCATTCACTACCATGAAAACTCCTATGGGGTCAACAATGTCTCTAAGCAACGATGATGCAGGGAAACCTGTAGATGAAACATTGTATAGAGGGATAGTTTGCTCCCTACTATATTTGACTGCAAGTAGACTAGATATCATGTATGCTATATGTGTCTGTGATAGGTACCAAGATTGCCCTAAAGAATCTCATTTGACAGCAGTCAAAACAATTTTGAGATATCTTAAAGGCACTCCTAATCTAGGCCTTTGGTACCCTAGGAATGGAGAGTTTGAATTGACACGTTATTAAGATGCAGCTTTTGCAGGCTGCAAGGAAGATAGGAAAAGTACAACTGGAACCTGTCAAATCCTAGGCAGAAGGCTGATATCATGGAGTAGCAAGAAGCAAACAAGTGTGGCTATCTTCACAGCAGAATCAGAGTATGTAGTTGCAGGAAGTTGTTGTGCTCAACTTCTATGGATTCAACATCAGCTAGAAGATTATGGTATTCAAGTAAGTAGAACACCTTTATTTTGTGATTCTACCAGTGCTATTTCTATTGCAAATAATCCTGTCTCCCATAGTAGGACTAAGCACATAGAAATAAAATATCATTTTTTAAGAGAACATGTGGAAAAAGGAGATATTTCAATAGAGTATATTAATGCAGATAATCAGCTAGCGGATATGTATACTAAGCCCTTAGATGAAACCAAATTCAATAGATTTAAAATTGAATTAGGGATGATAAACTTAGAATTGTTTACAAAATTATCTAAGTAAAATGGTGTCGACACACAGAGTTGTCTGTGTCGACACATAGTAGTCGAGACATTATAAGTAAGTGTCGACACTTTTCAACAGTGTCGACACAATTTAAGTATTTTGACGCGCCCTTTCATCATCGATTCTAGAAAGGTATAAATAGGTTTTCACCATTGTTTGTCGACACGCTCACCAAAGTTTTGAGACCAAACTTGTGTGTCGACATCTCTCGTCTCTAAATTCAAATTTCTTCAAACCCTAATGGCGCCCAAGCTAGAAGAGAATGTTAATGAAGGATATGAGCTCGTGCGTCACGCCTTTGAAGATGCGGAACCTGAAATCAAAGGTGTGGTAACCCTAATAAAAGAGACTTGGTTAGAATTTCTTGTATCAGAACCAATCAAGATATGGAAGAAGGAAGTCATCGAATTTCTGAATGGAGCAACTCTAGATGAATCAGGACTCAATATTAAGTCCAGAGTTCATGCAAACAAAGTCAAGGTCACACCAAAAAGTCTGAGGAAGATACTCCAACTACCAAGAACAAAGGAGGAAGAAGATGTATCTGCTTCTAAGACTAGAGAGGAATTGAGATGGTGTGGACTGGATTCAAATCTGAAAATTGGATCTGTTTTCAATAGAAAAGGAATGAACATCCAAGGAAAATTTCTGTCTGAAATAGTTGGTAAGGTCATACTGAGCAAGCCTGGAGGACATGACAGAATTTCAGCACATATGTTCAATTTGATGACAAGGATTATCTTCAAACTTAATACTGATTGTTCAACAATTATGTTTGATAAGATAAAAGAAAGTATGAAGAAGCCCAATCTGGGTAGAATACTAAGTCTTTACCTAGTTGGAAGTATACCTGAGGTAATGGACCAAGCTGCAGGTTCAAAGATTAACCACATGAGGAAGATGAATATGAGAATCTTCTCTAGGTGGGATAGAGTACTGACCAAAGAACTGCCATCTCTAGTAAAGGACACACCGTAGAAAAAGAAGAAGAAGACAGCCATTGTGGCTCAAGGATCCTCCAGCAGCTCTGAAGAGCAAGTAGTGTTTAGTTCTGATGATGAACAGGGAAGAAATGCTGGACAGTCTCCAGCAAGACAAGAAGATACACAGAGGCAGGGGGAGCTACACTCAGCAAGCCCAATTCACCTGGATCCACTCCATGGGGAGCCTCTACTTGTGGAAGAGCCAACTCCACTAGAGAGTGAAAGGGCTACTCAAACCATACTAGAGGTAATCACTGAAATTAGTTACTTAGATTTCACTATTGAGGATGAGATTTTGACTAATTTATTACCTAATGTTCATCAGCAAACACAGATACAACCTCAACCACAAGATGTTGTCATGGAGGACACATCTGTTGCTGATCAAGTGGTTGATGAGATAAGAGATTCTCCAGCCCTTCCTCAACAGGAATACGCATTAGAAGAGCTATTCCCTGATCTTGTACAAACAGATCATGAGAAAGAAATAGCTACTATTGAGGGGGAGAAGGCCCATATTGAGGGGGAGCATATGGAGATTATAGAGGAAACTACAAGGAAGGAGACTGAGGAGCCAAGAGATGCTGAAGGGATACCCAGGACCGAGAAGGATTCTCATCCTAGTCCTAAAGACAGAGTAGATATTGCTAGCACTTCTGCATAAGAAGATGAAGAGGCTATTAGAGCTAAGAAGAGGAAGTTCCAGGTCTTCAAGAGAAGAAGCCAGAACTATAATAAATCCCTACAGATAGTTGCTCCACAGCCTGCCACCACTACTGATTATAGTTCTCTGATGATAGCACTGCAAATCAAGCTTGATGAGCAAAGGCATGCTATAGAAAAATATGTGGATGAAGGACATAAGTCACTTCAGTTTGATCTTGCACAAGACATCAAATTTATCAGATTTGAAGTGAATCTCAACAAAAAGGAAATGATTGATTGTTTCCATAAGGGAGGAAATGCAGTAGTCTATCTGGCCACACATCAAGAGAAAATAAAGACAAAACTTGATGAGCAGAAGTGAAGCAAGGCTATGTCCTGGAAAACCAAATAAGGATGAATGATAATCTCACTGCTTCACATAATGCCATAGTAACTGAAATGAAGAATATAGCTGCTGGTCAGACTGCAGCAAGTGCTACTGCCAAGGCTGAATTTGACAAACAATTGCAAGAGAGCCTAACTGCTGTTAAAACTACAAATGAAGACTCTCAGAAGGCAATTACTGACAAGCTCAAAAGATTAAAACCCTTCTATGAAGATGGAGTAAACTATCTGAATGCACAGATAAGGTTTCAGAGAGATGATTTGACGGATCACATAGAGAGAGAAGTCATAAAGGGGGAGAGGGTATTAGTCAAGGCAGGCTCTGATCATTCAAAGGGGATTTCAAATTTCATCAGAGCCACCCTTGGATATCCACCCTTATGTGATGATGACAATGTGGCAGAGTTTGGAATCAATCATGCATACTTGGAGGACAACAAGCTGAAGTGGCTCAAGTGATATACCATCCACCAGACTTTGACATGATACATCAAGAGATACAGTCAATGTATAGTCCTCCTGAGGGAAATCAGAATGTCATCATAGAGAAAGTTGTCCAGCCTGTGCCAGAGGCAATACTCAAAGAGCAAGAGTCCTTATTAAATGAACAAGAGGCTCAATTGTCTAAGAAAAGATTCAGAGAGCAAGCTGAATTGAGGCCTGATTTTGAACAATGGAGCCCCACTTCCAGGAATATCATCTTGACTGCATGGAAGGCTGCTAAGGACAATATCCTGGATAGAGGCAAGTGGTATTCTAATCTGGATTGGAGGAAACATGAGAATAGGCAAGAGGACATTGTACAGTATAGAAGAAAGGCTAAACTGGGAAAGCTACTTCCTAATGCACAGGAGCCTAACAAATATTTTCCCAAGCCTTATCACTATTTTGAAAGGCAGAAGATCAAAGATGAAGAGTTGAAAAAGAAAGATCTTAAAGGGAAGAAGCTTGCTGCTGATGATGACACTGAAGCTCAAGTTCAAGCAAAGATTCAATCTGGAAAAGGGATTGTAATCAAGGAGCCAGAGCAGCCTTAGGATAGCATTTTCTTAAGTTTACAAGTTGTAATTTGTAGTAAACTCTATGTAAACTTTTGATTAATGTAAATGTTGGAATTTGTAAGAACAATGTTATATGTTCATCTATTACATTAATTGTTCTGAGCTAATAGTATATACATGTTCTGTTCATGCATGTTTTAAGTATTTTCCCTGTCATATATTTCTGTTTTACATCATACTGAAAATTTGTTATGTATGGTGTATATCATTGACTAAGGGTTATGACTTCTCCAAATAGGGGGAGATTGTTGGGTACATTGGAAAATATGTACCTGATTTGAAGAAGCCTCACCCTACTCAATGATATACATCAAGGTGTATTTGATGTGTTTTGAGTTTATGTGTGCAGGTTAAGTAATTGAAGGGAAAGCAGAAAAGTTTCTAAGTCCATGTGTCGACACCTAGAAGAAAAGTGTCGACACTTAGGAAGACTTGTGTCGACACCTAGAGAAGCAGTGTCGACACTTGGAGTAATTGTGTCGACAACAGGAATGCAGAGTCGACACCAGAAGAAAAGTGTCGACACATACAGGAAGTGTCGACACACAATGAAGAAGTGTGTACATAATCAGTGTCGACACCCAGAGGAACTTTGTCGACATCAAAAGTGTCGACACTAGGAGGCTGTGTCGACACTCAGCAAATTTCAACAAAGTCTAAGTACAAGTGTCGACACAAAGGAGTTGTGTCGACACTCAGCAAAAGTCTCAACACATGAAGAATGTGTCGACACAAAGGAGATGTGTCGACACTCAGCAAAAGTTTCAACACAGAAGGCATGTGTCGACACAAAGAAGATGCGTCGAAACTTAGCAAGTTTCAACACAAGAAGATGTGTCGACACAAAGGAGTTGTGTCGACACTCAGTAGCAATCAACTAAGTATCAAAGAAAAAGGGCTTGTGTCGACACACAGGATCAATGTCTACACATTCTGAAGAAGCAGTGTCGATAAGTAATTTCTACAACACAAGGAGTTATGTCGACACCTTGAAGGCTAGTGTCGACACTTAGTCTACTTGTGTCGACAATTGGTCTATTTATGTCGACACTTAAAGACTATTTGTCTCGACACTTTCAGACAGTGACAAAGTTTTCAAGAAGTGATTGGATGACTTGACAGCTGCCATTTCAACCGGTCAACTGCTACTATCAGAGCTGTCAGAAGATCGTTAGAAACTGGATCAGCCGGTCACCATGAAGAAGGCTTATATAAAGGCTTATTCCTTCAACAGAAGAGAAGAATTAGAATAAGAAGAAGAAATCACTGAAGTGAGAAACAACAACAAGAAGAAGATCTTCAAGTGTAGATCTAAGAAGTTGGAGAGAGAAAGCTCCTTCTAAGAAGACAGCTATTGAACCAGGCTGGTAAGAAAGTTTCAGATTGAGATCTGATTCTCAAGTCAGCAGTTGATTGAAGATCATTTGCATAGAGATACAACCCTACTGTGTTCTAATTCAAGAAGCTTTGAAGAAAGCCAAGGGAAGTTGATCTCTGCAAAGTTCTTTCAAGAACTCATCAAGAAGCCAGTCAACTCAACTTTCTCAATCAGAGTTGTGGTTATTAATCCTTTTACTTTTTATTTTCTGTAGGATCCTAAGGGATCTGAGTTGCAAGCCTATATTTATAAAAGCTGAGTGGTAGGGCCTGTGTGCCTGAGTGTAGGAAATACTTTTCTCTGAGTGTAGGCCTTGTTGAAGGCTGAGTGTAGGCCTTGTTGAAGGCTGAGTGTAGGCCTTGGTGAAGACTGAGTGGTAGGTCTTTTGTGCCTGAGTTGTAGGAGTGAGATCACTCTGAGTTGTAGGAACCTATTTGGAGTTCTGAGTTGTAAGATCTGTGGATCTGAGAAGTAGTGGAGAAGTTAGGCCGAATCTAGTACACTACTAGATAGGCGAAGGGGGAAAGTGGATGTACCCAGACCTTGGGGAACCACTATAAATCCTGTGTGCTCTCTGTGATTGTATGCTTGTGTGATTGTTGTGTTATCTGTGCTGTGAATTGCAATTACTGTACTGTATTTCTGCCTTAAAAGTTTAAAAAGATTAAGTGCACCTATTCACCCCCCCTCTAGGTGTTTAGGCACTAGTTCTTTCAAACATGTACATGATCGACTGCAATCACTTGCGAAGGCTCTTGCACCGCCTTCCGCAACACTGAAATGTGGAATAAGTCATGTAGACCACTCAACTCCACTGATAACTTCAGTCGATAAGCCGCTTCACCAATTCGCTCTAGAATCTTAAACAGTCCAAGGTACCTCGGACTCAGCTTCTTCAAGCATTGTACCCGAGAGACAACCTTGAACGATTTAATTTTCAAATATACCCAGTCACCAACAGTGAACTCAACGTTTCTGTGCTTGGCATTATAGTATTTAGTATGCCTGTCCTGAGTGATTAGCAATCGTTCTCGTATTGTTTGTACCAACTAAGTGGCTTCTTCCACTTCTTATCTTTTTTACAGCTTTGACTTACCCGTCTCCATCCAAGACAATGACGTGCGGTATTTTCTACCATAAAGGGCCTCGAAGGGCGCCATTTGAATAGTCGCTTGGTAGCTATTGGTATAAGCAAACTACACCATGTACATGTGATCTTCCCACCTCTTTCTGAAATCCAAGACCCACATGAGAAGCATGTCCTCCATCATATTGTTGACCCTCTCGGTCTGACCATCCGTCTGCGGATGAAAGGCTGTGCTGAAACACAGCTTGGTTCCCAACATTTGCTGCACCAACCTCCAGTCATTGGACGTGAAGCACCCATCCCGGTCACTCAAGATGCTGCGGGGCACACCGTGCAGCCAAACAATATTATCCACGTAAAGTTTTGCCAGCTTATCCAGCGAATCATCCTTCCTATTCAGAATGAAGTGCGACACTGTTGTCAATCGATCCACGATCACCTAGATGGAGTCGTTTCCCTTCTGCGACCTTGGCAACCCATGTAAAAAAATCCATTGAAATATCGTCGAACTTCCACTCCGGGATAGGTAGGGACTTCAAGAAACCTCCGGGCTTCTGGCACTCCACCTTCACCAAGGCACACGTTAGACACTTTGCAACATAGAGTGATACGTCCTTCTTAAGTCCTGGCCACTAGAACACCTTTTTCATATCACAATACATTTTCGTGCTCCCAGGGAGAATCGAGTACTTGGTATGATGAGCGTCGTACATCAATTCCTTTCGCATTTTACCCACATTGGGGATGCACAGACGACCGTCCCTCCATAACAGTCCATCAACAACAACAAATCGGGAATTTGACTCATCCAAAGCCTCAACAATGGTCTGCTTCACGTTGCTATCCAAGTCAAGAGCCTGCCGAATCCTATCAGCAAGGTCATACTGCACCTCTGTCCAGTTCAATTGTGCTTAGACACTCGTCTGCTTGTCAAGACAAGGGATCTCTAATGCCTCCAAATCCCGAATTAAATGCTCGTCATGAGCCGACAACCAATTGGCCTGTGCGGGGGCCCTACGACTCAAAGCATCTGCCACCGCATTTCCTTTCCCAGGAACATAATGTATCTTGAATGTGTAGTCACCTAGGAACTCCATCCACCTCCGCTGATGCATGTTTAGGTCCTTTTGATCCAACAAGTACTTCAGGCTCTTGTGATCGGTATAGATGTCGACCTTAACACCGTACAGGTAATGCCTCCATAGCTTCAGGGTAAATATCACGGCCGCTAGCTCCAAGTCATGAACCAGATAATTCCTCTCGTGAACCTTCAGCTGACGCAAGCCATACGCTATTAAACTCCCATGCTGCAATAGAAAATAACTTAAGCCACTGCCCGAAGCATCACTGTAAATCTCAAATCCTTCGGTCCCACTTGGCAACATAGAATATGCGCCGTCGTCAACCTACTTTTTAGTTCTTCGAAAGCTTGTGCGCACTCCAGCGACCACACAAAATTTTGATCTTTCCTCATCAAAGTCGTGAGGGGTAACGCTATCCTCGAGTTCTCTACGAAGCGCCTGTAGTAGCCCGATAGTCTAAGGAAACTCCGAACTTTTGCCACTGAAGATAACACAGGCCACTCTCGTATCACAACTATCTTCGCCGGATATACCTCAATCCATTCTCCACTAACTATATGACCGAGGAATGCTACCGATGATAACCAAAATTCCCATTTGGAGAATTTGGCATAAAGTTGATTCCTCCTCAATGTCTCCAACACCATATGCAGATGCTTGAAATGATCCTCCTCGCACTGCGAGTACACTAATATATCGTTGATAAAGACTATCACAAAGTTGTCCAGGTACTCTCTGAATGTTCTGTTCATCAAATCCATAAATACGGATGGCACATTAGTCAGCCCAAACGGCATGACAGTTAACTCATAATGCCCATACCGTGTGCTGAAAGCTGTCATGGGGATGTCACTTTCCCTTATCCGCAGCTGATAGTATCCGAATTTTAGATCCAACTTTGTGTACACAATCGGCCCCACCAGCTGGTCGAACAGTTCATCAATCCTTGTGATCTGATACTTATTATTCTTTGTTAGCTTGTTCAACTCCCGGTAGTTGATACAAAGCCGTAAACTTCCATCCTTCTTCTTAACAAAGAGGACCGGTGCTCTCCAAGGCGATGAGCTTGGACGCTCATACCCCTGCTCCAACAGCTCTTGCAGCTATACTTTCAACTCTGCCATCTCCTTAGGCGCTAACCAATACAAAGAGCGTGACACATGGTTTGAACCTGGCACCAGCTCAATGGTGAAGTCGATCTCTCGCTAAGGCGGGGCTCCAGCGAGATCGTCTGGGAACACATCAGGATACTCAGAAACAATTGGGATACTCTCCATACTAGGCTTGGGCTTCGAAGCCTCCACTAAAGTGAAAAACAACTCTACACCAGCATGAACTGCCTTAACCACCTGGAGAGCAGACATTAAAGTCTTGCTCGACTCTTTCATGCCCGCAAATGTCGCCTCACGATCAGTTCCCAATTTGACCTCCTTGCGGTTGCAATCAATGTTTGTCCGATGCTTTGAGAGCCAATCCATCCCAAAGATCACGTCGAACTCCACCAACGGTAGTAGCGATGCTTACAAGTCAAACTCTTGACTCCCGATCCGTATCTTTACGCAACAAACTCTATTTGCGTGCATCAAACACCCATTATGCAACAACACATCCAATTTGTCCCTTGTCATCGAAGAAGGTACTCCGATGCGCGATATAAATCCTTCGGACAAAAAGGAATGCGAAGCTCCCATATCGAACAGTGCTCTTGCCGGATAATTGAAAATCAAAACAAAGCCTAGCATAAGCAGTCAAATGCTAACGTGCAAAAGGATAACAAATATATAATGTTAATCTGCTTTTAATTAACTCATGCCTGTCACCACGTCAGTTTGTTTTATGGCCTACTGAAGGCCAAAGTTGTACACTCTAGGCTGAGCTAGAGCATATTGGGATGTGGTTGACTCCACCGCATTCCCCTTTTCCTCATATGTTGCTCCAGGCTTCCTCTCGGACTTTGGACGTCTGTTCTAACACTCTCGGGAAAAATGCCCCGGCTTTCCATAGTTGTAGCATGTGCTTGGGGTTCGACTTGTAGTTGCCCTAGATGCACTAGAAGAAGGGGCCAGACCCGATGTCCTAGCCTTCTTATTCCACTTACAGAACTTAGATTTCGAGGAGTTCGGCACCTTGAACTCCGTCTTCTGCACACCCAAGTCTTTGCTCCCTTGGATACTCTTCAGATCTCTTTCTATTGATTGGGCCGAACTGACCAAGGTTAGGAAACCTTGCGTCACAGGCCCAACAAGTACCACCCTCAGGTCATCATGCGGACCCTCAAAGAATCGGTTGGTCTTACGCTCTTCATTCCCAAATGTAGGGGCAGCATAATGACCCAGGCGTGTGAATTCATGAAGGTACTCATCCACACTATTGTCTCCTTGATACAACCTTAAAAACTGATTCTCCATCTTAATTCTCTCAGCATAGGGTAGGTATCTAGCCAAGAATAGCCTTGAGAATTTCTCGATCGAGATGTCAGCGAGTTGTCTCCCAACTAAGTGATGCTGCTCTAGATCTTCCCACCATAACCTTGCTTTGTCGTCTAGCAGGAAAGTGGCAATGGCGGTCTTCTGCCATGCCCCTGTTTCCTTTGTCGACAAGATTCTAATAACTCTAGCGAGCCAATCCTCGGCTTCAGTTGGGGTTCCAGTCCATGTAAAGATTGGAGAACTGAAACTCATCACATGTTTAAGTTGTCTTTCTGTCACTCTTATTGGCGTCAAAGGTTCTTCCGCCAAGCGTTCCACAACTCTAGGCTGTTCCACTCGAAGCGGTTCTTGTTCCATGGCAGGGGCTGGGTGCTACACCTGCCTTGCTAGCTTGGCGCTTATTATTGCAAACACTGCTTTGGCTACGAGTCTTATAGTTTCTGCTGAAGGAGTGGTTGCAGGCACATCATTAGGTGCGCTGCTCTCTGCCAATTGCGGATGTTCTGACTGTCCAACACTGCTCCTAGTCATAGATAGTAGCAAAAATACTCTATTAGGTGGCACACAGATTGCTAAATGCAATCATTGGAACACTCAGGTTCCTCAAAACAAGTGTATTTTAATTCCTAAGTGGACATTCATGGGTTCTTTTAATATTATAACGATAACGCACATACATGTGCTCAACACCCCTTAAAATAATTCGCCCACGAATTCAAATAGGCAAAACCGAAGCCATAGTCTGATACCAAATTGTAACACCCCCATCCATCACATGAGATATAATAGAAGGTCCGGTTGGGGCCCCACGCCATATACCACTGACAACTAGTGGAGTTACGTATTAATACCAAATTATTGGCAAAGGAACATGCATCCTAACTCAAAGCATTCTAGTGGAAGTTTTTTAAAACAGTTATAAGAATCCAAGAAACAACATGAATGTCCACTAAAAACACACAGTAGGAATGAGCGTACAAATACACAAAGTACTTGGCCTTATGGCCTTACAAGAGTTTACTTAAATAATAAATGTCTTCCAAACATCGGCACATAGGCCGACCACACATGATCATAGAAGTAAACATTCGCCTTGGCCTTCAAGGGCCGGCTCAGCAACATGGGCGACAACCTGCTACTTGCCATTAGGCTCCACAGTACTTGCAATAAACATTCCACCACAACGGTGGCAAACAAATCAACAGTCAACTAAAGTTGACCAAATTATAAAGACCCCACCACTAAATCGGGGCGGCTGGGCTCCTTCCCTGCATTTTATTAGTATAACCAAATAAGATAGTGAAAGTACAAGTTAAGCGCACTTCACCACAAGTGTAGGCTCGCACAGCCATATACCCCGTGCTCTCAGGGCACATTCTCGGTGAACCAGGTCCACAACAGCCACCAGGACGACAACATCGGTAGCATTTTAGTCTTTTTGGCTGAAGACTAAGACCCTTCCTATATGCCATCGATAAGTGCCAAGTACCTTAGGTCTCTTTAACCGAACCACATAGAGCGAGTAAGGTTCAACTCAACCCGTTGCTCACACCGCCATGACAATTTAAGCCATAAGTGTGGGTTAAGCTTCCCCGAGTCCTGAATCAATCACACAATAATACATAACATAGTTATTTACAAGTTGGCTCACAGGCCACCAAGTTGGAAGAAACACGCATCTGCCCAGTTTTCCGGGTGCACCTTGGGGTTAGTCCCCAAGATTCCCTACTGCAATCTACCACATAGAATAACCTGAAAATGGTCATCGACACGAAGACTTCTCCGGCTATTCTTGCATAATGAAACATCACCGATCCAGGCCAACTTGTCCGGGTAGGCTTCACACAACATGCCTATGTCCATACTTTTATTCTGGACTCTACATGCAAAACTAGGAGGACTATTCATATCCACCTGAAGGAACACCTCACACTCACCGTGTACTCGTGAGAGCGTGTTTCCTATGCAGAAAGGAATAGGACTTCACATGTCCAAGAAGAGAATCGTTACCATAGAAGTTCGTTTAGTCCCCATGGCGAAGAGAAGAAACTTAGACGGATGAAAATCACCGCAACGGCCTCGTCTCCAAGGATCTGGACTCGGTTTGCGATTCGGAGCTTCGAAGCTCCACTGGTGGCCGGATTTCTCATTCTTCTTCAACATTTGCTCTCCCCTCTCTCTAACTCTTTAGAAAGAGAATGGTCAAAGGAAAGTGAGGAATAAACCCTCCATTCTCGAACTTATCACTACAGCAATAGTTCTGGGCGGTCGGATACCATATAAGTAAAACGAACGGCCTCGATTCGCCCTTAAAATCAATTTACTGGGCCGAACACGGCCTGTGACATGCCCGCGTCACAGGCCATGTCTCTCGATCTGAACACGATCGTCGAATCCAGAACAGGACACGGGCTCAGACACACCCATATGCTGTTTGACATGCCCGTGTCAGCTTATGACACGCCCGTGTCAGGGGGCGTGTCCCTCAAACGACACAGGAAACTATCACAGCCCAACCAGGATATGGGCTTAGACAAGCCTGTGTCAACATTTGACACGCCCGTATCGACCCGTACATGCCCGTGTTCTATACCATGTTCCTCACCCAACACAGCCCGACTAACACAAAGAAGGACACGGCCTTGGACACGCCCGTGTCTGCACTGGACACGCCCGTGTCCGACCTGAACACGCCCCTTTCCTAGGCTATATGCCTCACTCGACACCACTATGCCAACACGGAGCAGGACACGACTTTGGACACGCTTGTATCTCAGGCCGTGTGCCCGACGTCCAAAGATCGTCAAAAGCATTTCATCTACCACTTATGTTGGATCCCTAGTAAGATTTGGGCTAGGTTCACTAAGTTAGGATCATATGAACCACAATGTATAGCCAGGGTCATATTTGTGTCCTAGAGTCTAGGCCAAGTCCATAGAGTGAACATCACATGGACCAACTATCAACAAGACTGCGAGAGACTCAAGACTTAGAAGATTTTAATAATATATAAAGTGAGTTTGACGTTCGTCGAACTCAGGTCGACGATTGTCGTGCTCAGTTTGACGTTCTCAGAGTTAATACTCTGAGCTGAGCTCGACGAACTACATTCTATGGTCGTCGAATCTTTGGACTACTACAGTATTCTGTCAAGACTATATTCTCTAATCTCAGGTCGACGAACTTAGTTCTCTGCCCGACGAATTCTGGATTATCTACTTCAACAACTTAGAACAAAAAGACTTGTGTCGACACTCAGAGTATATGTCGACACCAACTGAGTCGACACTAGAAGAACTTATGTCGACACCTAGATCATCAGTCGACACTTTTGGAAAGGTTGTGTTGACACCGCACAGACGACTTGTGTTGACACACAGGATATTAGTCGACACCACCTGTATCGACACCAGGAGTAATTATGTCGACACACAGATCATCAGTCGACACTTTTGAAAAGGTTGTGTCGACACCATACAGAAGACTTGTGTCGACACACAGGATATCAGTCGACACCACCTGTATCGACACCAGGAGTAATTGTGTCGACACACAAAATATTTGACAACTTCAGAAACTCAGCTCGACGAAATCAAATCTTAGGTCGACGAATTCTGGAGACTTTACATTTCTTTTCAGATACAACTGTGAATATTCTAAGCCCAGAATAGTTACTGAACTCCTGTCGGCGAACATAGTTATCAGCTCGATGAATTCTGTCATCAGTTCGACGATTCCAGACTTAGCATTTATTCCTTCTGTCCTTAGTCAATGGAAATAATTTCTGAATGATTAATGATAAAATATTCTCTAAATATTACCGTTGGATGGTATATCAATCACGGTTTTCATCAGAATTATTGTTTTCCATTTTTCCAAGGGACAGTTTGGGAAAGAAATCAATGCAGTTTATTTTCAAGGACCGCCAGCATTGATTGCCGAAGAAGAATTCAAATTTCGAAAGGAAATTACCTCACGAAATATATAATAGAGATTTTTCTCTCTTTCCTGACAGCAAGATATCAAGATAAAAAAAGAAAGAAAGAATAGAACAATCACAGTACCAGAGCAATTGCAGAGACACAGTATACACAGACACAGAGATTTCCATTAAATTGTCTTCAACAGCTTGTCTGCTCCTTTCACAAAAGCTCGGATACAAAAAGAAGATCTGCTCTCAGAAGAAGAAGAAGAACAATCATACAAAATCAAGAGTCTTCTTACTTCAACACTCAAGGACTTTCAAGGAGAACAACTATCAAATCTGTCAAGAAGATCCTGCAGATAAAGGCTAAAAGCTTGAAGTCCTATCACCCTGGAGCAAGGCTTCCATATTTCCTTGAACCATTTAATATCTCAGGGGGAGACATTTGCTACCATCAATAATCCACAAGTCTTCTCTGTGATTGTTGACAGAGAAGACATAATCAACTCTCTTACCCCCACTGTGTAAAGGGTTGTCATCTCCCTTCAAAAGTGATTCCTGGTTACAAGTCACCTGATCAAAAGACTTGGGGATTTGGTTTTTGAGCACCTGATCAAAAGCTCATTGGTGTCAGGCACCTGATCAAAATCCTGAGTGGATTCTTACTAGGGTGGTAGAAGAGTGGATGTACCCAGGTTGGGGAACCACTATAAATTTCTTGTGTCGTCTGGTTACCCTCTTTCTTTTGTTTTCTTGCTGTGGCTGTGGTAGTTAGTTTTTGTGATTTTATATTTTGATTTATTTACTACTGCACTTAAACTAATCTGCATTATCCAGCAGAGAATTTTATAAAAATATAAATACTCTATTCACCCCCCCTCTAGAGTATTCCTGATCTAACTGCTCACTTTCAATTGGTATCAGAGAAGGTTCCTTGGGTTGTACAAGCTAACCCTTGAACCAAAGATCCTTTGTTAGATCTGAATTTTATTTTTATTTCCATATTAGATTTATATACACAGCCATGACACAAAACAAAGACTATAGAAGCACCAGACCTCCAATTTGCAACCTAAACAGGTTTGCCATCTGGAAGGCCTGAATTAAATTATACATGAATTCTATTGATGAGGATATATACAACTCTATTTTGACATGTCCCCCTCAAGCTTCAACTTCTGCAACATCTACACCCACTACTATAGTTCCACCACCTGAGTCGACTGAAGCCCAAAGAAGGCAAAGATAGCTGATGCCAAGGCTATGAACATACTGGCACAGACTATGTCAGATGATATTTTTCAGAAGGTGGCTGAATGCAGCTCAGCCAAAGACATCTGGGATTCACTAAATCAGATGGTGGCTGGTTCAGCCGATGAGAGAAAGGATAGGAGATCCAACCTCATATACTTATATGAGAACTTCAAGAAAGAAGTAGCAGAATCAGTAGCTGATATGTATAACAGGTTATGCTCAATCATCAATGAGTTAAAAACCTTGGACAAGGACATCACCCTCACAGAGGTGAATGACAAGATCCTGATGTGCTTCCCAAGCTCATGGGATTCAAGGATCTGGCCATCAAGGAGGCTAGAAGCCTAAATGAGATATCCTACAGAATCTCTATTGGGGAAGTTAAAGTCTTATGAACAACTGATCAGGTCTAGGGAGGAAGCAGAGCAAAGGACAACTTGTAACGCCCCGAAACTCAAAGGGAGCAAAGGGGGACGTTTTGGGCCAGTTTGGGTTCTGGCTGCAGGCACACGGCCTGGGACACGGGCGTGTCCCAGGGCGTGTCAAGCCTGTGTCGACACTAAGGCGGGAAGTCGACACTTTGGTCTCGACATTGTGTCGAGACTGGGGACACGGCCTGCGACACGGGCGTGTCGGAGGGCGTGTCGACCCGTGTCGACACTTAGCCGCGGAGTCGACGAGATTCGCTCGACGATGCATCGAGACAAGGCACACGGCCTGCGACACGGGCGTGTCGCAGGGTGTGTCGACCTGTCTCAACGATCGTCCCGAGGAGTCGACGAGATTCGCTCGACGATTCGTCGAGACAAGGCACACGGACTAGGACACGGGCGTGTCCAAGGCCGTGTCATCAGGTTGATGGACGTGTCTAAGGCCGTGTCAACATTATACGGCCTGGGGTCCAGTCGTGTTGAGGTGATAAGGGTAAGGACACGGGCGTGTCCTAGAACCCGTGCAGTGCTCGGGTTGATTTCAGGGAAAAATGATGGGGTACACGGCCGGACTCACGGCCGTGTCATGTGGAACACGGGCGTGTCAGCTCGAACACGGGCGTGTTCGATACCCGTGTGAGGTTTCAGGTGATTCGATTTTGACGGCGAATGAGGCACACGGCCCTGGACACGGGCGTGTGCCAGGCCGTGTTCGGTCCAGATTGGGCATTTCAGCCCGAATCAAAGCCGTTCGTTTCCTTGTTTTGAGATCCAATGGCTGGGGGATGTTCCTGAAGGGATATACCCGGGATTTGGACTTAGAAACCCTCACTTTTCTTAAGTGTTATCTTTCTAAAAACCTTAGAGAGTGAGGAGAGCCAAGGGAGGAAGAAAGAGCTAGATACCACCATTGGAGGAGCTTCGGAGCTCCGAATCGCGAGCCGACTCCGGATCCACGGAGGCAAAGCTAGTGCGGTGCTTTTCATCCGATTACTTTTCAATGGAGCCAAAGAGGAACGCTAGGGTAACGATCCTCATCTTGAGCATGAGTAGCTCTCTTTCTTTGCATAGGAAGCCCGCTCTCGCGAGTTTGCGGAGAGTTGGAGGCGTTCCTTCGGGTAGATATGTGAAGTCCCCGGTGTTTAGACTCCGTAAGCGAGAACGGACATAGGCATGATGTGTGAAGCCTACACAGACATGTTGGTCTGGATCGGTGATGTTGCATTGCATAATGCCGGAGAAGACTCCGCGCTATTGGTTTTTTTTCGGGTTTTCTACGTGGTAGATTGCAGCAGGGAGCCTTGGGGATTAACCCAAAGGTGCACCCGGAAAACTGGGCGGATACGAGATCTTGCCAACTTGGTGGCCTGAGAGCCAACTTGAACATAACTGGGTTATGTGATTTGTGATGGAAATGGGACTCGGTGGAAGTTTGAACCGCGCAAATGGCTTAAATTGTCGTTGCGATGTGAGTACGGGTTAGATGGAACCGTACCCGTTCTATGTCGTTCGGTTAAAGAGACCTAAAGGCACGTGGCACTTACCGTTGGCATAGATTAGGGTCTTCGGCGGTTAATGGCTTAAATTGTCGTGACCCAGGCCAAGAAGACAGATTGCTCATAGGTTTGGCCGTCTAAGTGGCGGTGGTGAGTCCGGAATGTCAATGGCTTTAATTGACGTGACATCGACCGGTTCACCGAGAATGTGCCCTGAGAGCACGAGGTGTGTGGCCGTGCAAGCCAACGTATATGATGAAATGGCTATATTTATATTGCTTGCTTATGCTAATGAAATGCAGGGAAGGAGCATCACCGCCCCGAGTTGGGGGCGGGATCGTTATAATTTGGTCAGCATTGCTGACCGTTGCCTTGTTTTGCCACAGTGCGGTGGTTTGTTGCTTGCATGTGCAGCTGGACCAAGCGGTTAATAGCGAGGCTAAAGCCCTTTTTTCGAAGCCGGCCCTCGAAGGCCTAATTGGATGTGTTTACTGTTTTATTTATGTCATGTATGACGGCCTGCGTGCCGTGGTTTGTAAAACATGTAATATCAAGTGAAACATTTTGTAAAGCCTTAAGGCTATTTTGGGTATTTTGTATAACATTCCTATTTTGTATTAGTGGACATTCGTGCTTCAATGTTGGGTTCCTTGTCACAACTTTTATATACTGCTTCCGCTAGAATGCTCTGTGTAGGACGTTGAGATTGGTTGGATGGTTTCCATAAGTAACCACCCGGTCTGTCTGTGGTATATGGAGTCGGGCCCCGGCCGGACCTACTGTTATATGCTATGCGACAGATAGGGGGTGTTACAATTTGGTATCAGACTACTGGTTTTGTTCTCGCTTAAAGTGAATTCGTGGGCGAATTCTTTTAAGGGGTGGTGAGCACATTGTGTGCGTCATCGTAATAACAGTCAAAAGAACCCATGAATGTCCACTTAGAAATGAAAATACTCGTGTTTGGGGAACCTGCGTGTTCCTATAATTGCTGTTTGCAATTTTATTTGGGCTTAACGGTGTTTTGTACCACTATAGGTGACCAGAAGGTGTTGGGCCATCAGAACGCCGAGTTTCTGAGGCTAGTAGTGTACCGGATGTTGCTCCTGCAACACCTCTGTCGGCTGAGAATATTCGATTGTGGCTGAAGCGGTGTTGGCCGTGATAACTGCGCAGCCTGCAAGGCAAGCGCAGTAGCCCGCTCCTGTGATGGAGCAGGAACCTCTACAAGAGCCGAGCCGAGGAGAGTGGAGCAAGTGGTGTGGAACCGGTGTGCCAAGGAGGGCAACCGAGAGGAAGCTTAAGCATGTAATGAGCTTTTACCCTCCGTTATTCTCGGGTTGGGAACCCCATCTCAGGCTGAAGACTGGCTCTCCAGGTGAAGAGAGTCATGACAGCGACGGAGACGGAGGAGTGGCAAATGAACAACATCGCTACGTTCCTTCTGGACGGGTGAAGCGAGGATGTGTGGGAAGGATTGGAGCTCATCATTTGAGG